>VWYI01015690.1:263378-453113 GCA_013399455.1 Anthoscopus minutus
TGCACCCCCTGCACCCCTAACCACAGTATCCAGCACCCCTCTGCCCTTATGCCCATGCTACGCCTGCACCCCAATAACGCAGCTGCTGCAGCCCTAACCACGGTGCCCTGCCTGCCGTGGGCTACCCGCTGACCACAGTATTCCTGCAGCCCTACCCGCGGGACCCTGCGCTGCCCGCAGCTCTAACCGCGGTGTCCCTGCATCCCAGCTGCAGCACCTCTGCACCCTACTGTGCCCCCTGCCTGCACCCTAGCCATGGTACCCCTATACCCCACCTGTGCCTCTTGCACCCCCAGCCACTGTACCCCTGCAGGCCTAACCACAGTCCCACTGCACCCCTCTCTGCACCCCCTGCTCCCATACCTCCCCAGTGTTTGTCTTCACCTCTCCTGCTGAACCCCCATGTGCCCCTAAGTACCCCACATCCTCCTGCTCCTCCAGCTTCCCTCAAACAGCTCCCACAGTAGCCTGTCACCCTAATGTGGTCCCCCAGAACCTCTCTCCTCTGTTAACACTCAATCCCCCTTCACCACCCCCATTTCCCTGCACCCCCAGAGCCTTTCCTTGCAGGTCTCCTGCACCCTCTAGCCCGGCAGTAGCCCCCTGCACACCCTTTCACCAGCATCCCACCTTCCCTGTCTGCATCCCTCAGCATTCCCACAAGCCTCTAAACCCTGGCTAATCCCAACTACCATGTCTCCCTACCCAACATACCCTTCTTCATATTCTGACACCTAGTTGCCCCCCTTTCCTCCCAGCTAGCCCTTCCCTGGATTTCACCCCTTGCCTGGGCATCACAGCCTGTCCCGGCACTGTATTTGGGGCAGGAACACGTGTTTTGGGGGAAGAATGACAGGCCAGTGGGGGGGGCACACCCCTTCCTGCCCTATACCCAAGTGGAGGGGATTTCTCCCATGGTGGCAGTGTCCCAGGAGACGCATGGGGAGACCTTTGTCCCATCTCCCATTGGTTTCTATGACGACCGAGCATGCCAGCGGACTTTGGAGGGGCCGGTGGGTGATTAACCGTCTTGCAGCTCTTTCCCCAGAGCTTTGCAGCCCTGGTCCCAGACATGGCACCTGGGAAGCCTGGGAAGAGCACAGGGGCCTCAGAGAACCCCTCAGTTACGCTTTTCCGGGAATACCTGAGGATTGACACTGTCCACCCTAAACCTGACTATGGTGAGGACTGGGGGGACAGGATGGGGAGCCACGTGGGGATCGGGTAATGTGGCTTTGCAGCTCCGACCTTTGAACCCATGTGTCCAAGTCCTGTACTGGGGCTGTTTTGATTGTGGTGTGAAGGAGTGAACTCCTTTGTGCCTTATCTCTGCTGGTGCCTTTGGCTGGGGCAGGAATGTCTCAAGTGCCCTCAGTGCTGCTGTTTGCTTCTTCTAGCCCCATGCCCCTTGCTCCCCTTTCCATGCTGCCCTGGCTCTGGGATGGGTAATCTCCTTCTGTGTAGATCTCCTTCTGATAACATTCATGTCTTCCCACTAAAGTGCATTTTATTGGTGAGGAAATCCCTAAACTCCACTGGAGAAGCACTCCCCCTGAACTCACCCCCATTCAGTTATTTTTTTCCATATTTCCCAAGTCCTCACCCCAAAGGGATGGTAATGAGCTGCTCATGGCCACTTCTTGTGTCGAGGACCTGCAGCACCTGTCCTCTTTTGTCACCTCTTTCCTTAGCCTGGGAACCCCACAGAGCCTTGGGGTCCCTGAGGGTTTGCAATGAGAGATCCTAATAACTGTAACTCTGGGCATCCCAGTAACTCTGGGCATCCTCACTCTTCCCCAGATGCAGCTGTCCAGTTTCTGGAGCGTGTTGGCACTGACCTGGGCTTGGCCTGCCAAAAAGTGGAGGTGAGCAAGTCGAGAAGCAGCCTTCAGTCTGTCCACCCATCCATCCATCCATCCATCCATCCATCCATCCATCCATCCATCCCTCCATCCCTCCATCCCTCCATCCATCCATCCATCCATCCATCCCTCCCTCCCTCCCTCTCTCTTGAGTCCTTAGTGACCAAGTTGTTCCTCTGCTTGCAACCAGAGTTGGACAGTAGTGAATCCCTTCTTCCTGTAATCCTCTGCTGACCTGAGCCCTTCCTTAAGCCAGTATTCTGGCTGCTCCCTGCTGACCTTTGCAGCTGCCTGTGCTATGATTAGCTGGGGACCTGGCAGCATCACATTAGCTGTCCTGGGAGACTCCCAGGCACCAGGGGAAGGTGCTGGGTTTGTCTTCCCTCCTCTGAATTTCACCCAGGTTTGGCACCTGCAGCAAGGCTCTGTCTGGTTGTGAGGGTTCAGGCAGGCCTGCTCCTGCTGCCTGCCCTCTCCCAGTGGATAAAGGGATGACAGGTGGCATCCAGAAACTTTTCCCAAGCTGATGCTTTTTGGCTCCAGCCTGCTGGTCCAAGCCTTTCTGTCCCCATCCTGAACCCTGGTGACATCCTGCCCCACAGGTATGCCAGGGCCGTGTGGTGCTGATCCTGACCTGGCAGGGCACAAACCCCCGCCTGCGCTCCATCCTTCTCAACTCCCACACCGACGTCGTGCCTGTCTTCGAGGTGCTGGGACGGGGCGAGGGGTGGGAAGGGCTTGGAGAGGAGGGTGGAGTGGATGGGAGCTGGTGCCCTCTGTGCCCCTTGGCCATCGTGGATGCTCTTCCCTGCAGGAGCACTGGACCTACCCACCCTTTGAGGCAGTTAAAGACTCCCAAGGCAACATCTACGCCCGAGGTGCCCAGGATATGAAGTGTGTCTCCATCCAGTGAGTGGAGGGCTCTGCACCTGCTGGGTGAGCATGGTGCTGGTGGTGTCTCTGAGTGATGCAGGACAGGATGCCACTATCCCCAGGGTCCCTGGGGCCAGAAGTGCTACAGCTTGACCTGTCCTGAGGTGGATCAGAGCACAGAAGCCCCTATCTTCCACAATGACCATACACTACCTTCCCTTGCAAGGTACCTTGAGGCCATCCGGAGGCTGAAGACCGAAGGGAAGTCTTTTGCCCGCACCATCCACCTCACCTTTGTGCCTGGTGAGTCCCCAGGCTGTCCCCCTCTCAGGAGGCACAGAAGGGGCTGGCAGCTGGGTGGTGCTCTGGAGTCTCCCATGGCAGCCAGGCACCACCCAGCCAGGCTCCTCAGATTTTGACCTCCCCTAGCTCAAGGCTGGAGGGGTTTCTATATCTAAGGACATCAGGTGTGCTGATGGCATCCAGGCTGGCATGGAAGGAGGACTAGGGATGATGGGCTGGGGGATGCCCCAGTTCCTTCCTCCATGCCAGGATCTTCTCCACAGATGAGGAGGTGGGTGGACACAAGGGCATGGAGATGTTTGTGCAGCGCCCTGAGTTCAAAGCACTCAACGTGGGCTTTGCCATGGATGAGGGTGAGTAGTGGTAGGGCTGGCACAGGGATGTGTCTTCTCTTGGCACACACTCCTCTTGGCATCACTCCTCAGGCACCAGCATCCCATATGCTTCCAGGGTCCCCCCTGGGGGACCCTTCCCATGGGCAGTGACCCACATGGTGCCAGTCTGGAGGAAAATGCTGCCAGGACAGAGCATAGGGTACCCCTATGTCCCACTGACCACCTGTGTGTGCCCACCACAGGCCTGGCAAGCCCATCTGACACCTTCAGTGTCTTCTATGGTGAGAAGAGCCCATGGTGTGAGTATCTGTGTGTCCACTGCCCTGTCCCTGGCTCTCCTGGGCACTGGGGCACTGATGCTATCCCAGGCTTCCTGCTCAACCCTTCCCTCTACACCTACTGCTGCAGGGATAAAGGTGAAGTGCATGGGTAGCCCCGGGCACGGGTCCCGCTTCATCAGCAACACGGCAGCTGAGAAGATGGTAAGAGGGGAGGGTACCTCCTGTGCACCCCTCATGCCTGCCCTGGGCTGCCAGGCATGGCCTGTGGGGCTGCTCCTCACCTGCTGCCCTTCCCTCCCTAGCACAAAGTCATCAACTCCTTCCTGGCCTTCAGGGAGAGCGAGAAGCAGAGGTAGGAAATGGGAAGCAGGATAGCAGTGGCTTAGTTCAGTCCGTGGAGCGGGCCTTTGGGATCCCAAGCCAAGCTGTGATGTGGTGCTGCTACTCTGTGCCTCAGTTTCCCTATTTTGGGTGATGGCAGGGTAGGGAAGCATTTCTCCCCAGGTGGCAGATCATGACTGTCCCTTCATCCCCCAAGGCTCAAGTCCGACTCCAGCCTGACCCTAGGGGATGTCACCTCTCTCAACATGACCATGCTGGAGGGGGGTGTCTCCTTCAACGTGGTGCCCTCCGAGATGGCTGCCAGCTTTGACATCCGCATCCCACCCACTGTGGACCTGAAGGTGGGCACCATGCCAGCCCCACCCAGGAGAGGAGGGGGATGAGGGTACCCTGCTCACACCCCTCCTCTGGTCTCTGCCCCAGGCCTTTGAGGAACAGGTGGCTACGTGGTGCCGCAGTGCTGGGGATGGTGTCACCTATGAGTTCCACCAGGTGAAGGATCTCGGCCACCTGGGCATATTGTGCCTGTCCCTCCCCTGCCAAGTGCCACCCCCTCGCCCCTTCATCTGCCCTCTCCCTCTTGTCAGAAATGCATGGACCAACACATCACCTCCACTGAGGAGTCAGACCCATGGTGGAAGGCCTTCAGTGGGGTCTGTAGGGACATGTAAGTAGTGTCCCCTGGAAGGGCAGGACCCTGGCGGGGACATCCTCTGGTAGAAGCCAGGTTGTCCCTGCAGGTTTCTGAGGTCATATCAGGGGCTGGGATGGGGAGCTCTGTGATTTGCCAAAGCATCTCCCTGTTGCCCCCCAAAAGGGATAGGACTGAGTGTCCTGCAGGGCTGAGGGATGTCCTGGCACAGTCTCTGCCCATGGGATGTGAGTAGGACAGGGGACTGTGCTGGCCCTGCAACCATGCTGACACAGGGTCTCTTGACAGGAAGCTGCAGCTCAAGCTCGAGATCTTCCCAGCTGCCACTGACAGCCGCTACATCCGAGCGGTGAGTGTGATGCCAGCCTACCACAGGTCCCTCACCTGGGGTGAGACCTACAGCCCCAAGCAGGAGCTGTGTCCAGGTGCAAGGGGGCATTTGGTGCCCATGCCATCTCTGACCTCACTCTGTGTCTCCCCATCTCCAGGCAGGACACCCTGCTATTGGCTTTTCACCCATGAACCGCACACCAGTGCTGCTCCACGACCACAACGAGTTCCTGAACGAGCAAGTCTTCCTGCGGGGCATCGAGATCTACGCCCGCCTCCTGACTGCCCTGGCCTCAGTGCCCCCGCTGCCCGCTGAGGGCTGAGTGCCCAGCCAGGAGCAGGAAGGGGGAGCCAAGCAGAGAGACCCAAGGCATTAAAAAGAAGAGCAGGGGGCTGTACACAGCAAATACCTGTTAGCGTGCTGAGGATGTAGATAGCATCATGGCACATTGATTATGTTCAGGGCTGGCCTGATAGTGACACCCATGGGGTTGTTCCCCCCTTGGCCAAGTGCCAGTAGAGCCTCATGCCCAGGTGCCTCCAGCCTTTCCTGGTCTTGTCAGTGCCTCCTCCCTGTGCCATCTCTGCACTGGCTGGGTAGTGAGGGGCTGGCCAATGCCCCACTCTGCCTCCCCTGCCTTGTGGTGCCTCCCTGCCTGGGAGGAGCTGCAGCCAATGCTGCCCACCCTCCCCATGAATAAATCTTGGTAAGCACAGCCTGGAGTGGGGTGGTCTGTCTGTCCATGATGGTGCTGCCCACAAGGTCTCAGCCAGGCACTGCAGATTTCCTTGTGCAGTGCATTTTGCTGGGGTGCTTCTCCTCCCCTGGGTTCATTGCCTGCATGACAGCAGTGCAGGCAGGATCCTGCCCGGGCAGGCTGAGGTGCCTCTGCTCCCGATCAGCCTCAGGGGACTGGTGCTGGGCTACATCCTGCTCCTTCCCTCCCTCCCTCCCTTCTGAGCTTCTGCTGCTTCCACAGACCCTCTGGTGAGGGCAGGCAGCGGGCGGGTCCGGGCAGGCACCTTTGCTTACCTGCCAGAGCTGCCATCGGCTGCATCTCCTCCTTGCCTGTTCCCATCCCTGTGTGGCTCCCCAGCAGCCTGGGGTGTGGGATCTGTCCCAAACATGCAGTTTCTTGGGGCAACCAAGGGCCTGCTGAGCGAATTGGGGTGGTTTTACACTGCTAAGCAGACTTCCAGAGCTGCTCCATTACAAAAGGTTGAGGGTGAGCCAGGGCCCTCTGACCTCTGTTTTAATTAAGAAAGCTGCTGGAACCCTTGAGGGGCTGGGGATAATGAGGCTGCCTCGTGCTGGGCTGTGGGAAGAGATGAGGCTGGTGGTGATGAAGCACTGAGGGAGAAGCCTCCAGCTCCTTCCCCTCCATCCAGTGCAGGAATGGAGGTTTTTGGATGTGGGACACGTCTGCTGTGTGATGAGCATGGATTCTCTGAGGTCTCATATAACCACATCCTGAGACCCAGCAGCCCTGGGGGAGGATGGCATGGGAGTGGTGTGGGTACTGTGGGGTCCTTGCTGGCCAGGATCCTTGCCCAGGGTGTTGTCACCTTTGCAGGCAGACAGCAGCACAGCCCCTGCCCTGTCGGTGTGCCAGGGCTGTGTGTGGCACCCTATGCTCCCTCGACCCTACTCAGTCCCCTTTCCCAGCTGGCCTGCTGTCTCCAGCTTGCCTGGCACTGAGGTGGGACCTGACAGCTGTGTCCTTGCCGGTGCTTGGAGATCACACGATGCTGAGCATCCTTCTCGGGGGGCAGGTCTGTCTGCCTTCTTGTCCAGAGTGCAAGGCTGGGGGACCAGAGCTTCTCCCTTGCTCCTGATCCTCAGGGATGAGCCAGAGGTGCTATCAGGGTCACTTGTGGGGAAGGGGGCTGCAGTAACATCTACAGCATTGCTGGCAGGGGACACTTTGGGGTGTGCGGAGCTCTCAGGGTCCCCACGGGAGATGGAGCCGTTCCCCCGCGCATCCCCGCCGCCCGGGGCTGGGGTATGGCGGGGCCGGGTCGGGGCGGGCCGGGGCGGGCCAGGGGCGGTCGGATGTCGGCCCCATAAAAACTCGGTGCCACCGGCGGCCGAGGGCGCGGCGGCGGGATGCGGGCGGCGGTGGCGGTGTCGCTGTCGCTGTGCTGGCTCTGGGCGGCGGGGCACAGCCTGCCCCGGCTCCGCCTGTCCTACCGCGGTGAGCCGGGCCGGGGGCACCTGCTGCGGGAATGAGGGGGGGGGACGGAGGGCTGGCCTCAGGGTCCGGGGGCCGGGTGGGACTTGGGGAGCCTCACTGCGGACGCTGCACCCGGTCTGAGGGTTTTTTTCTGATGCGGTTGGTGGGCAAATTGTGCTGGGGGCTCGGGCTGGGCTGGGGTTTCGGTGGGTGTCTGCCCGGCACCCTCCGCTCCTCACGCGGGACGTCTGCTCTTTCCCCGAGGAGAAGGAGGAAGAGAGGAGCCGGGGACAGGGGATGTGCCGCCGGGCTCCGCGCCGGCCCCGCTGCCTCCCATGGGGGATCCTGTCTCCCACGCGGAGTGCAGGGAAACTGAGGCACGGCGCTGTTCTGGCCCCGGCACGCTTTGGCTCGTGTGCTGGGTGGGTGCTGCGGTGCGTGGGTGGTCCCGCGGCGTGGGGGGTGCTCAGCATCCTGCCTTCGGCTGGGCGGGGGTCCCCGGGCTGCCCCCTCCGAGCCCCGTAGCGCTGGGGTGCGGGTGCTGGGGTGCCGGGGCCCCTCGGGCGTTGCGGAGGCAGCGCTTGGTTTTAATTAAAACTCTCCTTGTGATTCTGCTCTGGCTCGCCGCATCCCCCGCTCTGCCAACCTAATCCATGGGCTGCTTCAGCCAAACTTGACAGAGCCTGGGGCGCCCCAATCTCCTCCCGGCCTCAAAGCAGTGAACCTGCTCTAAAAAAATCAACATAAAATAAATTGCGTAATGTATATCTTCCCCCTTCCTTCCCAGAAGGGAGAAAGACCTGGGCACCTCAGCACTTCCACAGCCTCGGGAGCTGCAGTGCCAGGGAAAACCTGCTCCTGTGCTGCCTGGGCTCGGGGTTCCCGGGTCTGGCTGCGTCCCTTGCTGTGTCCTGGGGCTCAGCAGGTGGCCCCAGGAGCTCTCTCTGTTGAACGGAAAACTGAATCACGCAGTGCCCCCCATCCACGTATCCTGGGAGCCTGGGATGGCTCATTGCTCTGCCCCGCGATGCCTACTGGTGTCCTCAGGTTGAGTTTGGCAGCAGGATGAGGACATTTGGGGTCTTACCAGGGATGAATCGTGGAGCTCAGGGTCTGGCTCAGTGTCTGATCCTCTCCAGCACAAAGTCCAGCCGTGCGGGGCCGTTTCCCAGGTGCGAGGAGCTGTCCGGGGCGGGGTGGAAGTTTCTCAGCCTCCCACAGGGAGCGAGCCACCTTTGGAAGCCTTTTATTTCTTAGTTTTTTTTGTTATTTTTTTTTTCTTAAGCTGATTATTCCATTCGTCTTCCAAATTGGAAACAGAAACTGAAATTTTCCATGAAAGAAATTCTGCCACCGCCTTCCCCCCGGGGAAGAAAAAAAAAAGAAAATTTCAGTTAAAGTCATTACAGCCTCTGAAATTAAAACCGTGGTGAACTGAAGCTGAGCTCCTCGACCTGGGCTCTGCGTGGCTGGTGGCTCTGGCTGTGAGGTGACTTTGGGGGGGTGACAGGGACAGGCGTTGTGCTGTGGGTACAGTGGTGGCCATGTACCCAGCTCTCCCTCACACTTCGAGCCACTTTCCCATTTGTTTCGGCGTCCAGCAATGGCTCATGTAAGAGGGGAAAGAGCATTTTACTGTCGTGTGGACCAGAAGCATTACCCTGTGCTTTTCACTGTCCATCCCGAGGGACCCTCACTTGGGGGGTGGCTCCCGTGGGAGCCCCACTCTCGGGTAAAGGTGTCCCAGGGATGGACGGGGCATGGCAAGGGGCTGTTCCCTGGGGAGTTGAAGAGGAAGGCGCTCCGAGCCAGTGTAACCCGAGGCGCAGGAGGAATTCGCCAGGTCTGGGGGAGAAGGGGAAGCCTTGCCTGAAACAATAAAAGGAGCCTGCCGACTTTGCCAGTGTTGTTTTGAGCTGGGAAAATATTATTGCTGGGCAAGAATAGACGGGGCTGACAGCGTTTTCCTGGGCTGGACCCGGCGATACGGGAGGACCTGATGCTGGGAGGACGCAGGGAGGAGGTACCAGACTGGGTGGAGGGACCACCACTGCCTGGAGCCAGCTTTGCTTGCAAACACAGGGGTCTTTCCAATGAGGACGGAGCCACTGGGACTATAACCTCCGTGCCACTGGCATCAGCAGTTAGGGCATGGGACTGCCCTTGAGCAGGGATAGGTTGTGTGATGGGGTGAAGGTGTCTGTTGTCCCCTGCTGGGGATGCACCTTGTCTGCCTTGCAGTGCCTAGATGAGGCATTTCTCACCAGGATGGGGCATTATGTCGCTGGCCACCTCCTTGCTGGAAGTGACAAATGTCCCTCCAGCAAAAGCAGGACTTGGTACCCCAGTGTCCTGGCCTGTGGTGACTGGGTTTGCCCCAGCACCACCTCCCCTCTTATGGGGACATGTGTGGGAGATGCTCAGGCTGGGTGTTTCCCTGGGGTCAGCAGCAGTGGCTGGCAGTCTTCCGGGCTGGAGGGTGTTTGGGGACAGAGCTGTGCTCATCAATGGCGCTTTGTCCTCCTCCTCCTTCTCTGTCTTGCAGGCAAAGTGGCCTGGCCTGGGGTTGGGATGGGTTTTCAGAGCCCCATGAAGCTTAGCAATTTCCTCTAGCCCTCTCCCTCTGGCAGCTGTGGCAGCTGTGTGGGCGCCACCGTGCCGGCTTGATGACCCTGAAAGTAATTTCCCACTGGAAACCAGTCCAGCCGTGTCATTGTTGCCGTAAGGGTCCCCCTGGCATCCCACAAGATTCAGGCTTGGACTTGCTCTGGGGGCTTTGACTGTCAGAGCCTGTTGCTTTGGAATGTGATGTCCATCCCAGGGATGCAGCTTGTCCATGCTGCATGTTCCTAAGTGCCTTGCCTGTACCATGGAGGAAGCTTTCCTGTCAGTGAGTTCTGGTGGCAGCGGTAGCAGCGGGCTTTGTGTGGCAGTTTCCCCATGGCACTGGCTGGGTGCCTGCTATTGTGTCCTTGGCTGGCACCCAGCAGGGACAGGACCTGCTTTCTGCCCACCCCGCGTCCGGTCTCGCCACCATCCCAGCTCTGTGTGAGCCCAGCCTGGGGCTGATGGCACAGCCCAGCTTGCTGTGGCATGGCTGCAGTAGGAGTCTGGGGTGATTCAGCCAAATCTTGCTGAGGGTGGCAACCTTGCCTGGGACCCTGCTGCTTGTTGGCTCTGCAGCTTTGTCCTTGGCTGGCAGGGAGAACAGTACTCCAGCCAGGCTGAGGCTGGGATGTTCATGCCTCCAGGAAGGGATGGAGACAGATGCTGCAGTCTGGAGTAGCAGTGAGCAGCTCTGCTGACTCCAGGACAGCTCCATGATACTCAGGAGCAGCAGCTCAGAGGAACCCTTGGGGCTGGGATGGCTTCTGCTGATGCTTTCATCTCTTCCTGGCAGAGCTTTTAGAAACCAACCGCTCCATCCTCTTCTTTGGTCACCGTGGCTTCCTGGGCTTCCGCTCCCTCTACCTGGACGAGTATCGTGACCGGCTCTTCATCGGGGGGAAGGATGTGCTCTACTCCCTACTTCTGGATGGGGCCAATGCAGATACCAAGGAGGTGATCTGGGTGCTACTGAGCATCCTGGTGTGTCTGTCCCCACCCTAGCCCCCTGTGGACCTGTTGGTGCTCAACTGAGCCAGGCAAAGTCACTCTGAAACAAGATCTGCCCTGGGGATGGCCTCATCTCAAGTGCCTCAAAGTTATTCCGTAAACTTGTAGTGCCTGGCAAGGGCAGGTTGGCTGTGGTGGCTGGAGGGAAATTAATTGGCAATTAATCACAATCATCAGCCTAGGAGACTGGTGGTGCAGCTCACCAGTGATTCCTGCACTGGACCCCACTCTTCTAAAAAACTGCCATTGGGAGATTGAGTGCTGCCCATCCCCATCTGGGCATCCCCTTCACAGGCTAATTATTCAGCTGAAAGCCTGCAGAGACAAGGAGCAAAAGGGATCCAGCACTGCAAGAAGTTGTGGCGGGGCTCCCCTGGCAAAGCCCCCAAATCTCTCCTGGTTCCTTGGTGGGAGAGGTGATGGACCAGAATGATGGTGCTGGGTGGTGGTCCCCTTCTTTTTCACCCTCTCCACTTTGACTTTTTGTTTTTCAAACACAGCTCTGGGTTGTTTCTAGCTGAAGAAAGAGGAGGAGGAAATGAAGTGCCCCTTGGTGTGCTGGGTCACTGCGGTGGGGTCAAGGGCTTGTGTACCCAAGCTGCCCTGGGTCTGAGAGCTGCCAAAGGCTGTGGGGGACATGGACTCCATCACTCCTGCTGTCCCCTGGGCACCCTTTCCTCAGGCCACCCACAAGCCCATCTCCTTCCAGGCCATCCCCAGCATGACCAGCCAAATCCAGCCCAGCTGTGGGCTGTGACTGCCAGGATGCATCTCCCCAGGATGAGGGTCCTGCTCGGGGTTGTAGGGTGGCGTCCTGGGCTGGATGCCCTCCAGCGAGCTGTGGTCCCTCTCTCTGTCCCTCTCTCCATCCCGTTGCCATTGGCAGCCTGGGGATGTCGATTTGCATGGCTGGGTCCCTGCTGTGCCCCCTCCCTGCTCCAACACACCCTTTGTGTTCCAGATCTATTGGCCACCACGCCCTGGGCAGACAGAGGAGTGTTTTCAGAAGGGGAAGGACCCAGGGGTGAGTATCTCCCCATGTGTGCTCTGCTCTGACCTGAGGGGTCCCCTTGTACCAGATGGCTCCCCCCATGTTGGGGCTGTGCCATGTCACCTGCCAGGGATGACCCTGGGGCTCAGGGGCCAGTTAATCTCGGTGCAAGAGAGAAATTGAGGCAGGGAGTCTGTGGCAATTCCTGGCCACACAAGAGGCTTGCTCCAGGCTCACTCCAGCCTCTGGAAATCCTGTCTCAGTTGCTCTGCTCAGGCCTGTGGCCACAGAGGTGGCCAATGTGTTCCGATGCGGCTGCATGAGCAGACGGGGATAGCTGAGCTCTGGGACTGGAGCTTGGAGGTACCAGAACCCCCATGCTGTGCTCCAGACCCCAGCAACACTGCCTGGCCCATCCTGGCTGTCCCCAGTGGTGGGAAATCTGTAACTGGCTCAGGTTTGGGGACCTTGTTCCCTAAACCTTACCCCTCTTTGCATCCCCCTGCCCCGATATGAAACAGGACTGTGGCGGGGAGAAAGTCCCCAAGGCTACCCTGGCCCAGACAAATTGCTCCCAGGAGTCCCTGATCTGCTCTCTGTGTTTATTTTACCAGCTCTCACCGACAGATCCAAGCCAGGGCAGGCTCAACTTTTTATTTTTCTTGAACATATATTTTTTTTCACTTGCTATTTTAGAAGCTCTTTGCAAAGGGAAAATAAACAGCAGGAGGCTGGGAACCCCTGGGGCGGCTCGGCAGCGGTGTTCCCAGCAGATGAGGGGCCTCACATCCCGCTGTGGAGGGGACAGTGGAGGGCAGGCAGGGCTGGTGCTGGCCAGGGGCAGCTGCCAAGCTAAAGGTTGAGAAGGATTCCAATAGGAACTGCCAGGAGAGGATGTACAGAGGTGGCAGGTCTCCAGCCCTGGGAGTGTCATTGCTGCCATCCCCCCAGAGAAGGGGACAATTCCAGACATCAGCGACCAGGGCTGTTCTGGAGGCAGCCCAGGATGCCTGTGGGTCTCTGTCTCCACTGTTTCCTCCTTTTGTTTCATCCCTGGCGTAAGCAGGAACATGACGGGGAAGGATGTTCCTGCATCTGGTCACGTCCTGGGCGCCAGGGGTTTGGGGCAGGGTTTGGAGCTTGCAGGGCAAATGATGTTGCTTCCCTGGCTAGCGTGGACTGTGAGACAGGGTGAGTGCACAGGTGCCTGTGGGCAGGAGATGCCCAGGTGGCAGCTGGATCCCTTGTGGCTCCCCTGGCATGCTCTTGGCAGCAGGAGGACCAGTAAAAAGTCCTGTCATTTTGCAATGGGCTGGCTTCCACCCAGATGAAGTTCCCTGCTAGTAGGCACAGGCTGCCACCCCAGATCCCTGGCCCCAGGCTGGAGGCAGGGAGCCAGGGCTGGGGCTCACCCATTTTGTAGGGCCCCAGGCAGAGGCAGGGAGCTGAGGGTGGGCAAAGCACCATTACCTGGTGACTCTTCCTCTCCCCTCCTGTCCCCCAAGACTGACTGTGCCAACTATGTCCGCGTGCTGCATCCCTACAACCGGACACACCTGCTGGCCTGCGGGACAGGCGCCTTCCACCCCATGTGCACCTTCATCTACGTGGGGCACCGTGGAGAGGTAGGGCAGCATCCCCAGGACAGCCCTGGAATGTAGATCCTCATTGCCTCCCTCTCTCTGGAGGGGCTTTGGGACTGCATGAGGACACTGGATGTGTAGTTTGCTCTAACCTGAATACTGGTGGTGGGGAGTGTCAGGAATCAGCTCTGTGTTGTCCCTTTGTCCTTCTGCTACCCCTTGTCCAGCTTTCCCACCTGTCTGACCTGGGATCCCCTTTATAGATATGTCCCCAGGGGCTGGTGTACTGCCAGGGGCTGAGGCAAGGCTGGCATCTTCTCCTCTCCACTACTCATAAATCAAGTTGGCTGGGGTAGAAATAAAAGGACACCCCTTAAAGCCCTCCTCACAGCCTAGCGCTATCTGGGCAGCAGGAGCTCTGTCTGTACTATGAAGACTCTGACCAGGCAGGTGGGCAAGCAACAGGGCTGGTGGGTCCTCTTCGGCTGCTGTGCACCCTCATGGGATCAGTTGTGCCTCAAAAAGCATGAATCCTGCTTCCAGATGGTCCTTTGAGTGCTCTGAGTGAGGTGCAAGTTGGGCAGGGACCAGAGCATGCCTTGCATGCTGGGGCACAGCCCAGGGGTCACCTGCCTGCTCCCTTCCCCAGCACACCTTCAGCCTGGACTCTGCCAGCGTGGAGACCGGCCGGGGCAGGTGCCCACACGAGCCCAGCCGTGCTTTTGCCAGCACTGTCATCGGTGGGTTGACTTCCTTGGGATCTGGGAGCCTCTGGGGTGTGTCCCAGGGATGGTCCCCACGCCAGCCAGCTGGGTGTTTTTGCAGGTGGGGAGCTGTACGCTGGCCTCACTGCAGATTTCCTGGGACGCGATCCCGGTGTTTTCCGCAGCATGGGGACCCGCTCTGCCCTGCGCACAGAGGTGGACCAGCGCTTACTCAATGGTAACAGCTTCCCTCTGCCCCTCTAATTCCCCCAGCAGGGCCAGTGCCAGGGACCATGAACCTTGCTAGAACATCTGCAGCCATGGTGCAGCATCCCCCATGCCAGCTAAGAGCAGGGAAGGGCACCAGGGCAGCAAGGTCTGGGGGTGGTCCTGTCTGGCATCCAGCCCCAGCATGGACTGGGGGTCTGGAGGTCATGCCTGTGCCCTCTCTCCCCACCTGACACGTCTGGTTCTTGCTTGCAGATCCCAAATTTGTGGCAGCCCACTTGATCCCAGATGACGACGACCGGGACAATGACAAAGCCTATTTCTTCTTCACGGAGAAGGTGGTGGAGGTGGACAGCAAGGAGCACGCCATTGTCAGCCGTGTGGGGCGTGTCTGCGTGGTAAGATACTGGTGGGGACTGTGGGGGACAGGCATGCACCAAGTCACAGCAGTGGCCCTGATATTCCCTGTCCCTGCAGAATGATGCAGGTGGCCGGAGGGTGCTGGTCAACAAGTGGAGCACCTTCAACAAAGCCCGGCTGGTGTGCTCAGTCCCTGGCCCTGGTGGCATCGACACCTACTTTGATGAGCTGGGTAAGGTGTGCATGGAGCTGTATCTCACTGGGGCTAGTCACGTAGTTGGTGGCTACTTGCTTAGTTGGATTCCAGGAAAAAATCCATGCTTTCATTTCCAGAGGATGTCTTCTTGCTGAGGACAAAGGATGGGAAGAGCCCGGAGATCTATGCCCTTTTCAGCACTGTCAGGTGGGTGGTCTAGCTCCAGTCTCTGGAGACTTCTAGCTGCAATTTCCCATGACCTGCCCTGTCATCGTCAGGGTTGCTGGTGTTCCCAGTTGTGCCAAGCATGGCTCTGCTCAACCCACTGTCTATCCCCTTGCAGCCACGTTTTCCGGGGCTCTGCTGTCTGTGTGTACCGCATGGCTGACATCCGGGAGGTCTTCAATGGGCCCTTTGCCCACCGAGAGAGCCCCCATCACCAGTGGGGTGCCTACGAGGGCAGGGTGCCCTACCCACGGCCGGGCGTGGTGAGTGACTCCCTGAGCTCCAGTTCCCCTCCAACTGCTCTTCTGGGGTGCTGATAGAACCACCTCCCAACTCCTCATCTGCTGGAGAGGTCTGCTGGTGGTTTGCCAAGGTCTGGCAAAGGGGTGGAAAAAATGGATTCCAAACTGGAAGGCAGAGAGGGACCCAAAACAGCTGAGGGGTGACGGAGGGGGAAGGAGTGATGGGTGCTGGGGTGGCTGGGCTGAGCTGGTCCCCTCTTGTCCCTGCAGTGTCCCAGCAAGACCACCAGCCAGCCCCGGCGGCAGTACGGCACCACCAAGGATGTCCCCGACGAGGTGCTGCACTTCGCCCGCGCTCACCCCCTCATGCACGAGCCCGTGTACCCCCGGCATCGCCGGCCCCTCCTCGTGAAGACTGACCTGCCCCACCAGCTGCGCCAGCTCGTGGTGGACAGGGTGGAGGCTGAGGATGGGCAGCATAACATCCTCTTCCTTGGCACCGGTGAGCAGCAGGAGCAGAGTGCGGGAAGGAACCGCAAAGCTGGGGGTCCCAGTGGGCACCCCCCTGGGCTGTGTGATGCAGGGTGCTCACAACTCCATCCTCCTTGGCCCCCAGATGCTGGCTTAGTGCTGAAGGTGGTGGTCATGCAGAAGATGAACTCAGCCATGACTGAAGAAGTTATCCTGGAGGAGCTGCAGGTTTTTAAGGTGACATTTAGTGCCCCACTTGCAAGGGAGGAGGCAGTGGGGTGGGCTCACGTTGGGGACATGTGGGGATGGAGGCTCAGGGCTATTACTGCACTGTTGGTCACTGGAAGGTCTCAGGGTTGTGAGGGCAGAGGCTGGCTGGGGTATTTTTACCCTCCCCAAAACATTCCTGATGCTCCGTCAAGCTCTGGTGGCTCTGAATGAGCTGGGCTGTCTGTGGTGAGGATTATGCCAGCCTGATATCCACTCCCCCTCCCTACAGATGCCTGTGCCCATCACCCAGATGGAGATCTCTGTCAAGCGAGTGAGTAGAGACACAGCTCAGCCATGGGCTGGGGACTGGGCACGTGACCAGCTGTGGTCACCAGCCTCTTAAAGCCATGTGATGCTTGCCCTGGGGTGTCCTGGCTGGGCCCCCAGGAGCCAAGCCCATGGGGGTTGCTAACATCACCACCTTGGTGCTGTTCCCCCAGCAAACGCTCTATGTGGGCTCCAGCCTAGGGGTGGCCCAGGTACGGCTGCACCAGTGTGAGTCCTATGGCACTGCCTGTGCTGAGTGCTGCCTGGCCAGGGATCCCTACTGTGCCTGGGATGGCACTGCCTGCACCCACTACCAGCCCTCAGGCAAGCGCCGCCATCGCCGCCAGGGCGCCCGCCACGGCAACCCTGCACACCAGTGTCTGGACCAGAACCTGACCGGTGAGAGACTCGGGGGCCCACAGGGCTGAGGGGCTCAGGTGCCCCAAGATGTCCTGGGATGCACAGCTCTAGCACACAGAGGGGCTTGTAACCATTCCACTGTCCATCTCATAGACCAGGGCATGGCCCAAGAGAAGGTGGGTGCTGAGTCTGGCCACTGGGAGAGAACGGAATGAAGCCACACGGTGGCCAAGGGGGGCTGACACCTGGGCAGGCTCTGAAGCCTGGCTCTGCTCTCTGTCTGAGCCTGTGCCTGTCTTTGCCCTAGTGGATGATTTTGAGAGCGTTGAGGAGAAGGTGCTCTATGGGGCAGAGGACAACAGCACTTTCCTGGAGTGTGTGCCCCGGTCCCCGCAGGCCAGTGTGCAGTGGTTTGTCCAGAGGCCCCCCGACGAGCAGCGGGACGAGGTGAGACTCCCTTGCACCTGGTCCCCTTGTGGGGACATGGGAGGGATGTGGGGCCAGACCCAGACCCTCCCAACCTCACGGTGGCCAACAGGTGAAGACGGACGAGCGGGTCCTGCAGACAGAGCACGGGCTGCTTTTCCGCAAGCTGCACCGGCACGACGCCGGCATCTACTACTGCAAGACGCTGGAGCATGGCTTCACCCAGACTGTGGCCAAGACCATCCTGGAGGTGATCACCAGCGAGCAGCTGGCACACACCTTCCCCCAGGGGCGAGGGGATGAGCTCCCACATCTGCTCTGCCCTGAGCCCCGGCTAGTGCCACAGGCTCCCAAAACCTGGTTCAAGGACATAATGCACCTCATCAGCTCCCAAAACCCGCGGCGGCTGGAGGAGTACTGTGCCCGCATCTGGTGCAGCAGCCGCCCCCACCACCGCAAGAACAAACTGGCCCAGGCCAAGCTCGTCCTGGCTGGTGTGGAAGTGGCCAAGAAGGGACGGACAGCCAAACCCCACAGCGAGAGGAATCGTGTGCCCCGGCAAGCACCAGCCACTTAGAGAGGCCAGGGTAACGGATGTGGGGCAGCCATAGGCAAGTGCCATCTGCTGGTGCTGCTGGTGGCTCTGGAGGCCTCTTACCCTTGTGGGTGGCTTGCAGTGCTGCCAGCCTCGTCCCCCTGGCCAGAGTGGATGGACAGGTCCCTGTCACCCCCATTGGCTGCAGGGTCAACTCACAAACAGGCAGTGAGGTGGGACACACTGGCCTCCCCTTGCTCTTGCAGGTGATGTAGCAGGTGGGGGCCATAGTCCCTGGGTGGGCTGGGGCACAGTGGCACAGTGCCACCCAGGCCATGCTGTCTCCCAGATGCTGGCTGGATCCCTCCATGAATACTGGAGCCGTGTGTGCTGCTGTGGGAGCAGCTGATGACTCCAGGCTCTTTGCACACCAGCATAGAGCCTGGGGAAGATGATGCCTGCTTGTATGGGGGGAAAGTCAGCATCATCCCAAAAAGCCTGTGTGCAGGAGGAGCCCTGTTAACCACTATGCCTGGGGAGCCAGAGCTGTGCTGTGCTACCCAGGATGGATCCTGAGGGACAGCGCTCCTTCCTACCTTCCCTTGACACTGGGACACACTCAGCAGTGCCAGCCTGTGCCAGGCTGCAGCTCCCCACTTCCCCTCTGTCCACCCCGCAGCCAAAGTTTTAGGGCTGGACAGGGTTGGGGAGAAAAGCAAACGGCTGTGGGCAGGTTAGACCTGTTCCAGAGTAAACACTGGGAGAGGCTCTAATGCCACCGCTACCACTGTGCCCACGTGAGAGCAGGGACAGGCAGAAGGCAGCCCCAGCAGAGTTTGGGGGGGCTGCACCACAGCTGGGGTGGTTTCTGCTGGTTGGTGGCCCCACAGGGCTAGGTGGTATGGCTGGTTTGAGTGGGTTCCTACTGCCTGGTGGAGCTAAACCAGCACCCAGGGCCTTCCCCAAATGCAGGGGCTGGGGGTAGGTGCATGGAGGGCACCTCCAGGCTGCCAGCAAGGTGTTCCTTGCTTTCCTCACCCGACATGAGCTCACTCATGGTCAGCCCTGGGGTGATAAAGATCTGCCCCTTCCTGAGGCAGGGCAGTCCCACACAATGGTGTGAACTTCAGCTCTGCCTGGATGGGCATTGTTCAGAGCTGGAGGAACGGGAAAGAATAATAATAATAATAATAATTAAAAGGCCTAAAATAGCTCACACAAAGGCAGGTCGTGATATCATCTCTCCTCCCTGTGTTTGTGCTGCAGCAGTGGCTCCCCAGGAGCAAAGTCCCTTGGCAGCACTGCCCCATCCCACAGAGACAGGCTGGGGGTCCTGGCTCCCTTCTCCAAGTCCCTGTCCCACCTCTCCTGCAAACTCCATGTGCCTCTTGGGATTAGAGAGGCATGGTGGGGCTGGCAGGCTGGGACATGTACTGCAAGGAGGGGAGTGGCGCTGGTAGTGCTGATTTATGGGGCCAGATGGGAGGCAAGGACGTGGATTTGGGTAATCGCAGGCCTGGGGGGCACAGGAGAACAATGGCCAACAAGCAGAGACAAGGAGGAACCTGGGTGGGAAAATGAGACAGGAGTCTGATTCCTCAGGGCCTGGATTAAACAGTGCCTGCACTGACCCGTGCTGGAACGCCTGCACCCTTCTGCCTCCGAGTGACCCCAGAGCAGAGGCTGGGCTGCCCATTTTGGGGGAGGTAGAAAGAGGGGGCCTAAGGGCTCTGCTGCATATGGGACCTGGCCCTGAGATGAACAGGCTGGAGGTGGCACCAGAGCCAGCAATGCTGCAAATTGAGCAGGAACAGAGACCAAAAGCAGACAGTCCCCCAGATAGTCCCTGCTGTTGGGGTGACTGTCCCTGCTCACAGTAAATCTCTGAGGTGGCTGAGCCTGGTTTTCCTGGGTAGATTCACCACTATGGCTGGAGTAGGAAAGATTTTGTCAGGGCTGCACACAGCCTTCTGCAGACTTCCAGCCTTGTCTCTTGTGATCACCAGCCAATTGAGACAATCTGTGTCCCTATAAACTTCCAGGGGCTGAACAACCATGAACACATCCTCATGCACCTGAGGGGTGGAGTGAGACACCATCCCTGGGCAGATCCAGCACAGTGCACCTCAGTTTCTGCAGAGGAGATTGAGTCCTACCTGGGCTTGGCACTGTCCTGGGGCAGGAGTAGGGTGAGGGGCACACTTGGGGCTGGGGCGTGCGTGGGAATGGCCAAAGAACAAAGCCATGGAGGGGAGGACAGGCTCAGCTGCCCGGCCCACTCCTATTTTTATCCCACTTCCTAAGGAAGTGCAGTGCAGGGGTGCACGCTTTCCCTGGGAGCCTTCCAGCCTCTGAGGCAGCTGAAGTGGAGCTGCTGACCAGGTCAGGGCTGGCCCCAGCCTCACCAGCAGCCCTCACACCTCTGCACATAATCACAGATTTGATTGGGCTGGAAGAGACTCCTGAGATCATCAAATCCAACCTATGACCCAACACCACCGTGTTACCCAGACCATGGCACTGAGTACCACAGCCAGCCTTTCCTTAAACACCCCCAGGAACAGTGACTCCACATCTCCTTGGGCAGCCCATCCCAATGTCCGATCACCCTTGCTGTGAACCTCCCCTTGTGCACCTTAAGACTAGGCTAGACTTGTTCCTGGCCCCTCTCATCCTATCTTTAGTTGCTTGTGAGGAGAGGCTGGGCAGTACAGCCCCTCATCAATAGGGTAGCCCAGGCTGCTGAGCCTGAGCCCCGTTGTCATCATCATTCCCAAACAACCCTACAGACAAACAAAACAACAAAACCCCACCCGGCAGATGCACTCACATTATTATTCTTGCTATTTCTTTCTGGCCAACACGCACATTTTCAGAGACCTTGTTATGAGCACTAGGCATGGGGTCCTTTGAACAGTCCTGGATGCTGCAAATTCTGGTAGAGGCCTCTACCCCCAGCAGTGCTGTGAAGTGTTACAATGAAGGTGCAGGAGCAGAATTAAAACAGCATTCAAGTATCACAATGTCTAGAAAATTATAGCCATAAAGCCCACGAGCGTGTGCCATTAACTAAATTCCCTGGACAATAAAGGAAAGTAGCAGCACACAGCAAGGAGCGGGAGAAAAGATAGGCTGGAAATCAGTCACCAGAAAACACAGAGGAGTGAAACGTGAAAACCTTATTGTTTTAGAGGCAACAAACTCTAGACATCCATCCTTCCTGCACACGCTACGCTACGCCACAAAGAACACCTCGTTAGTCCATGGAGGAGCACTTTTCCAGGGAACCCTGGGCCCTTCCCGGGGCCTGCGCGCCCCTCGGGCACCAGGTGGCGGCGCGTGGCCACGTGTCGCGCCCGCGTGACGTCACCGCGCGCGATGACGCACGGCGGCGAGCGACGGCGGGTCCCGTAGTCGGGGCCGGACATGGCGGCGCGGCCCGGCCCGCGGGAAAATGAATAAGGGTTGGCTGGAGCTGGAGAGCGATCCCGGTGAGCAGGGGCTCGGCACCGCGCAGCGGGCGGGGCTGGGGGCGGATCGAGGCACAGGTCGGGGCGGCTGAAGGGGTTCTGAGGGACACACAGGCAGCGGGGCCTGGGCTGGGGGGATTTGTGGGGAACAGGTCAGGGAGGCTACAAGGGGCAGGCTGGGGGTGTGGGGTGTGCGGGTGGAGTTTTAGGGAGTGGGATTGGTGTTGCATAGGCGGAGTTGTGATGGGGGGCTGGGGATGGGAGGTGAACTAGTAAAGTTGAGAGGGGCTGCGGGTGTGGAGCGTGCAGGTGAAGGTTTGGGGGACTGGGGCTGTGGGAGCAGAGGTGTTGTGGTGTGGATGTACAAGTGGAGCTTTGAGGAGGTGAGATGTGGGGTGCAGGCCCAGGGTAGGAGGGTGCAGAAGGGCAGGAAAGGTGCTGAAGAGGCCGACACTGAGGAACTGAGAGCCGGACTGTCACAGGTGTCCCCTTCCCGCTGCCTTGAAGGTGGATTCTGTGGTGGAATCCCGGAGTTGTTTGATGGGTTGGGATTTTAGGGCCAAAGCTTGTGTTGGCTGGGGCATTGTCTGAAATGTTGTTTTAACCCTCTGAGTAGTGTGGAATGGGGTTGTCCTATGGGAAAACTGGGAGTTGCTCTAGGATGGGGTGGTGAGGTTTTGGGGCTGTGGGTGAGGAAATTTGACCTCTGGAATTATACTTGTCTCTTGCACCCAGCAAAGGATTCTGTTTGGTGTTGGTGTCCCAACCACCCCCAGTTTTGCTGCTCTTTATTCTCTTTACTGGTACTTGGGAAATACTGAAATCATCCCAATCCTTCATCATGGCAAAAAGTCCCACGACATGCTTTGGATTCTCACAGCTGGGAGGGAATGTTATTTGCTTGGGAAACAATCTGGACAGAGGCAGTTTTTTTTGGATATGTGGCAGTTTGGATGCAGGGGTGGCTGCTGGGACAGATGTTAGGAGCAACTCATGTGCTGCTCTCAACTTTCAGCACATCCCATGAGCTGAATATCTTCCCACTGGCTCTTGCCATGGAGCTTGGGATGAAATCTCTGGGTGCTGTACTGGTCAGGAAGGGTCAGGAGATCAGGTTTGGGCTGGCTGCTGGGCAGGGAAGAGAGCCTTGGGAACAGGCTGCTGGCATAGGGTCATGTGTGCTTGTGGATGCCAGAATGTGTCCCAGCCAACCCATATAATTTGGGATGGGTGTTTGAGTGTTCCAGGAGAGGTGTCAGCAGCAGGACTGTGCCTTTTGTGGCTGCTGAGGTAAAACAAAATACTGAAATATGCCAGAGAAAAAAGTGGGGTTGGAAGAGGCCAGGAAGGTGATGGGGCTTGGTGCAATGGCCTGGCCCCTCAATGATTTGAAGCATGCTATTTCCACAGCATATTTCTTCTCACTTATAATTTTGTAAGAAATACAATGTTTTTTGCTAAATTAATGAAGACTTCTTGTTCCCAGGAATTTTGTCCTTGTTTTAATCATTTTAACTTTGGTGTGGAAGCCCCTTGGGCTCTTCTTAATTGAGCCACACACATCAGGGTCCTTAAATCCACTGCTTACAGCGATGTTTCTCAGGATTTAATCCTTCTTATTGGTATTCTCTGGACTTCCTCCCAGGCTTTCAGCAGCCTTTTTAAAGGGAGCTAAAAAAGCAGGTTTGTTATTCCAGTCTCGAACTCATGAACTCCATGTGCAGTGACTGCCTGAAAATTGGGCTGACTGCCTTTGCTTCAGCATCATAGTGGCAGTTGCTGATGTCTGATAATCCTTGTTTTCTTGCTGTTGTCTCTGTATTTCTGGTTATATCCTCCTGAATTTTGTAGTCACTGGACACAGGCTGTTGGATTTAGTTTACCCAAAGAGACAGGGAGATGAAGATGAGCCTTTCAATCCTCGGCCTTCCCTGCAGCCCTGTTGCTGTGGTCTGGATTTTCTCTCACTGGCTTTCACTAAAATGAACAGAAATGATATTTTTAAAAAATATCTTGTGATGTTTTCAGCCATTTTTCTCTCTGGTTACAAGTGTGTGTGTCATTTATGTGCTCCCTGCTGTTTACTTGGCAGGCTATCTGCAGTGGGTCAGGGTGCATTGGGCTTTGGCAGGTAGGAAGGAGTTGGTTCAGGTGCTCTTGAGGAAGAGGGTGATCAGTGGGGATAGAAGTGAAGGGAGTTGGAGCACCTCTGAGCTCAAACTGAGCACTCTGAGTCCCCTGCTGGGACTCTGTGTGATGCTGGAGCCACTCTGCTGTGGATTTTCTGGCTGTGCCTTGGCCTGGGACTATGTGGGACTCTCAGGGGATGATGACAGCAGATTTCCTCTCTGCTCTCTTCAGCCAGAAGTAACCTGTTGGTTTTGTTCCCTTCAGGTCTTTTCACACTCCTGGTTGAAGATTTTGGTAAGTCCTAGAAACCTTTCTGAGAAGTCGGTTTTGTGCCTGACATTACCCTGTCCTTTCTGATGCGCCTTACACCAGCTTCTCTCCTTTGTCTGCAGGGGTCAAGGGAGTGCAGGTTGAGGAGATTTATGATCTGCAGAGCAAATGCCAAGGGTGAGTCAGAGGCCTGAGAGTATGAGTTTTGCTAAGCAGAATGGTCTGTGGCTTGGGAGCTCATCACAAGGTGTTCAGAGGGGCCTGTGTGAGCTTGTCTGTCATGGAGGTCAGGGCTGTAAGTGATGGACCAGGAGGGCTTCATCAGGTTTGGGGCAGGTGGGAGACATCCCCAAAGGGATTCATTTCCCTCTCACCATGAAGAGGTGGTATGGTTGCAGTGTGAGCTTTCTTCCTATGCTGATGCTGTGAAAAGGCTTTGAGGCTGTCGCTTCTTAAAAGCCATTACTGAATTCCTCTCAAGAATGAATCCAAGGTAAGTGTAAAAGGAGGGTTGTTCAGTGGCCAGGCAGGTCAGTCAGTGTCCAGAGGAGAATTTCCCATTTCTTTGTCTTCAGCCTCATAAGACTTGTCAATCCCCAAAATTTTCAAGCTTGGTTGTTGGCTGAGCCTGGAACATCAGCGCTGGAGTGTCCTCAGTAGTGTCAGGCTGGGGGCATTGTGGCAGGGATGGTTACTTCCAGAAAGATAGTACTGGTTCTGCTTTTCCTCTCTCTTTTTGCTCTGCCTGTGAAACAGAAGGTTTCTGATGCTGGGCAGAGCAGCCCCACTGGCGTGGTTGGTCCAAAGTGTTGCAGCTGCTGCTTTCTCTCTACAGCCCTGTGTATGGGTTCATCTTCCTGTTCAAGTGGATTGAGGAGCGCCGGTCCCGCCGGAAGGTCTCCACGCTGGTGGATGAGACGTCAGTGATCGATGATGACATTGTCAATAACATGTTCTTTGCTCACCAGGTAGGCTCCAGGTGGGGGGAATATTTGTGTATCTGTCTCCTGTGACACCTCAGGGAAGCAATGTGGTATATTGAGAGGCTGCACTGATCTTGCTGGTCATGAGGGCAGCTCTTCTTTCCTGGGAGTGTCTTTCCTGAACTCCAGGTTGGAGGCAGTGCAGTGAGGTCTTGGGAGACTGTGGCCTGCAATGTGAGCAGATGCTCATGAGGCATGGTGAGGCTCACTAGGTGATACCGACTTCCCTCCTTCCTGTGAGAGCTGAGGTCAGGTCAGCTGCTCTCACAAGTGCTGGTGGTTCTTGCATCAGTGCTTTGTTGATGTCAACACTGAGAGGTTGTTAAAAGGCTGCCTTGTTCCTGCTGGTTAAGTTGATCTTTGTGTTACTCTCTAGCTGATCCCCAATTCCTGTGCCACCCATGCCCTGCTGAGTGTCCTCCTGAACTGCAACAATGTCGACTTGGGCCCCACCTTAAGCCGCATGAAGGATTTCACCAAAGGCTTCAGCCCTGAGGTAGGAGCAGGGTTGGGCAGGGCTGGCAGAGGTGGCTCTGCCTCTTGCTCCCCTCTTGGGGTGATGCTCTTAATGAGCTGGTTCCTTTCCTGCCCTCTGTGGCTGCACACTGCAGCAAGGTTGCCTCTTCTCTCTCCTATTCCTGCCTTGTCTTGCTCAGAGCCTTGGTCCCCTTTAGGCTGGGCACAGTTCTGAGCCTTCTGTCATGTTACTCCCTGTAATCAAAAGTCCATTCTCCTCCCTTCAGACATACTGTGAAGTCTGTTTTTCCTCAGCTGTAATTAATTCAGTAGAAATTGTGGTCTTTTTCCATCTTGGACGTTGCCTGTAAGAGGATGTAGAGCCTAAGAGTTTTTGTCCTGGTCCTGTGGGTAGATGGAGGGTGGGAGTGGGAAGGTGAAGCATTTTGTTTGTTCCCTGTCGCTTCTCAGCTGTTCTCCTATCTTGCTGTTGGCTGCAGAGCAAAGGCTATGCCATCGGTAATGCCCCAGAGCTGGCCAAGGCCCACAACAGCCATGCCAGGTGAGTGAGGGGTGTCTGCAGCTCCCTCTCTCTGGAGGAGGCAGACCCTCCATGACCTCTTGCCCTCGCAGGCCAGAGCCACGGCACCTGCCAGAGAAGCAGAATGGGATCAGCGCAGTGCGGACCATGGAGGCTTTTCATTTTGTCAGCTATGTCCCCATCAAGGGACGGCTCTTTGAGCTGGATGGGCTGAAGGTCTATCCCATTGACCACGGTAAGAGTTTGTCTGTTCCTGCTAGTTGACACAGGTGAATAGCACCCTGGTGTGTCCAAATGTATTGTTTTTCATTGCCTCTTAGTGTTAACCGGTGTTGGTGGAGAATCATTCCAGTGGCTCCCACATTTGTCCTGAGTTTTGACAGCTAATTTTGAAGCCTGTGTGCTGGGACTGTGCCTAGAAAGCAGTCATTTCTAAATGCGTTACTTTTGTTTTTCCAGTCTTGCCATTTTCCTCCCCTGCTGCTCAGGGCCACTAGGTCCTTCAGCTCTGAAATAACTTCGTATAGCAAGGAGAATTTATCTCCTCACTCTCTCATTGTGCCAAATAACCACTGTGTGTTGAGGCCCAACAGATCCCACTCGGCTACTTGGGTTAGTCCCTTCTCTTACAACTTGACCCCTCAGTTCTGTCTTTCAGGCAGTTACCACTGCCAGGTTTCTGTCTGTCAGCCCCTTTGGTAAGGTACCCACTTCATGTACTTGGTTTACTTAAGCATGGCCTGCTTTGCTAAGTCCAGCTGTGTCTTGTTATCACAGGGCCATGGGCAGATGACGAGGAATGGACGGACAAAGCCAGGAGAGTGATCATGGAGCGCATTGGCCTGGCTACTGCAGGGTAATATCCTGGCCCATGGGGCAAGCACTGGCACCTTGCCATAATCTCCTGCATTATTTGTACTGTGGTTTCTGAGTGGCAGATTGTGGAAGTGGGGGTGGAGGTTGCTTGTGGAGAGGTGCAGGTGGTTCTGCCCCTTGCCTTTTCTTGCTTGCAGAGCATGCATTCTCTGTGTGATGCAGAGTCCATGCAAATGCTGCAGTGTTAAGAGTGGCCTGGTTAGCTCAAGTCCATAGGAGAAGGAGTGGTGCTTCTGGTCTTGAGCTGGGCCTCTTGGATGCTTGGGCATGAGGGTGACAGCACTGGCACAGATTGCCTAAAGATGTTGTGGCGTCTATCTTTGGAGATATTCAAAAGCTGTCTGGATGTTGTCCTGGTGACCAGCTCTGGGTGATACTGCTGGAGCAGGGACTGGAGCAGATGACTTTCACAGGTTCCTTCCCACCTCAACCAACCTGTGACTCTGAGACTGTTTTGTGTGGTAGCTGAAGCAGCCTTGCACTACTGCTTCTTCAGCCACTGTGAGGTTGATTTGGTTTTGGGGAGAAACTTTGAGAGTGTGGGTGTTAAACACAGGAGGTGGGGATAGGGCTGTCACCACGATCCATGGCTGAGGGCTGCTGCCCTTCCTGCAGGGAGCCGTACCACGACATCCGTTTCAACCTGATGGCCGTGGTGCCTGACCGGAGGATGAAGTACGAGTCCAAACTGCACATCCTCAAGATGAACCGCCAGACTGTGCTGGAGGCCTTGCAGCAGGTGAGACAGCCCAAGCCCTGAGGGAGTGCAAGGTGAATAGGCTTTTTCAGGGCATCTACCTGTGCTGACAGGGCCCTGGTTTTAGGGGTTTTGTTTGGCCTTTGGAAAAATCTTGTGGGAAGAGGAGATAGGCAGCCTCACTGCTTGGCCATTGCTGCACACCTGGGAGGTGGCTCACCTGTGTCATTTCTGTGCCTGGGCACTTGGTGTTGGCTCACTCTCATGAGCTCTGCAGTGCTTGAGTGAGAAGGATGTGGTTTGGGCCATTGCTGGTCCAGCATGCAGTTTCTATGTCATTTGCTTTCAAGCTTATCCGAGTAACCCAGCCTGAGCTGATCCAGACCCAGAAGTCTCAGGAGACTCAGCCTGCTGAAGAGGCAAAGCCAGCCAGCAGCAAGACTGTGACTCCAGAGAGCACTCATCCAGGTAGGACCTTGTACCAGCAGTCTGGCAGGCTGGCTTGCCATGGAGTGAGCACAGGGTGGTGACAACAGCTGGCTGACCTGGGGCTTGGGGCAGTTTTACTGGCAGCTTTGCTTTCTTTTCCATGAGCCCTGCTCCATGCACATTGTACTGGGTATGGTGATGCCTCTTTGCCTGGGGGTGTGCTGGAGGGTGTGAAGCTTGAAAGTGGGAGGGCTGGAGCTTGGAGGCAGTGGTGACAGATGGTTGTGGTGGTCTGGAGGAGAGTAAGAGCTCTTCTCTCACCTGGGTGAGTAAGGGGTGGTAGAGGACATGGAGTAAAAGGTGACAGTGCTGGTGATGAAAGGCTGTGCTGTGCTTGTGTGGCAGATGGCACCAATGAACCCACCAGCCAGGGCCACCCCACGGCCACGCAGAGCCCACCCAGCAAATCCAAACCGGTGCCAAAGACAACAGCAAGCAGCATCAATGGGGCCCCTCCAGCAAACCCCAACCCCATTGTGCAGAGACTGCCAGCCTTCCTGGATAACCACAACTATGCCAAGTCCCCCATGCAGGTAGGCTGGAGTGCCAGACTAGTGGCACCTGATTCAAGCTAAGCTATTTGCCTGCAGTCTCTCACCTGTGTGGGACCACAACTGTCAGCTGGCCTTAGCATGGCCCTGCCTTGCAGCCAGCCTGGCCCAGCACTAACCAAGGCTGGGAGGGGAGAGAGTAAATAAAGACTGATCTGACAAAGGAATTAAACCTTAATATGGGTAAACTGAGCAAAAATGGGGAAGGCTCCCTGTTTCCTCTCAAAAGAGCCAAGTCCTGGTGTTGGGCTGGACCAAGGATGAGTCCACTGGGTTCTTCCTCCTTGCCCTGCTGCCAGCAGGCCCTCAGCAATGGTGTGTTGCAGGAGGAGGAAGACCTTGCAGCAGGAGTAGGTCGCAACCGGGTCCCAGTCCGACAGCACCAGCAGTACTCGGATGATGAAGATGACTATGATGATGATGAGGAGGAGGAAGTTCATAATACCAACTCAGCCATCAGGTGACAGCTTGAGCTGAGGGTGGGGGGCCAGGAGCTGACATTTGCAAAACCATCAGTAGGGACTTCCCTGACCTCCTTCTTTAGATCTTGATAGTTCTGTTCTTCTCTTCACCTGCTATTTTACTTTTCACTCACTGGGTTTTGTGAAGTCCTTATGTAGCTTTTTACAGCCAACTCTGAATTTCAGCTGCCCTGACAGTAACTGTGTGTTGACAGCAGGCTTTGGGACTTTGAGGAACTTTGGTTCCACAGTGCTGATTGCCAGTTCAGCTCCTGGTGACAAGTGTTGATGTGCTTGGACTGCTGCTTAGGCCAAGAAGCTGGGGTCACAGCAGAGGAGCTTTGGGGGCTTTGGAACAAGAGCAGGGAGTACCCAGCACCCTGTGTCTTCCAACAGTGTAGAGATCCCTGGGACTGAGTGGCTCAGTGGTGCTGAGGTGCTGCAAGAGAAGCTGGTGGTGCTGGGGATGATGTTGAAGTGTTTCAGACCTTGTTTCATCCCACCAGGCAGCCTGGACCACTGAGCACAGAGCTGGCAGTGTCCATGCTGGGCCCCCACCTCCTCCTACCAGCTACTCACCTTCTCTGCTGTGTTTCTGGGCAGGTACAAGAGGAAAGGACAGGTGAAGCAAGAGCACGTGGCAGCGGCTGCGGATGGCCAGCTCTCTGTCCTGCAGCCCAATACCATCAACGTCCTGGCTGAGAAGCTGAAGGAATCTCAAAAGGATCTTTCCATTCCCCTGTCCATCAAGACGAGTGGCGGGGGTGCCGCTGTGGCAGTGGTCACCCACTCCCAGCCCTCGCCCACCCCCAGTAACGAGAGCACAGACACAGCCTCCGAGATTGGCAGCGCCTTCAATTCCCCGCTGCGCTCTCCCATCCGCTCAGCCAACCCCACACGCCCCTCCAGCCCCGTCACCTCCCACATCTCCAAGGTGCTGTTTGGTGAGGAGGACGGGCTGCTGCGCATTGACTGCATGCGCTACAACCGGGCCGTCAGGGACCTGGGGCCCATTGTCAGCTCTGGGCTGCTGCACCTCACCGAGGATGGCGTGTTCTGCCCGCTGGCTGCTGCAGGTAAGAGCCTGCTTTAGGGGGATGGTGTCTCGCCTGGGGTGACAGGACAGTGACCTTTGACTTCGAGGGTGGGTGCCAGTCCTTTGTGGTGGCTCCTAATGCTTCCCTCCCCTGTGTGTAGATGGGAAAAACTCCCCCTCTTCCATCAAACCCGGTGAAGAGGCCCCGGTTGCGATCAAACTGGAGGAGAAGGAGGGCAGTGAGGCCAGTGACAGCAAAGAGAAGGTGGGACTTGGCAGGACCAGTGATCACCCTGGGGGGGAAAAGTATTCTCCCAAGGTGAGTTTTGTGCTGCGACAGCCCTGGGAACGTGGAGCTCACCTGGAGGTGCAGCAGCGCTGGCAGTGACTGAAGTGCATGTGCACGCTGTCCCCTCGCGTGTCGTCGCAGCTGTGCCTCAAGGCACAGGGCAGTGCAGGTTTTGTGCCTTGCGTCATCTCGGGGACCTTTGCCTTGGTAGTGGGCACAGCCCCTGTCTCTGCAGCTGAGATGTTCAGCCTGCTGTGCTCTTCTCTGGGCCGGGAGCTGGTGAGACCCTGCATCCCCAAGTCCCAGCCTGCTGGTAACTTCATAGCCTGTCTCCAGCCAAGGGCAGGACCAGGCTCAAGGCAGCACAAGTGCACCAAGCTCTCTTGAGGAGAGCTGGGTAGAAATTGCTATTCCAAAGGAAAATCTTCAGATTTTGTTTTTGAGGGGAAGGGGAGTGGCGTTTCTGGCACACAGGCAGCCCTTCCCCCATCCTAAAACAAGATATATTGGGCTTGGGCAGAACCCACCTCCCCTGGGGCTGGCCGTAGTGAATTCCCTAGAATGAACCGATCTCTTTGTTTTCCCCTGGCGAGTGTTTTTCCTTTGATGAGTCCTCCCTTTCCTAGCACAGAGAGGAACACCTGCCAGCTCACCCTGCTGGCTCCTGGGCTGTGGCTGCCTCTGTGCTCATGTTTGGTCTGCTTGATCCCGGTAGGAGCTGCTAGCACTGCTCAAGTGTGTGGAAGCAGAGATTGCAAACTACGAGGCCTGCCTGAAGGAGGAAGTAGAGAAGAGGAAGAAATTCAAGGTGTGCTGCTGGCTTGTTTGCACTGCTGATGTAGCTGCCCAAAGGCTTTTGTCAGGTGGTTTTATGTAAAAATTGAGGGAGAGTGGTTCAGCTGAGAATGGTGATGTGGAACATTCAGAGTCTCTTCCCTGTTACTAAACAGCCCAGCAGGGCAGAGCTCTTACCAGGACAGACCACAGCACCAAGGCAGCACTGGCATCCTGGGGGAGGGTGATACAGTGCTGGGATGAACATCAGCACTGACAGGAGGCAGGGAAGAGTCAGCAGAGATACCTCCCCTGCTGACCCTCACCTCTTCCCAGCTGCCCTTTGTGGAACACACTGGCATCTGAACTAGGGTGGAGACAGTCCTGGTTGTGCAGTGGCTCAATATAGGCTGGGAGGTGGGTTCCTTCCTGCTTCAGTCTCCTTAGTCTGTGAGCTGGGCCAGGCACACCAGTTCTTTTTCTCCTGTTAACCTTGAACTCTCCCTTCTCCCTGCCCCCTGCTTGTGGATTATTTGTGGATTTGTCTCTTTGTAGATTGATGACCAGAGGAGAACCCACAACTATGATGAGTTCATCTGTACCTTCATATCCATGTTGGCCCAAGAAGGTGAGCTGTGCTCATGGGGCAGTGTTTGGGGTCAGCTGGGGGAGCTGTACTGAGCGTCATGGAGCAGGAGCCGGAAGCCTGGACCACTCGTCCTGCCTGGGATCCCTGTTTAGGCCAGGCCTGGGGCACAGGCTGACACTCAGTCTGGAGAGCCACTTATCTCTGCTTTCTCCTTCCAATTTATAGTCCCAGGAGGTGCCCATGGATGGCTTTTGAGCAAGGGGGACAGGGCTGCCCTCTGGCATGGGTAATCCCAGCACTCCAGGCCCGTGTGTGTGCTTTCCCTGCAGGCATGCTGGCCAGCCTCGTGGAGCAGAACATCTCCGTGCGCAGGCGACAGGGAGTCAGCATCGGCCGCCTGCACAAGCAGAGGAAGCCAGACCGCCGGAAACGCTCCCGCCCCTACAAAGCCAAGCGCCAGTAGCCAGAGAGCCAAGACTGAGAAACAGCAGTTGGCCTTTGTGGCTTTGGGTGCTTGGATCCGAGTTACCCTTTGCCCAAGGAAGAGGGACCACTGTGACAAGCCCAGGTGGAGCCTGGAGACAAAGGGAAATTGGGTTTTTCTCTGCACCTAAGCTGTGAGAGGCAAGAACCTGTCTGGAGGGGTCCCTGCAGCTGCCTGACCATGCCATGGCAGCACCCAGATGTCATTGCCTCCGTCTCAGCGCCCTGGCTGAGGGCTGTGACTGGCGGGAAAGAGCCCACCCAGATGGGCATGGGTCTGGCGTGGGAATGCTGGCAATGCCCATGTCAGGCTCTGCTAGCCGCAGCTGGCTGTGGCTTGTCTCCTCCTGCCTCAGGGCCTTCAGCTCTGTGCTTCCCTGGGATGTTCATGTCTCTTTTCTATCTCCCTCCCTTCCCCAAACTCACTTTTAGTCTGAACCCAGGCTTTGGCCATCCTTGGCAAGGTGGCTCCAGGACAGAGCCACTTCTGCTCCTAGCCCACACTGCACTGCTTGGTGCTGGGTGCTGGCTGAGCTCCTGGGGATGGTGACACCTTTCCAGTGTAGCTTGGCTCCCCAGTGGGCCATGGCAGCTCTGTTGCTGGATGAGGGTGCTTAGGCTCGTGTGGAGCTGGGCCTTGTGCCCAGCACTCTGTGGTGGTGCTGGAGATGGCCTGTGCCTCTTGCTGCCTTGGCTCCTCTCCTTGGGACCAGCTCTGTGACCCTGGCAGTGCCTATGGGTCACATAGCATTGCACCAGGCCCAGGCCCCAGAGAAACCCTGTTAATTATGAACAGACCAGGTGCATATGGTCGCCTTGCTGGTAGTGGGCACAGCACGAGGGTGGATACTGGCTGTGGCTTGGTGAAGCCTCTTGGCAGGCAGAGATGTGGCTGATTGCTGCAATGGTAGAGGTGGGATGGGGGCAGCAGTGGAGGGAGCCACATCTCCTCTTCCCCCTAGCTGGCTGCTAACCAGAGCTTGCTGGTCAGCCCCCAGGAGCCTGGCAGAAACCTGAGATATCAGAGGTGTGCATTGCTCTCCAATGATGTCCTGGGGTGGAGCTGCCACAGAACAGGACTGAATTTTTTCAATATGTGTACAGAGCTTGACTGTGGAATGAAACAGTTCTTTAGGTATTTGTTGAAGGAAAGAAAATCCTTCTGTCTCTTGCTGTGTCTAATATCAAGTGCTGTAAATAATGGATCTGTCTGAAGGAATAAAGCTATCCTGTAATGGCCAGCCACAGAAGAGGTGTGTGAGGGAAGGGGGCAGGGGGAGTGGGGCTAGGAGCACCACATGCCAGCTCCAGGCCCTGTTATCCCTGCTGGCAGCTCTTCTGTGGTGTAGAGATTTGAAGTAATCATGGGGAGTGCAATAACACCAGGCTCAATTTATTGACACACCTTAACATCAGAAGGCCAGGACTCACCTCAACAGAAGGAGGGCAGGAGGGGAGCAGGGCAACAGCCCGGCTCAGGCCCTCAGCTGCCGTGGGTTCCTGGACTCGCTAGACTGCATTTTCTGGCTAAAAGTCCAGGGCACAGATCAAGGCCGTACCCCGTTTGATCCAGTGCTTCTCTGGCTGATCTGTAGGGATCTCCACAGCAATCACATAGTTGGTGGAGTGGCCCGTTGTTGACAATGTGCCTGTAAAGGGGGAAGCAGGGGCGAGAGGGTGATGCTGCTGCACACTGACCAGGGAACCCCAGCCAAGTGACCCCATCCAGGAGCCCTTGTCCCCATCCTAAGCCAGGTGACTGGCTGAGCAGGGCTGGGGAAAACAGCCCCTTGAGGGGAGCCTGGCCAAGGGCACTGCTGCAGAGCCAGGGTGCCTGGCCACTCCATTCTCTTCTCCTTGGCTGGCCACTGCCAACGGTACCTTGCTCTTTGCCCATGCATAGCAAGAGGAACTCCGGGGCTGCCCCTCCTAGCTGCTGCTGGAGCTCCCGTTTCTGGAAGTCTGTCCTTAGGGCACTTACCTGCGCGAGTGAGAGTCTTATAGATGGGACACAAGTAGGAGCCGGATTCTGGAGGCTTGCGGTTGGCGACGGGCAGCAGCCAGATGACAGCCATCTCCGTGTAGAGCTCCTTGGGGCGTGACTCTGCCAGCTGACCCGCAGCGGCATCCCAGCGGGCGCCCTCCAGGAACAAGCCGTGGATGTAGCAGCCCACGTTGGGCTGGCGCGTCAGCTCCTTCACCGTCTCCTTCATGACCTGCCCAGGGGAGGGGCCACCGGGCCCTCACTCAAAGCTTGTCCCTGAGGGCTCAGCCCCAAGAAGCCTCTTAAGCAGCTCTTGGTTAAGCCGGCGCTGCCAAAGGAGAGTGTGCCACAGCTCTCAGAGGGGCAGCCTGTGACAGGGCTGGCGGAGGGGGATGTGAGGTCTGGAAGCAGAAGTCTCTGCCAGCCTTGGGAGGTGTCTGGCAGGNGGCTGTGGCTGTGTAGCCTGGTGGCTTCACCTCTTGGGCAGGTCAGGGCCTTTGTGGCCTTCCAGCAGGCAGTTCCAAATAAATTAAGACTCTCCACCTGATTTACTGACCTTGAAGCTGAATGAGATGGTGTCAATGGAGATGACAGACTTCCTGGCAAAGTTCTGCAGTGTCCCAGTGAGGAAGGCCTGGGGGAAGAAGAATCCACTGATCCAGAACACGGAGGGGATCCCCTGGCTGATCCAGTTCTGCAGGAATTCGATCCGCTGCACCAAGTCATTCACCCATGATGCCAATGGCTTCAGTGATGGATAGGCCTGTAGGACACCCACAGAGGGAGGTGCTGAATGCAGTCAAGGACAGCCTCCACCTTATGCCTCAGCTGCTGAGGACTGCCCAGAACCCAGGGGCTGGGAACAGCTAGGAGCTGCACTAGGCAGGAGACATCTCCATGCCAGGGGCCCAAGAGCCACCTCCATGTGAGACAGCCGAGCCCAGCAGCAATTGGTAACCCATTCCTCTGGTTTGGGTGAGCTCTGGCAGGCACAGGCATCTGGGCTGGCTGGGGCACATACCTTGGCATTCCATATTTCGGGAACAGTGTTGTTGTACAAACTGCTGGCCATCAGCTCCAACCGAGAGGACATCACAACCAGGCCCTTGAGAGCTTTCAGCAAATCCTTTAGACTTGAGGCAACCTCCTCTAGGAGCTTGTTGTACCTACAGAGGAAGGACAGAGGGAGCATTGTGACTCCAAGCAGTGGTTTATAGCCCACTGCCTGCCCAGAGAGGGTGTGGATCTTTACATGTAAGTGAAGCTCTTCCATGTAACCCCTAGCCCCAATCCCTTTTAACAGGGTCTCACAGATGCTCCCCCAGCCCTAAATTGCTGATTGTAGCAGATGGAGAGAGAATCAGCCAAAGGTCCTGGCTGGGACAACACAAGCTGTATGACTGACAACCCCATTGTTGTGCTCAATACTGAGGTTCCTCAAAGGTGGGTGGCAGTAGGGGCCTGCACATCTCTGCTGTTCCCTAGGATGTGATCCCACTGGAGTTTTACCTGATCACCTCCTGCACCAGCACTGTGTTCATGGATTCTTCATAGAGCAGCGGGTATTTTTGGATCACTTCCTGTACATTCATGGGGTCAGGCAGCTTTTCCAGGATGTCCTTGGAGACCTCCTCCACAATCTGGAAGGAAAGCAGCAAGTAGCAACCCTTCTAATCCAGCCCTATGGCTGCTGAGAAGGGGCAAGCTGATGCTGGCATGGCAGTGCCATTGCTGGCCCCCAGCAGGCAGGGTGGCACCTGCTGAGAGCTGGTGCTTGTGGTCACTGCCCACAGTGGACACGGGCTGGCAGAGCACTGTCAGGACTGGGGCACCCACCTCCTCCCTGCTGCGGCCTCCCAGTGTGATGGTCTTGGGCTGCAGCTGGGAAATGGCCCCCAGCAGCGCAAAGGTCTCGTTCTGAGCGAAGGTAATGTCAGCATTGTCGTGTAAACCAAAGAGCTCTGGGCTGTCATTGAGAGGCAGGCCCTTGACATACTGGAGGTAGCCCTGGAGAGGAATCCACACAGACTGTGAGGCCAAGACCAGCTGAAGACCCCCCAGGTTCTCACAAACTTATATTCCCCCAGAGACCTGAAAATGCAGTGGCTTTCAGAAGGGACAGGTCCCCTTTGCACTGTGACAATCCCCCTGGATCTATAAGCTGCAATTTGTGACTTGAGTACTTACATTGAGGTCAGAAGAGGTACTGATCTGCTTGTAGATACCTGATTCAGAATAGGCAAAGTCAGGACTTAAAACCTCAGGTTTGTAGAAATCTTCCAAAATGCTCATGATGCAGCGCCGGTCCCAGTCATCGGTCACGCGGCCGCCGTAGTTGATCTCCCCAGCTGTGTATTTCAGAACCTGCAAGAGACCATGGTCCTGATCCACATCTGCATCATGAGCCTGTTCCCTCACAGGAGAAGCAGCTCTCACCTTGTAGGGAATTTCTGCATATTCATTCAAGAACATTTGCAGCTGACTGATGCAGATGCGGAGGTCTCCATCTGTGAACTCATAGGGGATATTAAACCCCAGAGGCCCAAACTTTCTCCTCTCCAGCATGTTTCCATGGAAGAAGCAAAGCGACAGCAACAAGGATTTAAACTCTGTGACCTGTGGGAAGCAGGGAGAGGAGTTGTTCAGCTTAGGAGGAGACATTCTTGGAGGGAGTCAGGTCCTGTCAGGACCTGGCAGAGCAAATGTGCCAGTTCAGGAGGGCCAACTGGAGCTCGGAGAGGAGGAAACCTCAGTCAGGCTACTGTGCTGGGGAATGCCATGGTTCACTCCTTGCTTAAAGAGAGCTGCCTTATGCCAGGTCTCCAAAATACTGTTGCTTCTGTTTCTCAAAGTCAAACTTCTAAGTGGCTTTTCACAGATGTGAGTTTATGAGAAACATCTCCTTCTCTAGCACATAGATTCTCTAATGGGGAGTAAGATCTGTGTCTGGAGAGGAACAACATCCAGGTGGAAAACATACATTGAAACAGGCATGGAATGAAAACAACAAACCAAAACACAATCTGGGTCTTACCTTGGAGCAAGAATTCAAGAAGTCATCACTGAAACTAATGTAGGACTTGAGCAGGTTGGCCTTGACCCCACGGGGGGGCTCAATGGTCATCTTGGAGCCATTCTGGAGAATGGACACAGGGAAGTGGTTGCTTGGTAGACTGGTGAGCCAGAGGCGAAAGTCTGGATGCACCTGCAAGTCCAGAAGGCAGCAAGTGCTCAGAGGGTGCAGACACAGCCCCTGCAGCTGCTCCTGACTCTCTGGTTCTATGAGGAGCCTGTGGATGGGTCTCAACTAAAGCTGGGCTACTCCCAGGCTCCAGCCTCCTGCCTCTTCTCCTCAGAGTGAGCACCTGCTCAGTAAAACATCTCACCTTGCTGGGGTCAATGCCCTCAATGAGTCTCTCCAGTGATGGCATCCAGCTGGGGGCTAGGTGGCAGTTCTGGAAGAAGACCCAGTTGCCCTGCTCCATGGCACTGTGCAACATGGCTTCAGCACGAGGGCCCTGCAGAGGCAGAAAGGGAGAGCTCAGAGACGCTTCCCAAGGTGTGCTGCGTCCTGCTGAGCAGGACAGGAAGGCAGCTCCCTGGAGCTGGGTGGAATGACACTCTCCAGAGCTACAGCCTGGCTTTGCCCCCATGGCTCAGCTGGATCTTTGCTGTTTGATGGCACTCCAAAGTTTTTTTACAGATTTTATGAGTGTGTGAGGGAGGGTGGAGGGAACAGAAGAACTGCATATGGATTCATGAAGTTAGAGGGCACTGGAGTGGGACGTGCTGCAGCTCCCACCCCAAAGGGGTAGAAGCAGAAGGCTGGTGAGTAAGGGCCCTGAGGCACGAGGGTGTTTTCACACTGCTGCAAGTATTTGACCTACCTGGAGCTCGGTGAGGTTGATATGAGTGCCAGGACACTGCTGTTCCAGGTATGTACTGACAGCTTACCTGTCCTTGGCCCAGAGAAATGGCAGAAAGCTTTTGTGAGAACTTCATTTCTTCAGCAAACTTGTAGAGATCAGCTGCGGGGTCAGTGCCTGGGGACAGCACAAACACCAGGGGGGTGGTGGCAGTGGACTCTTTAAACACGACTGAGAGGTCAGTGGTCTGCAACAGAGAGTTGGTTAGAGTGGAGAGGCTGTAGTGGAACCATGCTGCATCTCCTCAGCCTTCCTGGCCTCCAGCTTTCCTCTAAGGCTCCAGCATCCTCTAGGGTGCCAAGGCAAGGAAGATGATCAGTGAAGACCACCTACAGCTCTCCTCTGGCTGCATTCTGGGCAGGGCATGAACCACCTTCCCATTTGTCATTTGAACTCTTCCCATATACACCTGCAGTATCTGTCCCCTCCTAGTGTGGTTTAACTGGTGGACATGAGAAAGGCTATCCCTCATCTAAGACACAGGTATTTTTCCCCAGGAACACTGGCTGCAGAGGGGGATGAACACCCTCACTGCAGTAGATGGCCCATTATCACAAGCTCGAGGCCTCCTGCTCCATTCCTGCCCCCACCAGCACCTGCTCTTTGCTGGTTACCTGTGGCTCAATGAAGCGTTGATCCAGGTACAGCACCACAAAGTCCTGCATGGCGTTGGTGATCTTGTCTCCGCGCAGACACCGCAGAACCAGCAGCTTCTGGAAGGCATCAAGCCCATCTTCCCACTTCCCAGGCAAAGGCTCTCTGCAAAGCAATTAAGTGCATTTTGGGGGAATGTGCCAAATCCCACACTACACAATAAGTATCCAAGTTGCCTGCAGGCAGGCACTGGGGCTTCATAAGGGACAAGGACCTTCCAGGCCCTTGGCTGAGGCTGTTGTCTGAAGCTCTGAAACCATCAGCAGGCAAGCCAGAACTGCTTCCACAGTAGAAGCAGCAAATAATGCTGGGATAAGGCACTAGCATAAGGCTCTGCCTCGGGCAAGCAATGGTCACCCCTGAGGAGACAAGGCAGTGCCTCATCCTTTCCCTTGCATGGCACGGCACTGGGAGCAGAGCTGGCACTGTGGCTGTACCAGCTCTTCTTGCTGTTCCAGGGATGTAATGTGCAGTAGAGCTAAGCTGACAAAGCAAGGGACACTTGCCTGTGAGGTTTGGGGCTGTCAAATATGGTCCTGAACCCTTCAAGGTTGGCTTCAAAATCGTTGTCAAAGCCAGAGAAGTTCTTCAAGCTGCTCATGGCCAGGATGTCTCCCCATGCTCTCTCATTTAGCCAGGCTGGAGCTGGATTGTCCTTCATCTCCTTTATGGCCCCTCCTGACAGCAGGTACCGCCACTCATCCTGGGAACAGGATACCATTTGGTCACGGATAATAGCCAACCACCTGAGCCCAAAGCACATGGTGCCATATCTGATTAAAATCCCGAAGCATCCTTCTGGCTGCTCTCTTGCCAGGTATGTTTGTCAAGGAGTGACTGAGCTGGAGGGTGTGGTGAGATCAACACAGTGACTGCTCAGCTGCCACTCTCTGCTAACCCCTGCCTGCTCCCTCTGAACTCATTAACCTTTGCAGCAGTCTAGCAACAAACTGGCAAAAGCTGCAGGTGATTCAGGCTAGGCAGCTCTGCAGGTAGATGCACAGAACAGCTTGAAAGCAGAATAGACAGAGGCCCCGTGTTTGTCCAGCAGGCTGCCAAGCCTGTTGCTAACCCCAGGGAACAAGGCTCCTTTTCCACCCAGCACACAGTTCTAAGGGCTGAACAGGCTATGCTTGAGCTGCCCTGATGGCATTCCTTCAAGGACCAAGGTGATCTGCTCACCATATCAATCTGCCCCTCATTCATCAGAATGCGGGCGCTGACCAGGAAAGCAAACATGAGCTTGTGCTTCTCAAAAAGGCTGCGGCACACGTTGCAGTAGAGACTGAAGGTGATGTAGTTGTTGATGTTCTCCACCCGCTCTGTCAGCACATCTGAAAAAATGGTAACAACCAGACATGGGCGGTAGAAGTCATGGGGCATGTGGAGAGTGCTCTTCATGTCAGCTCTGGGTTCCTGGTCACAGAGGCACACCCACACCCACCCAGGAAGAACAGATGCCCCTCTCACAAGCAGACCACGTGCAGGTGTGGAGTGAGGGAGAGGGCAGGAGGGGGCTGTTCTCGGCAGGCACCTGCTTTCTCAGAGTTACGGATCCCCAAGAGGAAGATGTTGAGGAACCACTCAAGTGAATACTGGTACATGGGGTCCACGTTGGACAGGTCTGAGACACAGAAGTAGAGGATCTGCGAGCGGACAGCCACAGGCACATACTGCAGGCGGGTGATGTTGATGTCTTTCTCTGTCTGCTCTGCCACTGCGACCTTGGCCTGGAGGACAGCAGCAACGTCATGGTTACTGGAGTGCAGGCAGGGGATGCACAGCTGCAGCAGGGAGAGCACCTTTCACTTCTGACCTGGATCTCTCCTGCCTTCAGCTTGGATGCCTCCAACACTTTGATGAGCTCCAAGTCATCTACAGGGTTTCCTTCAGAAGTGCTGAGCCGATACAGGATCTGGTCCTCTATCTCCTTCAGTTCCTGACGCATCTGCGCGTTGCTAACAATTAGCTGGTTTCTATCCTCCTCTAAGTCAGGCCGCTCTGCAGCCACCACTTCTCCCAACAGCTGGTCTTCCAAGCCACTGCAACAAAAGCCATGAAAGTGAGGATGAGGGGGCAACATGCCTGAGGGTCTGCAGACTGCAAGGAATGAGGCTGAGCAGCATGGGCAACTAACAGAGTAAAAGCAGGTACCTGGGTGAGAGGGTGAAGTTGATGAGAGTGAGCTTTGTGGAGACCTCAGGGCTGTAGTGAGGGTTGGGCAGCTTGGTGGTGATGTACATCTTGAAATCATCGTGGTAGGGGATCACTGTATCCCCCAGCTTCAGCACGGTGCTGCCTTGCTGTTTGAAGGTCTGTACCAGAGAAGGACAAATACAGGAAGGCTGGGAGGGCTACCTCTTGTGAGGGAAGGCATCCTGCTGTGCCCTGGGCTCTGCAGTGAAGAGAGAATCTGAAGGCTCTCAGGACAGAGGAGCTCCAAGTTTCCCCATGAAACTAAAGGCCTGAATGTGAAGCCAGCAGTTGTATTTCATGGCCCTGCCTCTCAGGCAGAGATGCCTGCTGGCAGAAGACCAGTGTGTGCAGGAGGCTGTCAATGTGTTGAAGCCCTGACCAAGGCATGGCACTCACTCATCCGTGCAAGTTCTGCCTGCCCACTAAGACCCACGAGCGCACCCCACCCCATGGCACCCTGGCCAGCTGGCCCCTCACAGCTCAGCCAGGTACCCACTGCCCTCCTTGCCAAGGTGAGACATAGGACCTCTTTCAGCAGGACAGGCTCAAGGACTGGATCCAGCTCCTCGCCAACGTTCTCCAGCAGGAAGGGCTTCCCAAAGGTAATGGTGTTTTCCAGAGTGGAGAGGAAGTCCCGGTCACTCAGCTTGGCCACCTCCAGGCTGTTTGTCCTCTCCTGAAAGGCAGCAGAGGAGGGCAGGCTTTCCGTGGTGTCCTGCCACCTTCACATCTAGCTCAGGTACACAGTACACCTCTCACTGGACTGATTTAGCTCTCTGGGGCAGCAGAAATAATATCTTTTCTTGCTCAGCTAAACTTTGACTGTTTTGGCAAGTTTACCCCACATCAGCAGGCAGTAGAGACAGCTCACTGAGGCAGCAGAAAAGGGGGGAAATAGGGACAATGTCCTTCACAGAGCCATTCCCCTCTGGAGCTCCACACTGCTAATTTAGGGCAAAGACTTCAAAGTGAGAGCAGGTGGGTGTGAAAAGCCCTCAGGGAGCAGAACAGAAGCAGCTGCCTCAGCCTCCTGCCTGATCCTTCAAAAGGGCAGAAGAGGTTGTAGTCAGTGTTTTCAGCACTTTAGCAGTACAGACTGTGCTCAGCAGCCAGGTAATGCCACTCTGATCCCTCCCTTTCTGCCATAGAAACCCAAAAACCATTATGGGAGACACCGATGTTGTTTTGTGAGGTGAAGGTTCCCAGAATATTAGTGGAAAGCCATAGTGGGAATCTGATGCCTTGCTTACATGAGGGGTCCTCCTGCCCTCTACTGCTTTCCCTGAGAAGGAAAATCCACCTGGGATGAATGTGGAGACTGTGCTGGTTAGGTTGAGCTGGCACAGCATGGTGTTTTCCAGCTCTAGAGCCCAAAGCCTGAGGTTGCTCTGCACAGCTTCTGACAGAAAGCTGCTTCCCCTGTGTTGGTAGACCTTGCCTTCCTCCCCACAGCTCTTACCAGATTCTTGATCCACTTGTTTGCTTGTCCTTGTGGGTCTATGAAGTGAGTCCAGCGCAGGGAGAATCGGGTTATTACCCCATTCTCCACAGACAAGGCATCATTGGGTAAGCCAGCAATCTAACAGGGTAGAAAAAGTTGTTGGGACACCTGGCAGTGCACATAAGTGACTAGAGAGAAGATGCTGTTGTGCCCTGGCCCCTGAATGCTCCCTGTGGGTGGACAGGGGATGGTGATGAAGGTACCTTTGCCAGCAGCCAAGTCCTGGGATGGGACTGTGCTGTGGGGTCAGGCTGGGCAGGCTATGGCCAGAGCTAGGCTCTGGGCCTGGGGTTTGTAAAGGACAAGCCTTACAGGTCAAGGCTGATTCCCTTTTTGCTCCTGCCCAGGCCTGGAAGCAATTCCAGCTTGCAGTGTGGAGATACTTGGTCATTACCCAGCTGCTTGGTTTGGGGCCTGTCCTTTGATCCAGGCGATCCTGCTGAGTGGTGAGCTGACTGTTTTAGTCGTTACCTGAGGCCCCCTTCTTCCTCAAGTATTGTTTGGTTTGGGTTTTTTTGAAACTTGCCTGCCAGGAGCGGATTTCCACAGGATCTCCGAGGGTGCTGATGAGGCTTGCATCCTCACTGTGGGGAATGCTGTTTTCAGCCAGCTCCGTCATCCACTCTGTGCACAGTGCTGCACGGTAGTCTCCCTGCCACGACAAACACCATCACAGCCTTTCTTTAAGTTGGAGCTACTCTACTGTGAGTTTCTAAACCCTCCTGTTCCCATTCAAATGGGCCCTGTGCAGCCGCTGGCACAAGTGGAGAGAGATCTTGGAGGGATCTTGCACCCTTGTGTCCTATTTCTTTCTCCCTGGCCAGGACAGCAGAGCTACAAAGTGAGTGCTGAGCACTGCACACTTACTGTGAAAGGGCCCAGGTAGGCCACAAAGCCAGCTGCAACCAGCACGTCCCCAGAGCTGTTGTTGATTTTGTCATCCAGGCTCTCCACTGTGTCCTGCCAGCGCACCTTCTCGTCAGCCAAGCTGTTGATGAGCTGTGGGATAAGTTGCACATGTGAGAGCCGCTGTCTGGTCTAACCTTATGTCCAAGACTGCTGCTCTTTGGGTAATGCTGCAGGTGACTTTGGTAACCAGAGGTTGGGGTGGCCCCTGACATATTCTGAATTCTGCTCCTGGTTTTAATCACTCAATCCTGGGATTACTGGGCTGCTCTCAGCTGTCCCAGAGACCCAGTGTTAACTGAGGAACTGTGCACAGGGGGACAGCAGCTTTTTACATCAGTGCCTGGCTAGCTTAGCTTTCCAGTACTGTTGAGCTGCTGAGATCAGGCCAGGTAGCTTCAGCCTAGGATTGTCACAAGCTGCTTGTGACTGTCACAGTGGCACATGGATGTTTTTGCCACTGTGCTGCTTGATCTGAGCTTGAGTTACCTCATATAAGCAGGCAGGACCCAACTCTGTCCCTTACCACATCGGCACGGGCCAGTCTCTCCAGGCACTGCTCACACTTCCTCTCCAACTCCTCCTTATTGGCTTTGCAGGCCTCATACTTGGCTTGCAGTGCGGCAATGCCATCTTCAACCTCCTTCAGGCGCTGCTTAGCTTCGTCAAGGATCAGCTGAGTGGCACGCAGGTCCTCCTCTGCCTCCCGCAAGGCTTGCTGGGGAGATGCACAAGGAAATGCTGGGTATGTCGGGTATGTGGTCAGGCTCTTTCCCCCAAAAGCCAAAAGATCTTGGAGCAAGACTTGGTTTCCATGAAAGTGCTTGCTAGGTATCTCAACATTTGAGACAATCCAATCTCTGGATGACAAAGGTATTACCTCCTAACCTGCAGAATGTGGTGATTCCCAGAATCTCCTGCAGAAGGGAGCTGCTAGTACTGTGTTCCCAAGCACCAAAAGCAACTGGATCCAGAGTCTCTTACCCGCTTGGGCTCCACGACCTTGGCCACAAAGTGGTACTTGTGCATGGCACGCACCCACTGGCAGATGGAGGTACAGGCTTTGGAGACCTTAGCAATGGCAGCTGGCTGAAACTCCTCATTGTCAATGTAGGGCTGGATGGCCTTGATCACACTGTCTGGAATATTGTCCTGTGAAGAACAGTGGGGGAGAGAGACTTTCTTCAGTCAGATCTCTAGCATGCTCATCACTGATCTCCTAAGGGCTTCCCCCAGAGGCAGCAGCACTGCAGGACCTGACAGGATGGTCAAGGTATATCATTGGAGCAAGAGGAATCAAATGGCTGAGGTCTGGGAGCCACAGCTGTAGGACTGGGCAAATCTCTTCCCATACCACTTCCATCTAGCTCTTCTACACGAAAGAGCAGGGGTACAGAATGTGAAGACTTGTGTGTCTGGGTCCCATTGCCCAAGGCAATGAAGCGCACCCAACTCCCATGAGGGCTTCCAGGCCAAATACAGCCTCTTCCATGGTGTTGCTGAAGGGTGTTGCCCACAAGAAGCTCAATTTATTGCTGCTATGAGAAGGATGTCTGTGACACAGTACCTGATCCCAGTCACAGCTTCCTTCTGCCACTGCTTACCTTATCATAATCATACAGGCTGTTCAGGAACTGCACTGGGTCCTGGAGGAGGGCCCTGCCTGGCTCCCAGTAGTCATCCACTTTGGTGCCTATCTTTTCTCCTGCCACCTTTTTGGGCTTTTTTCCATGCATAATGCAGACAGCTTCAATCACAATCTTCACACCAGGGGGAGGCCGCTGCAGGGCTCGTACCTGCAAAACCCAAATGGAAACAGTGGGTTAACCTGATTCTCTGGGAGATGGAGCGCTCACCCCTTCCTCAGCTGGGCCAGAGGAGACTGGGACCAGAGGTAGGACTCTTAGAGGATGCAATACACAGGCAGGAAAAACAGAGGCATATGAAGGGAAAGCTGGTTATCAGAAAGGGCATGGAGCAAACTAAATGTAAGCTGAAAAAGCCTGCTCTGGTACTCTAATAGGTGTGTCCCTATGTATCTTGGCAAAGGAGCCACATCCCTAAGGCCCTAGGGAGAAGGCTGTATGGAAATGGGACACAGGCAGGCCTTCCCCCTTCTTCTATGGGCTCTCACTTGTCTTGTACCCCATTACAGCAATGAGCTGGACTTCAGTGTTCGTGGAGGGACTGCTTGAGCCTCCTCTCCAGCAGGCACCTAGGAGCGCTGCTGCAGCATCCTTGAGATGACTGTGGGTGTCAGGACCTCTGAGGATGACTCCTGTTTTTTCCCTTCTAGTGCTGACCATACTTGCCATGTTCAGCTGGAGATATTCCCAGGCCTTCCCACTGGACACTGTCAGCAGAGCAGCAGACTTTATGGCAACCCTGAAGCTGATCTACCCTCATGCAGATACCCTCTGTGAGAAGGACTTTGAGTGGCTCTTCGACTGCCCTGAGACAAAGCAATTCCTTGAGTGGTTCTGCAGCACGGTGGGTGAGGAGAACATGCTGAGCCCAGATGAGGTGGAGGCCTATGAGGCCCTGCTGGCTGCAGGCAAACCCATCTTGGAAGGTGATGCCCTGGAGGAGGCCCTGTGGATGTGCTCCCAGGTCCCACAACTCCCGAGCTCGATAGCAGAAGAGGGACCCTCTCAAGAGGCCCTGCAGCAGGAGCTTCAGGAGCTGAAGCAGTATCGTGAACGCCAGCTCTGGAGGTATAGGAAGCTGCTGGCTTGGACAAACAAGCTGCAGCAGGAGCAGAAGTATTTGGAGGAAGAGGAGAAAGTGGTGAAGCAGGAGCTGAGGATGGCTCATGTGGACCTGAAAGTCAAGATCTTCAAAACCAGAGCTGTCTTGAGCCAGGTCAGCCAGGCTGCAAAGCAGGTGTCAGAGTGTCATGGGAGCATGGGGATGGGCCAGCTGCCAACACTGCTGTGCCAGACAGATCTTACTCCTTACCTGGAGCAAGAACAGCAGGCCACTGATGTATTTGAGAGCTTCATCCAGCAGGTTCTACCAGACAGTGTTCAAGCTCCACATGTTTGGGAAGCAAGTGCACAGGGAGAGAGCAGCCTGAAGGAAGGGCTGGAGGCTGAGACACAAATGGACTCATACTGTGAAATTACAGAAGAAAGAAGAGGAGCTCCTTATCAAGAATGCACAAAGACAATATGGAGAGTGGCACCGGCAAGCTGGGGAATATTGGGCCAAAGCTCAAAGGCAGAGCTCCTAGCAGAGGGAGGGAATGAGAGAGACATGTTGAGCATGGAGAGTGAAGAGCGAGATGGCAGCCAGGAAGTCACAGAGAGAAGGGACACCAAGAAAACATCAATGCCTAAGTATCTTGGGACCGATGAAAATGAGCTGTTGGAGGACCAAGACAGCTTCTGGAAGGAGCTGGGCCAAATAGAGACAGCATATATCTGTGCTCGGAGAGAGGTTATAGTCACAACAGCAAAAGTGGAAGGCACCCGTGCTGCACTGGAGTGTGCCCAGAGGACTCTGGAAGCTCTTGAGGATAACCAGGTAGGGCCAGTGCCCCCATTCCTCCACCATCCTATGTGGTAGGGTCTGCCTGTGGCACAAGCAGTTCCTCCTGGTGACCACTGGAGCACAGCTGCCACGCTGGGAGGGGGTGACAGAGCCAGGCAGTGCAGTGTGACCAGCCTGTTTGTGTCCCCCTGCACAGCACCCCGTGGAGGCCGAGCTCCAGAGCCAGGCTGCCGTGCTCCAGAGGCAGCTTCATGCCCTGCGTTTCGACATCATGCAGGCTCTGGCGCACCAGCTGCCGCCCCTGCTGAAGGCAGAGGCCCACTGCTTTCGCCTGCCCATCCTGCAGAAGCACTTCAGCCTGCAAGCTTCCCGCCTCCAGAACACTGCCAGGAGGCAGGAGGAGGCAGCTGCGTGGCTGTTGAGCCAGCAGAGCCGCCTGGATCTGCTGGAGCTCCAGCTGAAACGGGAGAGGAAGGAGCTGGAACAGAAGGTTGCTTGGCTGGAGAAGATTGAAACTGTCACAATGGAATCCCAGACCAGGCTGCAGGAGCAGCAGAACTACTTCAGAGATGCCAGGACCTCCCAGAAGGGTCATCCACACAAATGGATAGACCCCAAAGACCTCACTGCTATACGGTAAGGGCCTGGGGGGGTCTGAGCTTGAAGAACAAATTAGGTGTGGGGACAGTGGCATGAGAATGGCTGAGACAGGCAGCAGACCCAAGCTGCCAGATAGACTAGCAGTGCTCTTCTGCCAGTGCAGAGACACTGTGACTCCATGGTGTGAAATTCCCCAGATCTGCTTTTTTCTGGCTGGCTTAGACTGATGAAGCAAAGTTATGGGCCTGGAGAATGGAATGAGTACAGAGAACAAGTTTTTTCTAGAATGTTAAGGTACAGAGTGTAGAGGCAAATCTCCAGCCATGGAGAAGGAGAGCTGGGCCACAAGAAAGCACAAGCTGCTTAGATAGAGCAAGACCTTTCTCTGACTAGGTGTCCTGCATTGATTGGTCTTCTCAGTCTTCCCTGCATAGTTTTGGAGTAGCTGGTGCTGGTGTCTGCCAAAAAGAAATCACACACTGGCTCTTGAGCCAGCTTGCTCCTTTATGGTGCTCCTCCCTGAGCTCCATGACATGGGATGCTCATCAGGAGTGGCTGTATTCTCATTTGTGACACATATCAGCTCACATCCCAGTCTTACAGTGCACAACCACCTCAGAGCCCTGTTCTTTCTCTGTACTGGTGCTGTAATCACAGCTCTGGCTGCCTGTCCCCTCTCACAGGCTCTGGGACATGCTGATGGGGAAAGATCAGGAGAAGCAACCCTTCCGTAGCTATGAGGCCATGGCAGCCAAGTGCTCCCAGCTGGTTCAGGACAAGAGGGCACTGGAAGCACAGCTGGAAGCTCCTATGCCCCAGGTGTCTGCCCTGGAGTCCTCTGTAGAGGTGCTGTATCGCCAGCTGTACAACAACTCCAACCAGCCGCAGCTCTCCTCGCGGGTAAGGAAGCACTCCTCTCCCCCTGGGCCTTGCTGGGCAGCAGCAGGTGAGCACAGGGAACCCTCTGCCATCCTCCCTGGGTGTAGGGGGGAGACCTCGCTGCCTCTCAGACACAAGAGGGAGAGGAGGCAAGGCTGATCCCTGCCTTGTCCCAGAAACCATCCAGTGAGGTAGTGGCTGGTTATGGGACATAGGTGATTCTCACTGTCTCACATGTGCTGTTCAGTGTTGAGATTTGGGTGCCTTAGTCAAGGTGTCCCAGTAAACCACCTCTGCTCCTTGGACTGGGAGGATTTGGAGGCCAAAGCTGGATGGCCAGTTTGTTTTTGGGGAGCCCAGCTGTTCCACAGGTATTAGGAAAATCCCCTTATTTTCTCCACATTCATATGAATTTGGGCTCCGTCCCTTAGGAGATCTCAGAGCTGATGCAGCAATTGATCACCATGCAGGATGACCTCCACCAAAAGCTGACAGACCTCCTGAGTGACTTGGAGATGAAGCGCAAGTCTCTGGAGAACCCCATCCTGCAGGCAGAGCGCAAGCTTTATGTGCATTTTTACTGCAATGAGGATCGGCTGAGGGAGGTGGTGGAGGAGCTGGAGAAACAGGCATCAGCTTCCTCCAAGGGACCCCCGAGGGAGCTGCCCTATGGAAAGGAGTAGGTTGAAGGGATCCTTGCTCCCTGCCACAATAGAGTTGTCCTCTTTTGGTTGGGCTGGGTCCTTAATTGTGACTGGGAGAGAACTCTGATGGTCTCTACTCCAGTGACAGGTTACTTGGGCTATGACCTGCCAGCTGTATTTAAAAGAAACTAGGAGCTTAATCCTTAAATACAGAATTTCTAGGGGCTGGTTTAGATGAAATATAAGAAATTGATGCATCTTGTGGCAATGGAAGCCTTGGACAGACACTTCTCATGCCAGCTCTACAAGAGGATGGGTGCTGGGGGCAAGTGGACCAACACTGTCAGTGTCTTTCCCTACTTTCTGAGGAAAGAGGTTTTGTGTGTTTTTGGGAGAATAAAAAGGTCTGTTACTCACAACTGCAGAGCAATAACCCTGTCCCTGTGTGGTGAAATCTGTGCTTACTGAGTGTGCTGTCTTGGCTAGGGGCTATGATGCTTTGCAGGCTCAGAATCACCCCTTTTTCTCTCACTAGCCTATTTCAAGACAGTATTCCTTGGATTCAGCCTGCTGCCTCTTTTCTGCCTGTGGTGGATCCCTTTCCAAAGATCCTGCAGGTGCAGGGTGCTGCCAGCTCTGTCCCTGTGCTGCACAGTCAGTACTTGGGGCTGCTTGGTGGTACCTACTGCATATTCCCATGGACAGGCAGTGGGGTGAGGCCTTCTCCACAGCCTCTCCAGGACATGCTGGAAACACCCAGGGGCCATTACTGCCTTTCTGCCCTTCAATTTGCATCTGAAGGTGAGAAGCTGCATGGGCAGCTGCCCATAGTCAGCCCAGGGGAATGGATGGAGGAAAAGGCTGGGGATGTTGCAAGCCTATTGAAAGGAAATTGCTGCAAAGGGAGATGCTGTCCTTGACCAGACTCAGCCACCCTCTCCTTTGACACAGTTACCTCTGTAACATCATTTCTGTTGAGGTTCTTCAGGCTGGCAAGAGCAGCATGCAGGGCTGGGAGGGCTTCATCCAAGTCCTTCTGAGCATCATCTGCAATGGCTTGGGCTTTCTGAGCTTTCTCATTGGCCTTTGCCTCCTCAGCCTGCACGGCACTTCTTGTCTCTTCGGCCACAGCTGTGTCCACCTGCAACACCAGAGACAGCCTCAGAAGCATGCTGAAGGCAGAGCTTGGCTTAGGACTGCTAGTAAAGGATCACCGCTGTCCTGGCAGCATGTGTGTCTTCTTCCAGCAGATCTCAGGGACCTGACTGCTGCAGGGGACGCCCTTCTTGCACCATAATGAGAGGTTTTTGTCAGCCTGTATAAACCATCCACAAGCTCCAGCTCTGGCTGTGCCTGGAATGATGTTAGTCTTGCAGGAATTAGCTGCGCTACCCATTTTCCTATTGGCACAAGTAGAGGATGCATAGGGTTGAATATCTGTAGGGAGATGGAGGAATAGGAAGATATGCTTGGAGGTTTGTTTCTAAAACTGCCATTTCTGCATACCCCAAGGGTTAAAACACTACCAAGAGGCATAAAGGAAATGTGGAATATAGCCAAATCCTTATCTGCTATGTGGGAATTTAGGTGATTGTAGACCCTTTCCCCTTTCCATGCAAAGCTGTATTATATTAGTGTCCCTGTTCACTCTGTCCCAGTGTGGCCATCCCACAGTAGGTAAGAGACAGACAGGGAGGAACACAAGGAGGGAAGGCAGTGACAACCTACACAGAACAGTTCCCTCTTCTGAAGTGGCATGAGTGACTGTGTGATGATCCCTGAGGTTTGTGGAGGGCAGGCTTCAGCTGGATCAGCTCCCTGGGAATGGGATGTGAAGGAATGATCCTGTTCAACAATGAGCCTGGCTTAGAGCTGCTCTGGCCACCTGAGGATTGTGTTAGTGTTGCTAGACTGTGCTCGCAATGGCCTGGGAGCTTGGCTGACTGACCCCTGGGGTGTGGTTTCAGATAGGGGTACAGGACCCATCTCTTCTGCCACAACTGGTGCTCACCAGCAGCAGAGCAGGACCCCAGCAGGAGGCAGTTTCTGCTGTCAGCGCAGCTCTGCACAAATATCTGCTCTGCCAATCTGAGGCATTTTTACCTCAGATCAAGCAGGATTTTGCACAATCCCAGCCAGGCCACTCCAGCTTGTCTCCACTCCAGTCTGAGCAGTCAGAGTTAGGAAGTGCAGGGCTGCCCACAGCAATACCTTTATCTGTTCTATGGTTGCCTCAGTGTCCTTGGCTGCCTGTGCCAGGAGAGGGCGGGAGGACTCCAGCTCCTCCTGCATCTTCGCTACATCCTCTGCTGTTCGCAGGAGCTATGGGAGCAAAGCAGAGTTAAGAGCAAGGGCAGCAGCCATGGAAAGCCCTAGCAAAGGGCTGTGCTGCTCTGGAGGGTGCTCCCTGCCAAGCGCTGGGCCGTGCAAAGCACAGGTCCTGCCCTGGTTCCTGCTTAAGCAGTGATCTGACACTGTGGTGTGCTTACAAACAGTAGTGCCTAATGTTGCCTGCACATGTTAGTCATTGCTTCATAAGCTCATGGCAATGAGACAGAAGAAAAATGTTTCTGTAAAAGGGCTTTCAATTACAAGGTTGGTAAGGAACATCCTGAGAGTTGAGCTACACAGAGATCTGTGGTCCCCAAAGACTGGGGATCATTATTCTTTTAGAGCTGTTACAGACTCAGACCTTCTGAAAGACTGGACCTGGCAGAAGGCACAGTTCTCACTTGCTTTAGCCTGAGTATTTTCCTGTTACACAGGGCAGGTGTAGGACATCTCACTGCATCTCTGCAGCTATACATACACTGCTCAGTGTAAGGGATAGCCTCAAAACTTTCCTGGATGTGAGGGACGAACCTTGTCTAGGCCACTTTGCATCCTGTTCTTGGCTGTCTTCAGTTCCTGTTGTTTTCTTCCAATTAGGGAACTGAAGATGCTGAGGAACTCCAGGTAGCTTTTGGGAGTGATATAATTGTGTCTGCCCAGTTCTGCTAGGAACAACTGGCACTTCTTTGCCACACTCTGGTGGATTGCCACACATACTTGAATCTACAAGGAGAAAGGAAAGAAACAATCTCATTCAGTACCGAACATGTGACAGGCAAATCTATGTGAGGCCCAGAGAGAGCAAAAGGGGCTTATGAAGAACCAAACTATACAGTCACAGCAGAGAGGCTTATGTGTGTGTGGGGGCTTTAGTGCCACAGAGGGGTGACAAATGGCCAAGACCATTTCAAGGCATACAAAAGCTATGCAGCTCTGCATTTGAATGATCCTGTCATGGAAGATTTCTGCTGCAGCATAGGACACTTCTGAAGGTGTGCTGTGACCATGATTTTCTGAGCCTGAGAGAGATTTTCAGCCTGACAGTGGCTGATCTGTTCCCAAAGCCAATCTTTTGGGAAACGCTCTCTTTCAAGGACTGTTCTTTGTAAATAGGTTTTGGTTCTCAAAACAATGTCACACACATGTTCTGAATGTGTTTTTCTCTTGTTCCACCAATGGGACCAGAGAGGTGGCTCCTTTGGCCAATTATGTTGACCTGTATCGGAGCACCCTATAAAAAGGGTTGCAAAACCCCAAAATAAAGGCTTCCTGCCTCATTCTAGGAAAAACCTCGCTGTTGTGATACTGAATCCACACTGCTATTTCATGTCTACTAGCGACAGTGTGCCCTGCATCTGTTGTCTTGGATGTCTCTGTATCCAGAGACACAGCACACTGAACATAGGGGAGCAGAGCATTCTTGTGTGTGGCACATACCATCCCGCTGATATCGTCATTACTGCTACCAAGAAGTGGGAGTTCATTCAGGAAGGAGGAGGCAACGCTCTGCAGTGCTTCAGCAGGCCACTCATTGAACCAGTCAATGGTACAGCAGTTCACCAGAGACGGGAACTGCCTCAGGCGTGCACGGAACACTTCTCCGATCGGGCTGAGGGCAAGGCGTGCAGAGAAGATGTGTTACAGCGGGTTCTAAATACAAGAACAAAATCTCTTTCCTTCTATGGAACCTCCCTGAAGCCTTGTGGAGCAAGAGGAACAGGAATACATCCAGGGAAGGAGGGAAATGGAGAATGAGGAAGCTCAGTCAGTGAGTTGCATGCCCAAAGATGCAGCTCTGAGCTCACTCCTTGGCTTGGGATATTCTGGATGTATTAAGATGGTAGTAGGGTGATTTATGGGTGCCTCTCTAGGCTCACAACACTTAAGGGATAAGAAATAAACGTGCTCTGAAGTTTATTTCAAGCAGGTGTGTGCAGAGATCACATCACCAAACCATAATCATGGCCCTGATTTTTCCATTTGTTCTTACACTGAGAAAGCTCTGTACCTTCTGATATCCCTCCTGCGAGGGAGCAAGCTGGTTATGGACTATGCATTACATTAATGGGTAAATATGCAACTAAGCCCCAAATTAAAGCAGGATATGTCTGTAACAAATGGCTCAGTGGTGCAGAAAGGAGGAGCTACCTTGTGTTTCATCTGAATCACATATAATCATACTCTTGAAAAACTAAAACTTCATCTTGAGAACAGTAAAGTGAAAAAAAAGTATCTAGTCTTAGGGGAAGGTGTTATGCAAACCATACTCCTATCCTTCCTCCTCCAAAGTCTAGGGCTTGGAAATAAAGATCCCGTTACACAGGGATGAAAGGCAAAGGATAAGGAGGGAATAATTAGCATTAAAAGCATGGAGTTGTAGGCCTGAAGTGTACCTCATGCACAAGACCATGTGGATATTGCTGCGAACCCGTGCTGTGTATGCAGCCATCAAATTTGCCTTGGTGGGCTGCTGCCCCAGATCTCGAACAACAGGCTTCATGGCTGTCATGATCTGGTCTTGGTCCTCGGGATTGTAAATGTTGGGAATGTCACCAGAATTGAGCAAGTTGTTGATATCTTCAAGGAAGGATTCACTTTTAATCTAAGTAGAAGGTGAAAAAAAAAAAAGCAGCTTCTTAAGTCAGAAGACACTCATGTCTCACATGCTATGGAGATAATTTCTGCATACAGCCCTCAGCCTCAGTTACAAAAAACAATACTTGTGATCATTTGGCTCCAGAAAGGCACACCATGATTCTTGTCCAGCACTTCCAATTAAACAGCCATCTTTCAGCCATTTCAGGGGTGGGAAGGTGTGTTTGAGAAAAAACATCCTTCTGCCCATTCCCTATCTCCTTACAGACAAATTGAGCTCAGGTTCTTTCTCCCTGCCTCTGCAGTCAGACCCCAGACACCTGGTTGCTCCGGGTCTTTGTTCTTCCAGCACAGAACACTTCATTGTTAAAATAAAGCTTATCAATGTGGGAGACAGAGTAATTGTAGGGATGTGTCACAGTCTGTGGGACGATCTCCCTCCAGTGCTACACTCACCTCTCCACCTTTGCTACATCAGAAATACGCAACATCCATCTCCTTGACTAAATGCACCCTCCTGGGCCCCTTTGCTCCCACATATGCTTCTTACTGCAGGGAAAAGGCTGCAAGAACAAGCAGCATTTGACTGATGCTCATCTCACTGCTTAGGGCTCTGCCACAAGGGAATGGTTCCTATGATAATGAAGGCAGCAAAAAAGCCTATGGGGAACATAACTGTAATTCCAAAAGTGCAAATTGGCCTACTCATTAGCAAGTTACAGTTTACAGTTACAGCCAGCATCATCCTGTGGAACCAGCAGGCCTAAGGTACTAAATCTACTCTCTTTTTGAAAAGGAAAATAATCATTTTACTTAGGATTTCTAATATCAGTGGCCAATAGTCTTTAGTTTCAGACAGCTAAAATCTATATACCCACCAAACCTTAGATGGAGCTGAAAGAAGCTTCCTTGAGCAAAAGAAGAATCCATCCACTCACACACAGCTCTACAGACCCTCTAGCAATAAATGCACCACCTCTAGTTTCCCTGGGGCTCTTTTGTAAGATGATGAATATAGGCTACTGAAGAAATACAAGTTGTGTCTGGTTTGTGTCAAGTTCCTTAATATCCTGTAGGGGAATTTATTGAGCTTAGAGATGTGTTTTTGACTCCTTTTGAGATGAAATCCCCATGCTAATACTCTTGTACCTGTGTGTCTACAAATAGGAAGGTCTTGGGTAGACTTTGAAGGCCTGCCTTCATCATGACCTTTCTCACATCTTCTCGCCATTCGGTCATGCCATAATTTTTTGACAGTTCAATCTGGAAACATTCATTTTCTGCCCTAAACGAAAAAGAAGCCTGTGGAGTTACATCACATTAAAACATTCTATTCTGTCAGTTCCCAGTATGTCTTGTGGACTCAGGGTGAAAGGACTCAAACAAGCTGTTTTCCTACAATGAGTCCTGAGCACACGCTTGTCCTTGTGCACGAAGGACAGCCACGAACCCAGGAGCATGTTTTACACAAAGCAGAGACACCTGAGCTAACCAGACATCTAGAGCAGATGTGCATGTTAACTAAGTCCTAGCTCCTGACTCATTTGAGGAGTCAGCAGCCAGAAAAACATGTAACTGGCAATGGGAAGGGCAGAAAAAGAGATTCTCTGAAGGCAGCCCCAATGAAGCCGCTCCCCATTACATGCATAGGTGGGAGTGCATTACTTACATGTGAGATGCCAGTCTGGTGAGAGACTGTCTCCCACTTCCCCCAACACCCAGGAGAAGAGCATTCCCTGGAGCCTGCCGCAGAATCCGGCTGATTCGGCAAATGTGCTGTATCGCATCCATGAAAAGCACAAGCTTCAGTTCCGGGGTGTTGCTTTGGTTGTACTCCTCCAGGTAGTCCTCAATCACAGCCTTCAGCTGTGGGTAGAAACATTCAGTTGTGGCTACCAGATAAAAGCAACTGTGTGTGTGGAGGGGGTACTGTCTGCTGGCACAGCCAGGATTAGGGAAAGGCAGAGCCTGGTGCTTAACAGAGTCTGGGAGCAGCTCTCCTCCAGGGTCCTATAAGGCACTGCCATTGGATGGGCTGAATTTAGTTAGTGGTGGTGGCTGCAGCTGCTCAATGGTGACCTTGAACTAACTCAGGCAAGTGACTACAGTCTGCTGTTCCCTTCGAAAAACAGCAGGGTGTAGTTCAAAATAAAAGAGCTTATGGCTGCCTGATCCATACTGCTCCAGGGCCTCCCTCTGGGTTACTTTCCTTCTCTATAGCTGACCACTGCCTGCTGCTGAATCCTGTGGTTAGGATTCTGGCTGGAAAGCATGGGTGCTGGGAAAGAAAACAACACTGGCTGTAGATGGGTAGAGGAGCACACTCCTCTCCCAGTCCAGCCATCACATAGAATAGCTGCAGGAGCAGTTTCTCTTGCCCTTCCCAGGGCTCTCTTCAACAGCACCCTCAGGCCAGAGAAGGAGATGAAGCATGAAGACATCTGGGATTTGATCCTACCCCCTCAGCAATCTCACAGTGCAGCTGTGAGGGAAAGCAACACCAGCTGGAATTCATACCATGCTGAGATCCCTGCCTAGATGCCAAAGTTCTGTGTGCATCAGTGGGGACTGTGCAGCTGCCTCTTTGTCTGGCTGTTTCAGCTTTGCTCACCCCAGTGGGGGACAGGCCTACCTACTTTGCAAAAGGGATTGGAAAGCTCAGTTAATTACAAGCCCTTGTCACAGAACTATCACAAGAGGAGAGACAACAGAATAATCATCTGTTTCTGATAATGAGTGCAAAACGCACCACTCATTGCCTTTGCTTAATTACCACTACCCAAGTACTCCCAGTATCTTCTCCAACAGGGAGTCTGGCAGTAACATTAATTACTTGTAAAGGTCAATTGTGAAGTCTTTAATGGCAAAAGTAGTATTGTTTGGGGGTAATGTGCCATTTCTTTCCAGCAAATTTCACTTTTCAGTCCCAAGTGTGGCTCATTTGGGAGATTTGGCATAGCAGGCTGCCCCCAGGATTGCAATGCAGAGACAGCTTGTTCCACCTCAACTGCCCATCACAACAGAAACAGCCACTATTCATATATGTGGTAGGATTTCACAGGAGACCCCTGGGATGGTTTGTAGGTTCCAACACCTCTAATTAGAGCACCACTACTGTTATTGTTATTGTTTTCCTTTGTTTGTAGAAGACTGGGAAGATGTGAACATAGTTCACAATGTGATTCCCAGTGTCCTTACCTTATCCTGGCTGTCAATTGCTTGGTATACTTTGACATTGGCACCTGGCTCCATGAAGTCTCCAAACAGAACTGGCTGGGAGGGAATGACCTGCTCAAAAGTGGAGCCAAACTCCTCCATCTTCTTCGTCATCAGGTTGTCAAACCAGGCCCGGTCCTCATCATTGACCAAGCGATCACGGAATACCCGGCAGCTCTCGTGGTACCAGAGTCTCAGCAGGTGCTCTTTGCTCTGGTAGGAAATCCCGGCAAAACAGCTCAGTGAGAGAAGCAGAGAAGTGTTATGAGCATTGCTGTCAGGAAAGCTGGTTCCTGCCCAGCATGTGGCCAGCTTCACTCCTGTTACAAGGCAACTGGAGCGGATAAAGAATTGAGTGGAGGAAGCTGCTTTCCCTTCTCTCAAAAACAACTCTTGTCAAAACAGCTGCTTTGCAGAGAGCTTATTACAGGATCAGTTTATTCCCTTCTATTTGTCCATATGTCGGGCTTTGAGAGATTTAAACTTTGTGTTCTTTGTACTCATCTTTCTCCAGTTTGATTTAATTTTTACAATTTTCTTGTGTGTTTTTTGAAAGATGCTTTTATTTGGCTGATAGCACAGAACCTATAGTACTGAGGGGTCCCAAGTACCTTCTGTGATAATTCAGTCTCTACTGGCCAGGCTGGAACTACAGCAAGGTCCTTAGGAGAACTGAAGGGGCAGATGCAGGTAATAGGACAACACCTCTGCCCCTACTTGGTCCCTGTCTGATCCCCCATGGCTCCATCCAGCCCTGAATGGATGGGCTGTGTCCAACTGACTTCCTGTGGTCACTCACCTGCTTCCATGCCAACGAAGGACTGTGATGAAGGGGGAGTCTGCCTCCCTACTGGTATCAGGCAATAGCCAAAGGGGAGGCCACCACACCCATTGAGCAATATCAAAATGCATCTTTAATGGGAAACTGAAGCCTGTTTGCAGACCTGTGAGTAAGGCCTCAACTAGAACACTTCTGGTCTTGCCCTGAGTGGCAGGAATGTGCTGATGGGAGGACTCACCTCAACCTTGCAAGGCTCAGCCATAAGCATGCCCTGGAACACCTTTGAGAGGTCTCTCAGGTTGAAGGTATAATGTGACTTTGCTGGTGTGGGCAGCAGCTGGGATGTGATGGTCATATACACGGAGATGGTGGCATTGACTAAGGGCTCATTCAAGTCTTTCACTGCATCTGCTCCCGCTGCAGAGACAGAAGAAGTTGGAGAGGATGTCAAGATGGTAATTCCGGGCTGAGAAGGTTCTTGCAGTGCAGGAAGGTGGCACTGAGTGGCAGAAGTGCTGGCTACGACCTGGGCAGGAACACACTTTTTTCTGCTTTTTTCTGTAGAGACAATGAGGAACCTGACCAAGCACCTGCTCACTGCAGTGGACACCTGCTAATGGGTTTATCGACTAATGTGAGGCAGATTTGGGGGTGGAAGAATGCTTCACAGGGGTTCTGTGGTGTGAAGACTTCATGTCCCCCAGGAACAGAGGAGGCACTGCCAGACAGGTAATTGATGCCTACCTGAAATATTCCAGACAGGTTTTCCTTCTCCCTCCTTGCACTCCTGCAGTGAAATCTCAGCTACTTTTAAGGTAGAAGGTGTGAGTGCCCTCTTAGCTAAACCCCTGCAATTCATTACGCTCAGCAAATGCAAAGCCACTGAGGAATAATTTCTTATGCAATAGTCTGGCAAGATCTAAACACAGCTGCCAGTTTTAGAGCATAATTGGTTTTCTTCTCCCAATGAAGTTTATTACAAACACTCCTGGAGTAGAGCCCTGTGACACCCCAGCATTTTGCACTATTTTGCATTATTTCAAAAATCCTTTAATTTCCTTCTAAATCGCAGCTAGATGTTTCAGTGTGCCCCTGAGATCACAGTCAGGTACTGGTGCTTCTGAATACTGCAAGCACTCGAAAAGCTCTGCTTTGCTTCTCTTATAGCTGACAATTCTCACTTCTTTCTACTGGCAGATTTACAGATGAGGGCATATTTGCAAAGATGATCCTAAATTCCCACCCTGTCAAGTATAAGAGGACTCATTTCACTCCAAATGAACCCTTTTTTCATGGTGGCTGTAGCACTATGCTCAGATCCACCCTGCTCGGCTGTCCACAGGCTGCAGCAGATGGAGAGTAACAGAAGGCTCTGCTTCCACAGAAGGCTGTTGTCTGGGCAAGTGTCTGTCTGCTGAAAGCACAGGTAAGCTGTGCTATGCTGTGCTCACCAGCTTGTTCTGTTCACAGTGTCTCTCATCTTTCTGCTCTTACTTACGCACTGGATTTCTGTAACTTTTTTCTCCTAGGAGTCCGTCTAGAAAAAGACCAAAAAAACTTAGTTCCAGCTTTACCTGCTGAGCTTAAGAATATCTGCATCACCCATCACAAACAAAATCCTCTTTGAAAGGCCTAGGTTATAGGATAACATATTGCAACTCTGACAGCCAAAGCTGAAGTTTGCTGATTTGCACCAGCAGAGTTTGGCCCTGAAACTAAATAGTGTATGAGCTCTCTGCTTGCTAAGCCTCATAAAACACTTTCCCTAAAGAATCTTCGAATGACTACTGCAAATTCCAGCTTTCAACACTTTGATCAGATCATCAGTATTAATTGCTCCCCTTCCAAACTCCATTGTCACCAAGCTGACTTTCAGCATGGAGAAGATGGCAGTTTTCTGCAGGACTTACCCATCCAGCTGCCAAGGATGGTGGAGAAGATCGTCTTCTTGCTGCTGTCATCCATCTCAGTGAAGGAGAGGTAGTTGAAATGGCGAGTGAGTCGTGGAGTGACAGGATTCCTTCCCCCTCCTGGAGGTCCCATGGCACAGACAAAATTGATATCTACCAGCTTCTTAAAAGTACCTTTGAGTGAAAAATTAGGAATGAGTGCTGAGTTGTAGCTAAAAACCCACACCACAAATCTCCATGGCAGGTACACATATCAAACAGGCCAACTTTTGCCCCGAGCTCTGGGCACAGGATGTGGGTCATACCGATCTGCTTGCGGTCGTACCAGCCCCGGTGGTCCATCCACTGCCGCAGCAGCTCAATGGGGGGCTGAGCTCCATACTGCTCCAGCATCGGCATGTTCAAGTCATCGATAAAAAATATGAAGTACCGACCAACTGGTGGCCCAAACACTCCCTTCCGCCTGCAAGCACAGAACCCGGGTCAGGACACAGGACAACTATTGCAAAGGTACTTCTAACTTGATCCAAAGGCATGGGGTTTTTTTCTCTGGATGCTTCCTGAGTCAACAGTTTCAGCTATTTTTACTTTTGATACGCTCCTTTGTAAGGGCCTTTGCATGGAAAAGATCTGGAGCAATGTTCAAGGCACTGGCTTCTCTCCAAGTGAAATTTTGTCTACTTATGCACAATGCCAAGGAATAAATGGGTGCAAATAAAAGCAAAGCTTGAGCCCATTAATCTGTTGGAAACTTTAAACCAGTGGCTGACCAGGGAGGTGAAATGGAAGCTGTTTACTGTGGGGAGCAGGATTGCGGGTGGGCAGCCACATTTTCTCCCTTCATCACTTTCTGTAAAGATCCCACACCAGAGTTTGCAAACACCTGTGCTGTGAAATGCAGTATTTCTGAAATAACTAGAATTGGAATAACTTTTACCGACCCTCATTAATCCTTCCCACTTTCTTGCCATTATAACAAGCTATTATTGGCTCTCACAATCCCAGCTAAGATGTACAGTGTGTCCTACATGTTACCCACAGCTGTTTGTGCTCAGGGCCCCTTCAGGTCTTGGGATGAAACTAAATAGCCAAGTTGATAGAAACAATGAGCTCAATACTGCCTTTGCACACACAGAAAGGAATCTTGCCTCTTATCCAGTTTGCTGTCAATGAGATCCTGGGTTTGGTTAGCAGAGGTGCGTGCTGAAAACATCAGGAAGTGGGTGATGTATTTGTTAGGCAAGTTCTTCAAAAGCTTGTCTGCAATTGTGAGAGTCTTCCCTGTGCCAGTGGGACCAATGCAAAGAACCTAAAAGCACAATCAGCAATGCAGCATAATCATAGGCAAGCAGCCTGTGTTTCCCAGCACTCTGACAGTTGCTGGAGGAAATGCAAGTTACTGCTCTTTTAGGCATTTGAAGGATGGGAGAGGACTGTTGGGCTTGCTTCTTCAATAGGTCAACTGCCTAACACCAAAATCTCTTGCTGTGGGGTGGAATCCAACCAGACAGGTATGAAATGGAACTGGAGGAAACAGGTAAAGAGGGACAGTGATGGCCTATCTAGCAATTGCTGCATTTTGATTGAACAACTAAGTGTTGATATTCCTTTGGGGTGCTGGCATGGAGCCTGGGGACTGAATGGATAACTCTTAGTGCTTAAGGACAGATGTGGAGCAGAGAAATGCAAATGCATGGAAGTGGGAAATAATCTCAAAGTATTAGGTAGCTCTTAAGTTCTGACTGCAATGGGAGAGGAAGAGGTTGAATCACAAATTCAAAGACAAGTCTGGGCACGTACTGGCTTATAGTTGGTGAGCAACAGCTCCAGCAGATAGGCCATTCGGACTGTGTTCATCGTGGGCACAATAACGTCACAGAAGTTGGTGTCTGGAACCATAGTGAACTTTGCTGTAGCATCCAGCCACACCTCCCAGTGCACCTGAAAGATTGGAGTCTGCTTACAGGGGGCATCTATCCCTTCTAGGAAAAGGAAAACTGTTTGTGCTATTTTCCCTGTCACCACTCCCTGTGTAATAGCTTGGATTCTGATGAGAAAGTCAGGTTTCCAGCCCCTCTGTTGAGTCTTGCCACCTTTACCTTCCTGTATGGAAATCCTGGGAGTGTTTGACTCATTACTTTTGGGAGGGACAAATCCCGAGAGTTAGGGACAAACCCCGAAGTCATTGCCCCAGCAGCAACATCCCTGCCCTCCCTGCTGAGAATTGGGATTGAAGTGGGATGGAGCACTTGTGATATCTGCAAGAATAGGAATTCTGCCCATGGCAGAGGGCCAAAGGGGGCTTATCTGGGCTCCTGTATTCCTGTTCTGTGCCATCACCCACATTGCACTCAGAGGCACATGAGGTTTTCTACTTGTACAAGATATGGATCTCTTGTTCTAAATGGAAGCTGCAGATGAGCCTCCCAGAGGCCACTCACTATACAAATGATAGAGCTTCTGCCAGAGCTTTGCTGGAGAATACAAGAGAAAATCAACATTCCTGACCATTCCATGCAGCCTTCCCACAGAGACCACACTGGCACCCTCTGCTAAGCATCTGACACTCATGTAGGGTTCTTTGTTTCATGTTAGCAAGGGGAAGCATTTTCCCCTCATTTTTAAATTCCTTTTAGCTCAGAGTCTGGTGTCTGTCAGTCAAGATGACCCTGACATGCCCTACAGTGCTGTCTCTAGTGAAAAAGATGGAATATTTATCTGACTTGCTGCTACTCCAGACTCTGCTGCACACAGCTATTCTGCTGTTGTTCACTGCTTTCTAACACAGAGAGATCTATCCATCTGAGCTTCCCACCATCGATGCTCCAGCAGCCACACCTGTGCCACCACTCACTGTTCTGAGCACTGACAAAGACACTCAGGTCTCAACTGAGCTCTTGGCTCAGCTTTGAAAGATCTGGTTCACAACTACGAAGGCAAGAAATTGCCTTCTTGATTAAATGAAAAGTTTAGTTTTGATTTAAACATTCTTGTTTGCTTCCTACAGGCCTTTCTCCTTTGCCCTTGGTAAGAAAATCCTACCAGATCCTGTAGTACTGTGTTTCTTCCTGGTCCCTCCTCCTAAATTACCCAGCTTGGAATTAAAAATTAAATCTTTTACCTCTCTGGGGACTTCCTCATCCGTATCTTCTTCAGTACTGCTAAGCCCAGCATCATCCAGTTTATAGTCATAAACCAGTCCTTCTTCTGGAAATAATAACTTGATCTGTGAGAATAAAGCTGTGGTGAACCTGGCTGCCACTCAGCTGAATTCACAGGAGGATATGCACTACTTCAAGGAAGACTTTACTAATGGGATGCTACCCAGGCCAGGGGACTCAGGTCTCTCCCAGAACTTCCAACTCTAGGGGACCCTCTGAGAGAGTGGTATAGCAGATGCCAACAGGAAGTCCATCCAAAGCCTCCAGGCATTCAGCTCTGATCCCTATTCCTCATTACTAAGATCTGCTTTTCTTTTACTCACTCTTTCCTTTGACATCTTCTTCCTGAGCCATGAGCTAAAGGCCTCACGACCTGGGGAATCTCCAGTAGCGCCCACACTCCAGATCAAAGCAAATATAAACCAAGGTTCAACCAGCTCTCCCATACGAGCAATCTTCTCCCGGGGAATTGTTTTAAATCCCTTAAAATCAGAGACAAGCAGAAGAAAAATTCTCAGGTATAATTAAGGTACACAAACCCTAGACTCTTCTTAACTTGCTCATAATTCTATTCAGTGTCTATGTAGATTTTTCTAGCCAGTTTTTCACAGGTCTTGTTAATATATTCTGTGGATTAAAGTTTATTGTTTCATTGGTGTACTTGAGATACTCCCTTTGCTGAACTAATGTCACTCAACAGGAGATGGGAGAAGAATTTAGTTTTAGGTTTGTAATTTGAAAATTGTCCAGCCTTCTACAAAACTAATTCTCAAAGGACCTGCAATCTGAAGTGCATCACTGCTCAGCTCTGATCTCTGCTTTCCACTAATTCTCCAATTCCCTCTGCTATAAATAAAAGTGAACCTATGCCCTCCAGCCTGGTAGGCATGGAGCTTATCTTGTGTTCCTTCAGTGGGCAGAGCATAATCCTTCTAGGTTTACCTGTGCTTTGCTGGATGTTGTATTACCTTCTGCCACATAGATGAGCTAAAGCATGAACTTTCTGCACCAACATCTTGCTCCCTGGTGACTAAACCGTTCCATAACTTAGCATCCTTAAGAGTTACAGAGACAAGTAACAGTGATAGAGGTAGCAAAATCTACCTTAATGGGAATGAAAGGCTGATACAAACATTCCAAGAGTACGAGGAGGCTCACTGTGAGGTTACTGTCTGTAGAGGTAATTATCTCCTTCACAGAGCTTCGTAAAAAGTCGATGGCCTCCTGGAAAGACAGGCAGGGACAGCTCAGTGTCACCATCCAGCACAGCTGGTTTTATCCTCTTGTTCACCTCTATCATGTTATGTTTAGCAGGGAAAGCGCTACTGAGAACGTTTCCATGTCCAACTGCATCCCCAAGTACCACCATTTTTACTGGAGAAAAGCAAGACAAACTCCTTGGTTCAGCCTTAACACCAAGAAATCTCTGGGACTCCCTTTTGGTTCTGTGCAATAGTTACGTGCATCTTGTGCTATCACTGCTGTTTAATGGTTTGCTCTCTTCAGAGCTTTCCTTTGTAGCTCCAGGTTCCTCATTAAAATAATGGCTTATCAGCAGAGTAGAAATAACAAGACTTGTTTGTACAACCTTCTCCCTGGAGGTACTCCACTCTAAGCTATGGAACTGCTCTAGGGAAGGTTTTGTCCAGAAGATAATTTTAAAATGAAATAAAACCAACTATAATAACCAATGAGACTCAGTCACATCTACAGAGATCAGTGAGTAACCTCTATTAAAGCCACAAAATTCACAAATAAGTTTCTGTGATAGGAAATATTCCCCAAATGGCATTTGAATCCAGGCCTTGACAAGTCTGGGCTGGCTGATATTCAAGATGACATGGAAAGGCTGGAACAGAACAGTAGCTCACCTGGAGGAATCTCCTGAAGAGAGATGCCAGCTGCTGTGAGAAGCGCTGCATGACATCTGGCATATTTTTCAGCCAGCATTGAACAAAGGGGTCCAGCCCCAAAATGCTGGGTTCCAGGTAAACCATGCCACAGCGAGAGACTGTGGCAGGTGAAGCAACAGCCAAATCCTGGACTTCAAACATCATGGTCATGCTCTGGAAATTAGAAAAGAAAAGAAAGGATAAGGACCTGCTCAGTTTTGATATTTCAGTGCAGGGAGGAAGGAGTACAGACAACAACCTGCGGAAGTGGGAGGAATGAATTACCTCTGTCATCTTGATTATTTCCCCTGAGCTGAGGCACAGCTTCTTATTGTCATCAAGTACCGTGTTCATGTTCTCAATCCACAAAGCATCCACTGGCCCATCAAACATGTACCACTTCTTGTAGGAGTCAGCAGCCACAGTTCCCCGACGCATGAGTGTGGAAAAGATCCCGTCTGTCCTGAAAGGCAGGAGGAAAGCAGGGCTTGGCCCACTCTGGTTTTGCTGAAATAGATGGCAAAGTTCCTGACACAAAAGCCAGTCTTATCCTGGTTCATGTGTCTCCCTTATTCATGAGCTGTAAAAAGGTCCATCTCGTTCTTTTTTTTTACTGAGACATATCTCCACCTGAGTGACACCACAAGACAATTTCTCTGCACATCAGGATCTGGAATTCATGTAATTTAACAGTAAGATATCAAACTTCCCTTTAACATCTCTGTCCTTAGTGAAGAGTAAAGACCATCCAGCTAGCACCCAGTTCTGGTCACAGGCAGATTATCTGCTCTCTGGAGGCGCCTCTTTTTCTGTTTTTCTCCAGGTTACAAGGACAAATCCAGGTTAAAACCTCTTTGTAACTATTCCCCATCCTCAGCTGCCTGTGAACCCAGGTGGAGCTGGTGACCAGGAGAATAGACACATGGAATGCTGATAGCAAGAATTTAATCTGTACATGGAAACCTGGAGCACAGTTTCCATTCAGACCCTGGACTTGACTCTAACAAATATTAAATAATTATTTGTTATTTTTAAAGTACTAGTGAATTCCAGGGTATTGTTATTGAGATCAAGGGAAAACAGTCTGTTCTAAAGCTCAGCTGATTAAAGCAGATGGATTTGTCTGTAAATATATTTTACACAACTGCTGTATTTTTCTTTTTGTCATGTTGACATGCCCATGTAGAGTCACACAAACTGTTCAGCTTAATTCGAGCTCCTATAAAATGTCCTTCTGTAAATATGTACCAGATCCTAAGCTGGGAAGCTCTGGTCACAGCATCATTAATGTTTACTGGCTTGCACTTTTCCTAGTTAATTTCATTTATATTTAGTTTACCTCATTTTACAGAACACAATCTTTAGCTTTGCCCTGAAACAAGTGCTGGCTGACAGGGCCAAAGGGAGATTCACACTGCTTCTCACATCCTCGCTCATGGATAAAGTGAGCTGCAAAGTCAACCTCAGGTCACATATGAAAACATAAGCCGTAGGACCTGGCAGTAAAGAGGGCAAGTGGGCTATTGGTTCTTGTTTCCAAACCATGAAAGCAAGCAGGAGCCCTGGCAATGGGAATGAAATGCTTCTTCCTGCCTCAAAGTCATTCCTCATCACTCAAGGATACCAGAGTATTTACACAGAACAATTCAAGTGCGCAGTACAGAGGTCACTTTTCTTCAGAAACTTCAGAAACAAAGCAAGTATTTCTAAGCTGCTGTATCTTAGGAGCAGGGGCATGTGCTCCAAAGCTATTAAATCATTGTTCTGCAGTTAATGCTGTGAGCTGAGCTGCAGGAACTGTCTGGGCGTGTGCTGGCAGACAGGCCAAGCGCACAGCGAGGGATGTCAGCTTAAATCGCTGTGACTGGCTGCTGTAGCTTGGTGGGGATAAGGATTTGATTGCTTCTGGTTTTGTGCCACCACCCCAAATGCTTCTCAGCCTTGAAGAGAAGACGCTCAAGACCAGAAAAGTGTTTTCTGTCTGAAGAAAGGAAAGGAGGTTTTGTACTTTACCATTCATGCGTTAGCAAGTTGAACTCTCCATAAAGCTGGCCCATTGTGATGGATTTGGGATTCAGCACAAAGTAGCGGACTGCTTCGTAATTCCCACCACTGGCTGCAGGCTGACCTTTCAGTGATGTCATTGCAGCTGCCAGGACTTCATAACTCTGCAAAAGCAGGACAGCCAGAGAGTTAACTGCCATGGCTCCAGAACAACAAGCCACTTGATCTCACAGCAACTGCATTCAAATGCAGTGAGAAAAGAGACATAGTGAAGGGTAGTATCCTAGTACAGAGATGCTGGGCTGAAATAAAAGCACAAAAATTGAGCACTCTCTATGCAGGGGAAGAGGAAGTTAGATCTTCTAGATGCAAGAGGCCTGAAGCACCTAGAGAGGTCAAAGTATACCTAAGTCTTAGAAATCTGCAGCACAACTAATAAGCCTCAGTCTAATCTAACAGCTCAAAAGCAAACCAGTAATATACCTCCTCATGGCTATAAATTGTTACTAACAGGTACCATCCTTGTGTCCTGACTTATATCTGAGAGAAGCTTTAAAATGCCAGTGTGGGTCTTCTGAGAAACTTAACCCTCTGCATCACTAGGTAGGTGATGGTTTGCTGGGCCAGCCCAGTGTCTCACCCATACCTTTGTCTTCCCAGAACCTGTTGGTCCCACCAGCATCAGGCCGTGACGAACCACGGTGGTCTCATACAGCTGGATGCATTTAGTCACAAAACCTGTTCAGGAAGATGATGCAGAGTGGGTCTGGGAACACATCTCTTTCCTAGGGCAGCATGCTGGACTAAAAGCCCAGGTCCAGAGGGAGCTTATGGAGAGCTTTTTCCCCTCACCATCAACATCCTTCAGATTTGCCTGGATGCAGGAACTTCGGATGGCTTCTTCCAGGATGCCATAATCAATAGGTGTTTCTTTGATATTTGGAAATAAATCTGAGACAATACCATTGAAGAGCTTGAGGTCATCCTGCAGGAATTTGGGTACGTTGGCATCCCTAATAGCTCGTAGGCAGATCAGCTCCTGCAAGGATTTAAGAATTCAGGGCGTCAGAGGTCTTTCCTCTTGTAAGAGGCTGCAGAAAAGGCCTCATAAGTCTATGGCAGAGTGAAGTACAAGCACATTTACCTCATCCATATCAGGATTCTCTCTTTTGAGATTGCCAGCGGTTGAGATGACAGTCTTCACAGCTCTCATCCCAAAGTCATAGTGGTCCTGAAAAAGGCACAGAGGAAACAAGGTCATCAGATGAAGGAGCACCACCTAAAAAAGTAAACTTAGGCATGCACTCAGTTAGCAGCATCAGTGAGAAAAGAAAAATGAAAGAGTTATGCCTTCAGAACAATTCCTCCTTCATCCAAGTCTATTCTCAGTATCCTTCAAACAACTTAACAGCCATCAGCTGTACAGTCTATGAATGAGGAAGATGAGAATAAGTGCACAATGAAAAATCCTAGATGGAAGGAAAAGCAGGCAGGGCTGTTTGGCTCAACTGCCCTGACACTGTAATCCTAAACAGGATTTAAGGTGAATCCAAGTCCAGCCAAAGGAGGAGAAAGGAGAATTAGAAAGAAGGAAGGAAGATGAAGAATGGGTGTAGTGACCTTTTTGAGATATGCTATCACAACACACCAGGAAAGCCACCCAAGTACTTCATGCCTAGGCTCAGAAAGACTCACATTTAAAAAATTCATGGACATTAAGGCATCTACCTGGGAGCTGAGCTGTTCTGACAATAGTTTGAATGTTGTGGTGATCTTCTTTGCAAGGACTTTGGCTTCATTAAACCCAAAGGAGTAGAGTGAGATCTCAGCAATCATGGAGTAATCTGGGACCATCATAGCCACAGGACGAAAGAGTGCCTGGAACATAAAGATCCAACACAATGTCCAAAACACTGTCATTTCTTTCTTTTTTTCCCAGCAAACTGAAAAGGTTGAGTATCCATTCCAGAGTGTTTAGAGGACACGAGTGTGGGTGGCAGCTGTCACTGCAGCATCCCTGCAGATGGCAATCTGAACGATGCCCTCTCCTTACACATGCGGTTCAAATCTCAAAGTGATCCTGGAGACTTTCCAGAAGCATCACACCCTAAATCTTGCCATGGACACACTGGTGGGCCCAGGTAGCATCCAGCACTTTTATTACCCCTCGTCTTTCTGTCTGTGCAGCCTGCTCTCCTTACCTTCAGGTTATCGGGCAGTTCAGTGCGCCCAGCATATCCTGGGTTCATTGTGATGAAGACTGCACAGGATGGGACCAGTGGGATCTCTGTGCCTTCAAATATGAAGGTTTCCACCTGGAAAATTAAAAATATGATCATCCTCAAAGAACAGAGCCTGACCTGCAAACTAAACAATGTAGCAGAATCTTCCAAGAGGAGAACAATAGCTTTTAGTTGTTAAATTATAAAGCACAAACACACACAGCTGCCCACAAGAGTAGTGACTCAATCTGCTCCCAATGCAGGAATTCAGTATTACCAGCAATATTTTTCCTTGTATATAAAACTGGGCTTGTGGAAGATTTACTGATAGGTTAATTTTTCTTTTTTTTTTTTTAACTCTTGAACAAACTTCTATCTTCAGCTGTAAACAAACATCTCGCCATTTATTTTGCACTAGAGATCAGACTTGAATTAATTCATGGCAAAGAGGGCAAAGAGAAACCTAAATCCGTTTTAAAGCTGTGTAGGTAGTAATTTCAGATGGGGGATAAAGTAATGCAGAAGAATTTATGGAGAGCAAGTTTCTAATTCCAAGCCAAAGTCAAGGAGATTCAGGTCTTAACCCTTCTGGGCCTCCAGAGAACAAAGCAGAGGCTGGCTGCTAGACTGGCTGTCAGCTGAATCTCCATTAAAGCCAACAATTCACAACAATTACAATGCAACTCTGTGCACAAATATGCATTTTTCTGCACATATTGGGTTTTGTGAATCCTCCAAAGCTTGGTTAACACATTCAGACAAATTTAGTTCTGAGCAACTTATGTCAGAACACTGACTGCCTTTATCACAGCTCCAATTTTGATCAGCTCAGTGGATCTGTATCGCAGTGTCTCCCACACCGAAGTCGGCTGGCACTACAGGTCAAGCTGAGAGGCACTTCAGCCTGCCAGAGTGTGGGCAACTCTGGCAGCATAGACTAGGGTGAAGTTAAAAATTCCCCTGAGGATGTTGACTGTAATGGACTGGTATGATATGTGCTAGTTAGGACATTGTTCAAACCTCTCTTCAAGGATGTCTGTTTGAGCTGCCCCAAAGAAGTGAAGCTTGAAGGTGTGTGCAGAGACAAGGACTTGCCTCAACTAGCTCAAGTAGAGATTTTTTTTTGCCTGCCTTTGCATCCACACATTCTTACATACCCTCTGCTGCTGTGCTTTCTGGATGGTTGTGATCTGCTGAGCCACCACCGAAAGCACCTCGATATCAATGCGGTTGAACTCATCAAAGCAAGCCCACGCACCAGAGCTGGGCAAGGAAGGAAGAATGAAGGGAGTCAGGAACACCACACAGGAGCAAACTTGCAGTCAAAAGTTCAGCTATATCCAGAAGTTATATATCCACATACTGGGCAGATATAACAGAGACTAGAAGTGAACACAAAAGGGCCCTGATGTCCCATGGCAAACACTGACACAGCCACTGCGTCCTGGTTCAATGGACACCCTGCCTATTCATCCCAGGCCATGTGATGAGTGCCCATAGCAGTATCTGATCCTAGAGCTTGGGACAAATTCTCTATGTTATAGATTTGAGCTTTAAAGAGGTGTCATGTTGAATTCCTGGTTTGTACCTGAGCTGTAAGTGTAGTAGATGCAGTTTAGACAATGCTTGAGTCCATTTTCCAGAGTTTGGAAAACTATAAATAAAGCTGGAAGCATGCATATGAGGAAGGTGATCTTCCCACAAGGCACAGCTTAAGAAAGAAGCTAAATTACTTACAAAGAAAACATCTGAGAAAAGAATATCAGCTTTTGTTGGAGTAACTAATTCAGATTCACCAGTGTGCAACAGACTAATTGGACCAGCTCTATTTGAAATGTAGAGAAGAGAGAAGCCTCTCTGAGAGGATCCCTCAGGGCTTAGAGCAGTCTCTCTTGGCTGCTCAATTTTGAATACTCTCAGCAGATTCTCTTCTTCTTAAGATTAAGCAGCTTGTGGGCTGAATCTCAGTCCAACATGGATGATATTAAAATAAAGGCCAAAGCTGCAAACATTTGCACAGGTGGATTAGTGTATTGTGGATTAGCGCAAAGCATTTTAATTTTGCCTTAAATGAACAAGGATCTCCTTTTATCTCTTTTTTTTTAATTGGATCAACTGTTCCTCCTTTCTGGCTGGAGTTTTGTAACCTTGCTCATTCTGGAACTCAGTAACCCCTTTGCTAGGGCGTTGCTTGTTCTTTTGGGCTCCTATGAAAAATAGCCACCAATTCCCAGTGTGCAGCATCCCTCAATAATGACCACTCAGCATTTCACCCTACCTGGCTAGTCCCTTAAAAAACTTGCCCATTGCCATAAAGTCGAGTTGGTCAGAGCAGTTGAACACTACAGTCTGGATTGCCAGTGCTTTGCCCAGGTCTTTTGTTGTTTCTGTTTTGCCTGTTCCAGCTGGCCCTGCAGGTGCTCCTCCAAATTTCAGGTGCAGAGCTCCTGTAAGTGTCAGATAACACCTACAACAAAGAAAAGACCAGATGATGAAAAAAAGCATTTGTACTACTGATTTCAGCAAAGAGACATATGATCTATCCAGGCGGAGACAAGGAGGAATCCACCATTCATTATTCTACGAAACTGCTTAGATATGCAGCATTCTGCAAAGGAGTTAGAAATATGCGGCCTTGATCAGTATTCATGGGGGCCTGCATGGATAAATCCTTCTGCCACTGGCTACAAATTCATTCTGTGGAAAAAGGACAGTTACAAAAGGGTAAAACTATTATTTCTAGCTGCTACCTTCTGGTTTCTCTAAGAGCTCCTTAGCTATCAGGTGGGCATTTTATTTGAGAGCACTACATAAAGAATTAGGAGAGTGAAAGCAATCGGTCTGAGCACTGATCACTAGGAATACAGCAGCAACCAATGCCAGGGTGCTGCTGTGCACTTGTCTCAGTTAGTTCTTTACTGTACAAATGGATTCTATTTACATACATAAAGATATAGGACCTACATGGTCAGATGCTTTGTTTAATCTTGTTCATCCAGAAAAAAAAATAAAGAGGAAAAAGGTCCTTTTTTTACCCAGAAAACAATGGTTTTACCTGTCAGTGAGGGGAGTGATAACCAGACGGCCAGTGTTCCCCAGATACTCATAGCCATAGATAAACTCAGCATTGACTGCTCTGATGTACAGGTCTCCCCTTGTCCAGTAGTATCTAATGGTGAACGAACATGACATCAGAAAGATAAACACTGCCTGGCAGACAAAACAGCAGCTCACGAGATTACAGCCCGCAGGTTTGGAGACCTGTATGTCAAGGGATTTCCCTCTCAATAGCAGAAAGGATAAAGTAACACAAAAAGGTGGACAGGAGTTCTCACTTGATCTGGGATCAAGCATTGCATCCCTTGGGCAGGAGCATGGTCTTTCATGAAACATCATGGTATGGGTTAGTTTATATTGCCAAAGAGGATGCCATAAAAACTAGATCTGTCTCAGACTCTTGGCTCCATTTGTCATGGACACAGCTAATGGGTAAGGAGAATGGAGACTGGCCAGGGAGGCCAGGTGAGGTTCAACAGCTCTGCTCTCTAACCTGAGTTGGGAGATCCACTCAAAATCATTCATGCTTGTTATATTCTCCTCAACCAGCTTTGCTGCAACATCCTTGGCATGGACCTCGATCACAATAAGAGCTGACAACACTGCTCGCTGCATCTTGGACAGTTTCCCACGGACCAGGGCCACCAGATCTCCCAGCTGGGGAACAAATGAAACGTACCCTGAAACAATCCACTCCATACCAACACAATGCACTCAAACTCAGGGCATGCTAAATTTCAGATGATATGCTGTGCTCAGGCAACTTCTGCCTCTTTTCTTATCAGAAGTACAAATGAAAGCAAATACTACCCAAGGCTGGCTCAAAGCTGAGTTTTGACTACACCATTACTATGTTCAGGTCAAAAGAAAGAGTTAGAGCCACCATGAAGTCCAGAGCTAATAACTCTCAGGTATTAGGTGTGATTAGATGCACAGAACTGATACGAAGGATGCAGCTTCCTCCACTGTCCATCACTTCTGTTCTTCACCTCTGGATTCTTGGGTAACCCTGGAGAAGTTATCTTTCATCTTGTTACAGTGTTCAGGTGGTGACCATATTATCAATCCTATATATTGAGGTTTATTATGACAAATAACCTAGTAATTAAGAAGACAACCTGTTTTATCACCTGTTTTGAACAGCACCATGCAAAACCATGTCTCTATTTCCTTAACAGTATTGTCCTGGCTGTATTTATAACTTGTCTGTGGTCTGATGATTGAAAAGTCTCCATCTGGCAAAATCTCACCCTCCCATTCATTTTCATACCTGAGCACTCAGCTGTGGGTAAAGCCTGCTGGACAAATCTCCAGCTTCCAGAGCTTCAGACACCTCCTTTGTCCAGAAGATCTGGCAGCCAGCAATGACCACTTGGCCAGGCCATTGCAGGACCCATGCAGTACGTGGAGTCTTAAAACAGATATAAACAGGTGTGAGAAAGGGGAAAAAAGGTGGTAAGACATTTATTCATTTATTTATTTCTATCTCCTCTTGCTCTGGGATACATATTAATTAATTAACAAATAATCACTGAATTATTGTGTAAGAGACTTTCCTTTTCTTTCCCCTCCAGCTGCTGTGAAGAAATTGTCTTCAGGCATCAGGTACAGCAGGTACCTTCTCTCCACTATGCACCTGCAGTAACCCATTACAAGTAGCCAGCAGAAGGTAAAAAGCAGGAATCTGTGAGACCCAAAAGAATGTTTCCCTTTGGCCTATTCTAACTTTCCTACTTTCAAATTTTCAGTCTGAATACGAAAAAGTAACAGAAATAGCCAAGGCCTCTTTGTTTTTCAGCCTTTGTCCCTACCTAGATTAGAAATTTCAGCTTTTATACAGAAATCAGAGCCAAGATATATCCCCTATGCACTGACTGAAACCAACAGTTCATGTGCCTTGATTACTTTTACCAGCCCCCAGCACACTCTGTGAGACATGAGAGCTGAAGAAGAAGATCCTGACAAACAGGAAGTAGTCTGGAGAGATGAACAGACATGGATCTATGCTGTAGGAAAGCTGTGAGGGAGTGTGCAGGGTTTGCATTAGCTACTTGCCCAGCTGCCCATTCTGCACTTACAGGCACAAAACTGTATTAAAGGCTGCGTTTTGGAAGTGGAATAGAATAGAACACTCTTGTAGAATACAAGAGCCCTATCTCTGGTGACCTCTGTGGCAAGCCTGGACCAACACATCAGAGACCTGCCAGTCTGTTATACAACTCCTACCTCTGGATAAACACCAGTTGCTTTTTCTATGTTGTCCCGAACACTGGCCTTCATGGATTTCTCCACTTCCAGCAGCCAGTCCTCCACATTCTCACTGGGACGGATGGAAGTAAACAGCTTTACCTCTTCTCCTTCACCAGAGTACATGTGTGTGATCTCTAGGTCTTCCTGGAATTTCAGCTAATGGAAGTTGCACAACAGGAGATATGAGTGGAGGATTTCTTTTCTATCCCTGCCTTCCTGCCCTGGGGGACAGCCAGCCTATACCAGTGTTTGCTCATTAAAAACCTGGTGCCAAACTTGGTTGCCAGTAGTGATAATAAAGTGGGCGACAGACGTGCAAAATGACCTCTCCAAATAATGGAGAATGATTGTATGAAAACAAGAGATTCACATCACTTGTGACTTGAGTGAAGCAAATCAAATTATAGCTAGGATGAACATTTCTCATCGCCTGTCTAGGATTCAGACCCTTGACTCCTGCTCAATTCTGTAGATTCAAACCATTTCCCTTGATGTCACAGTGCTTGGTTTTAAGAGTAAAATTTTAACAGCTTCTCCGGTGCCCCAGCATATCACTGAAAGTCCCCTTATTTATTCCAATGGCTTTGCACCAGGTTTCCAGTTCAATTTCCTTTCTATTTTTCCAAACTAATGACTAGGAGATTGGTTTTACTGTCTGAATACTGTGGTGGTTCTAGCTGTGACTAGCTATGGAGTCTGAAGTCTATTAGGAATAACAAAGAGGAAAAATAGCCAGGTTAACTCCAGCTCCTAGGAAGGGATGAAGGCAGAAACTTAATCCAGCTCAGGCTTGTTCAGTCCTTGTCCCTTCTAGGGGGAGCAGGAGTGTCAGCAGGAGTGGGATTCCATCCTAACAAGGTGTCTGTGAGTAGAAAGCTAAGTCAGAGCTATTTCTCCTGGCCTTTGTGGTGAGACAGACACACATCTCCAGAGGGAGTGTCCTCTCCTCCTATGATGGATATCTAAGTGAATTTCTATAAGTCACTCTTTGCAGATGCCTATTTTCCCCCCATTGTCTGAAGGACAACTAAGGGTACCCAGCTCATGGGCAGATGCCTGGCTTTGAAATTACTGAAGTGAGGTTGCTGGAATTCCACTTCAGGACAGGCAGCACCTTTCAATGCCTATGCACTGCATACAGCAGAATGTGAACATTCCTCCAGACCTCAGAAAGCCTCCAAGTTCCCATGACACAGCTTTCCAAAGGTGGGCCAAGCCACTCATGTGCTTGCTTTGCCTACCCGTGCAATGTTCTCAAAGCACTTGTGGAGGTGAGGTTGTACAGCAGTGGGATCTTTTGTCTGAGACAGTATTTCCAGCAGCTCATCATCTGAAAGGAAGTAGAACCTACAAACAACAGACAGAGGTATGAGGAGAGGATGTTTACTGCAGCAGCAAGAGCTAAGTCCTGGCATGATGGGGAACAAGCCTTTTGATAAAGAAACTGTTTCTGACTGCTCACTGATATCTTTGCATTCGTGTAGATAAGCAGCCACCATCCAGCTATCTCCCTTTCTGTAGAGAAAGACTTCTCCCTCTGCACAAGTCAGTTATTTCCAAGTAAAGAGGGTTTAAATGAGTACCAAATCATAGAAGTCTTCCTTCAGGAACAAGAGACAAAGTTATTTGGAGGTTTTAATTTTACCCCTCCCTTTTTACATAAATCCTGAGGCACAGATATGCAACAATGCTAGCAGACTGCTCTTAACTCAGCCCATTTGTGTGTGCCTGTTTTCTCCCCATCAGATGGCAGCATTGAAAGGCACAGCTTTGCTTATGTTTGCAGGCCATGAATCAATCCTAAGCTTAGGTGGTTTTGCTCTCTCTTGGCAGAATGAACTACAGTGAGCCTCTCCTTTTGTATTTTCTGAAACAGGGAGTGCGATCTAGCCCAGTGAAATTTGGGGTTACCTGGGAAAAGCGCTTCTCTTTGTCTCCAGATATTCACTCAGCCCTTTCTGCACAAGTTCAAGTAGTTTGTTACAATTTTGCAGCTTCTCCAGTAGCTCTGGATCAGGGCACAAAGTAATCACCTACAACAAAATGTGTAACAGAGGAAGCATCAGTATTCTGAGCATGTGGGAGATAAGGCAGTGGAGATAATTGGGTTGCCCAGTGATGTTACTGATAGGATTTAAATGACTCATTTGCAGGAATTCTCAGGGATCTGTAGAGGTGTAAGCTTTGTGGGTAAGGAGGGTAAACAGCTCTTATGGAGACAAGCATTTCTGGGTTCCCCTAAATACCAACATTTGTAATATGGAATACAAGTGGTGAAGGACTCCTGGGAAGTGGAGACTGCAGAAAAGAAGAGAGCAGAGCACTGCCATCAGGACACAAAAAAGGGCAAAAAACAATGGTTCTAAAAACCTCAGAGAATCAGTCTTGAGGAGGAGTTACCTTACGGATTACAACTACAGCAGGTTACAAGAATCATAGGCAGGGAGTCTGTGTGCTGAGGAGGAGGAAGCTGATGGGGTGGAGACTTTGGTGGAAGGCACTACAGGGAATGGTTGTCTACTCAGGCACCAGAAAAAAAGGCCAAGTTCCAAGAAAAGAAACCCAGCACAACGCTGGGCAAGGCTACACAGTTAATACAGGGCTGCTTATGTCCACACCATTATGAAAACAATGACCCAAAGTCAGAGTTCTTGAGTGAGCACAGCTTCAAGGTGTTTGAGATACCTGCACTCGCTTTCATCAAGGCACATACCTCAGGGTTGGCATTAGCTTTCTTCATGACATGCCTCCAATCCTTATCCACGATGTTGTAGCGCTGGCTTTCCACTGGGAGCTGTCTTTTGATGTCCTCTGAGCTAAAGATTGGCTCCAGGTAGAGCCAAGAGCGCTGACAGTTCAGCCACTCCTCTAGGACATCCTAGTGGGAAGCAAGAAAAGCATACCAGTACACCATGCTATGAATCTGTTCAACAAAACCATTCAAACTGGGCACTAGAATATGTTTAAAAAAACAAGAAAGAAAGAAAAAAAAGAGGTGATGCTGCACTTATACCTTCCATACTTCTAAAATCTACCAATAGGGTCAGGAGCTGGAATTTCCTTTCCAAATAATTAACAACTTCCTATCATTCCCCTTTTCAAAAGTTTTGTAACTTCTCCTGCAGCACTGCTATTTTGCTGTCAGAGTCCTGCCAGGAGCTTCTGGTTTGATGATCAAGTACTGGCACAGTCTGCCAAATCCTGCCTATACAGCAGTCTTCCATCTACATCCTACACTGAGATATGGATGACTAGCATGGATTTCACAGGCTCCATAAGAATCTGTGAGGTCCACTCAGTACAGCATGGTTAGAGAGACCAGTAACACTATTCACAGCAACAGGCGAGTTCTGGCCCCACCAAAACATCTTGCAATAGGCAGCAAAAGGGCTGCATTACTGTCCTAGATTCAGAGGGCTTTCACAGGCCCTCTTCTTCCCTAAAGACTGATACTCTCTTGATAATTGTCCCTCCAGTTCCCAGCAGCAGCTGCGCAGTGTCCACATTCAAGCATAGCAACACAGCCCAGTGGCCTATCTTCATCACATGTGTGGGGGAAAAAACAGTACCTGTGTCATCTTTAACTTAGTTTCCCACAAGTTCATCCTTTCCTCAAACGGTTTCTTGAAGGGTGAGAAAGACATGCTCTGAACCAGGACAATATGATCGTCTAGGAGCTGAGAAATGTCATCGGTGCTTTTTAGAATATAGGTTTTTGTGTTTTTGTAAAGCACCACAACGAATTGAACAGATTTCCATTCAGTCTCTATCTTGTTGAGTGCCTGGAACAGAGGGACAAGCAATTTAATTCTCAGATACAACCTGTGCAAATGGTTATCCCAGCTACCACAACTCTCTTAATGTCACTCTCTAGAAAATGACAGATTTTTGCTCTTGAATTCTGCTGGAAGCTGCACCTGTGTATTTCATGCATGACACAGTCAGCAATAGCACATTTCCTCTGCATTGTACACAGGTTCAAAACTTCAACACCAGTGCTGAAACGAACACCTTGGGGGAAAAAACCAGCAATTTCACCTCCAAGCCTGTTTATGCTCTAAATGCACAGAGGCTGCCAGCAAAGGGCTTATTAATGACTATGATTAATGACAGCTTTGTCAAAAGGGGAACTATCCATTGGGAACTCGCCCGAGATTTCAGAGAACAAGAGCTGCCAGAAGGTCAAGACCATTGTAGATCACATCTGAACTGATGAACTGAAGCTGAAAGACCATCTAATCTATGAATCTCCAGAGCTAGAAAGGTTTCCCTGCATGTTTACTGGTTTAAAGGATTTACCATCTCTGTTTCCATCACAGCTAATCCCCCTGACATAACATTTGAATGGCAAAGTGGAGACAATCAATTTATTTTAACTTAACCAGTCACTAATCCCACAGTGAGGAATGAGACCCAAGCAGCGGATCAACATAAGCATAAGGCAGTGCTGTTAATGCCACAACTGAAATTCTGCACAAGACAGACTAAGTTCTTCTACTGTGGGAACCCAGTTGTGTGGTCATTACTCCCTTCTGTAAGTACAGCAACCTTTTTCACTTGTGCTGCAGAATGTGTCTAATGCTCTGGGACAACAGGAACATCACCCAAGGCAATGACTGCCTGCTCAACAGAAACCTATTTGAGAAGCAAGCAGAGACACAACAAGCCCTCTCCTCTCACATTTTCGATGGCGTATTCCTTGCTGGCTGTCTCAGCTACTTTGAGAACACTCTCCATGTGGTCCTGCAGGTTCAGTTCCAAGCAGCGACCAAATGTCATGCTGGGTTCCAGCTCGACACCGGCCTTAACCTGGTTTGACAGCATCTCCCAGTGCCGACTCCTCATCCCAGGATTGCGCAGCCCTTGAATTAAGGGCACGTATTGTTTGAAATCATCCATCTTGTTGCGGAAGCTCATGGCGACATTCTGGCAGTCTTTCAGGGAGAAAAACAACAACATCAGCAACAACAGTGTGAGGAAGTTGCCTTAAGGAACTTCTAGAAGCTGTCTAAAGCCTGTGTATGTAGTCACATGGTATGAGGTAGGTAAGCAACAGGAGAGAGCACTGGAAAATGCAGGTTGAAGTAAGGAGGATATGAAGGCTTTCTCTACATGGCCACTAAGCCAGGATTCAAGCCTGCTCCCAAGAAGCAGATCTGCCTGTTATCAAAAGCCTGTTACAGGCAAGCCCATGCTAAGCAGAAGTGTGCCTTAGGCTAGAGCTCACCAGAAGAAGAGAGGCAGACAAATTTAACTTCTTAATATGGACTGAAGCACCATCATCTGCCAGTAGATATTTTGGAAGTTCCAGTCATCATTTCAAAATATGCATTTCTTAACAAAGCTGCATTTTAAGTTATCTCACACCACAGCTCAGGTCATCCTCAATAGAAAATGGACACTAAGGAGCTAGAAGCAGCCTGGGATCCCAGCCTGGAAATGGAAAGTGTGCAGAACAGGCCCTGCCAGGCTATGGCCATGCTAGAGACAAACGTACTTCTGCCTAATAGAAAGGACAAAGTGAGGGAAAAGGCTTTTCTCTCTGGGGGCATCCTAGAAAGTCTCTGCACTATTTACATCCTGCATTTTTTTCAGCTTGTGCTACTGTGAGTAAAATAATGGGTAGGTAAAGAACATGGGACTTGCTTCCTTTCCAAAATCTGGCTACAGCATGTGCCTCCTTTTATTGCACCTGCATGGTTGCACTGCGTGCTCACAGCAAAGATGTGACCCCCTCGCGCTCCCTGCTGGGGATATGCAAAGGCAAGCCAGACTCAAGGACAAAACAAATACATCACCAGGTACCAGAGAATATTGCAATGAACATAAGCAGGTATTCTTAGTATTTCTGTTTATCATAATGATTCATAGTTACTCATGCATCCACTCATCACCTCCTCCATTGGGGCTGATTCATGGCATTGTTTAAGAGCAAGTTCAAGTTAAAAAGGATGAATCAAAAATAACCTGCAGCAAAAATATATTTCAATCTAAGCCATCTGGCAGGAGATTTTAGAATTCGTTCTAAAGAATGACCAACACATCTCTAAGAATCAGGGAATGGCAAGTTAAGATACAACTGAAGCCTCAATTTCAGCTTTATTAGGAGAAATGGTCAAAAGACCTTCATGTGAATTGCAAGGGCTGAATGCAATCATCTAAACTTCATACACTTTCAGGCAAGAAGGAAAATTGTTATTATATTGCAGAGATCATTTCCAGATTTTGCAATTTCATTTTATTCATAACAAAATCAAGACCTCTTCTGGCTTTCCATTAAAGTCATTGGCCAATAAAGAAAATAAGATTGGCCAAGAAAACAGCACCTGCAAGACCCAGATTCAAGCTCCCTTGCTGCCTCACTTTCATGAGGGCTTAAACCCACATGTCTAGCCAGTGGGCTATATAGTAACTGTGACTAGCCTGGATTATTGCACTATATATATATATCTATATATATCTATATATATATTTCTATACTTGAGTAAATGCTAACTGCAGCATCAGAGGGTGGCTTGTGCTTCAAGCATCTAACTAGTATCTAGATGTGAATCATCATAGTTTCAGGAAAAAAGGCGGAAAATAACTTTGCTAGCATTTTCCCAGGTGTCTATAATACACACATGACATCCCAACAATCCCTGTCTAGAGCACTCTGTGACATGCCTTACATCAAAATGCTGATATGCATCAACTTCCTTTCCCCAGACTGTGCATCTACCTGGTGAATCCTTGAACTGCTTCACACATCTCTGCATGGTCTTAAGAGAGTCATTGACATTCTTTTCTAGCTCCTCTGCCTCAATTTTCAGGAGAGAATCATTCATCCAGCTCTCATTCCACTTTATCCAGTCTGATACTGTAGTCCAGAGCTCATAGTATGGCTGGAATTCCTTAATCATCTTGGACACTCCACTGTACTTTAGAAAGAGATTAAAAACAATGTAAGCAACAAGTGTATTCACCTCCAAACAACAGCTTACATGTCAAAAGGCCAAAAAACCTACCTTCTTTTTTAATCTGTAGCCAGCAACAAGAAAACATGTATTCTAAGAGGATATATCAAACTACCTTCTCCTGGGCCAACAATATGTACTCCAAGGGAGAGAAACCAGCAAAGCTCAGCTTGACACATTCAGGCCAACATACATCCAGCGGAGCTGTGCCTGCACCATGTGTGTGGCATGGAAAGCACTCCCTCCACTTGTCTCTGCAAAGCTCTCCTGCAGAATGAGGAGATTTTGATGGACAGGCCACACACCATCAGTGATAGCACACACCACACATCGTATCAAAACTTGGCTCCTTACAGGGAAGGAGAAGTAACCACAGACTGAAGGGTAAGAAAGGATCATCATGTGAACTCCACTTCTGGTCTGTAGCCAGGCTTGGCTGGATGTGGATGACAATGACTCATTGGCAGCTGAGCAGCTACAAGCAAAATGAGTGTTTGCAACTATATAAACTGCTGCCTTAGGAGAACACCACGCTCCAAGCCCAGACAGCTGCCAGCACCCACTATGCAACCACTCGCATTCACACCTATAGACCTGCAGCAACAGCCTTAGAGAAATGGACACATCCTAACTGCTGCTTCAAGACCTTCCCCAGACAATTTCTCCTCATGAACATCCCTCAGATCTCACTGTGGGCATCCAAAGTCTTTCACAGAAGTGGAAATAGGCTGAGCAGCCTTCCACATTTGCCTGGGATCAGCTCTTCTGCAGCCCAGTGGAGCGATGAAGCAGTGTAGTTAATCTGCAGGACTGAGGAGCAGTTCCCCAGATAAAACAAAACAGTATGAAGGATTTGTTCCTGAGGAACTATGTCTCATTATCTGCTCTACCTACCACCTAGAAATCCCAACTAAGATCAGAGTCCTGTGGGTACAGGACCTGACACTTACATCAGTAACTTTGATGCCAAAGAGTCTTTCCCTGTTGTTGTAGAGAACTGCCATTTCCTGAAGCTCCTTCTGCTGCTTCCGGACATCCCTTGCATCTTCAGCCAGCTCATGAGCTTGGTTAACATCTGACTGGACAGAAAATCCACCTACAGTCAGCTGGAAGAGAAAAGGCAGGCATAAGTTGGGACTCTGAAGCTGCTTCTAGAGATATCAGCTTCCTGGTGTGCTCTTTGTTACAATCAAAGGTTTTTACGCTTATGATTTCACCTCCCCCAAACCAATTTCACTTCTGTTTAGACCATGATGAAAAAGGTGAGGAGAAGCAATAACCACTAGTCAGGTGGAGGAAACTGTAAATGTGATGACCAGCTGCTTGGCTTCTTTGTGAGGATAAGCCCCAAGGAATAGGAACAAGAAGTCTGTGCCCAAATTTGATGCTAAATTTATACTGATATTTGCTACAGAACCAGTAAGGTGCAAATGACAGCTCTACTAGTCACTCAGTTTTTTTCCAGGAATTGTTTAACAATAAGTATCTAGAGCTTCTCTAATACATTTTGTGGCTTGGGTTTGTTTGTTTGGTTTGGATTTTGCTTTGGTATTTTGTGTGGGTTTGTTTTTCATTTGTTTGGGTTTTTTGATCCAGTGTTGGGGTATTATCATTTTGGGAACCTGTTTCCAAGAAAATCTAGGTCAGCGATTCCACCTTTCTAAAATGGCTTTCTTCCCCTGCATTTAAGAGTTTCTGAGTAAAAAACAAAATTCAGACTGTTCTAGCAGACACCAGAGGTATTTCAGCTCCAAAACTTTGCAGTTATTTCAGGGTCTTTTCCCACAAGATGAGTTCCATGGCTGAACACTGTATTTTCCCCCTTGATGGCAGCGCATTACAGGAGATGCTCTGCAGGGAACTGAGTACACAAGAATGAAAAAGGAGGTGCCAGTGTTGCCCGAGCACCAAGAATTGGAACACTGCATAAACACCTCAGTGAAGAATGAGTATTTCTGCAGAGTCTTGTCTTTCACACAAAAAGGAAAATCTTAATCAACAACCAGCAAAAAACCAAGAGAGGGTGTGTCTAGCAACACATTCACCTCAAAACTCATCTGAGTAAAATCTCATCTGAAAGTTTCCCACCTGGCAGACCATAAGAGCTTCAGGACTCCCTTCTAGGAACAGTTCATTGTCAGGGGCTTAATACCTGCATTTCCTCCAGTTTTTCTTCAAATTCCTTCTGATCTGCAATCTGAATTTTGCGAAATCTTTCTTCATCATCTATGTGCTGGAGCCGAACGGCCTCTGACTCCATAGACATTTTTACTGGCCAGTAACTGGCAGTCCACCTGCATTCACATGATACAAGAAAACAAACAGGGAAAAAAATAGGAGAAAGAGACAAGCTTTTTGAGCATATGTTTGAAATGCTGAAAATAACAGAATGAAAAGGCAAATCCCACCAAACAAGGAGGCTTTACAACAACAGAAACACATGTGGTTTCAACAAAACATTTTTTCCAGCTTGTCTTGTTGATATGCAGTCCTTGTGACTAGGCTATTCAGCTGGAGAGAGCTGGGGAGAAGTGGAGGGCCTTTTTAAAAGGAACAAATCCACTATGCTGCTGAAAAGCTAGGAGACAGCAAAATAACAGTTGGCATCCAGAGGGAATGTCTGTCTTTGAATGTATTTGCAAGGAACTGAAAAAAATGGGGTCAGAGTCTCAGCTTATGGCTTTTCAGGGCTACTGAAAAAGCCAGTCTCCTGTTAAGCAGGGCAGTGAGGGGCCAGTGTAACCCAGATACAGGGAAGCCCTGGATTCTGCGGAGTGCCCTGGGGAAAACATTGTAGATCCAGGAAAGGCTGCACAAATTGGCTGCTCATGCCAAGGCAGTCCTCTCAGTTCTTGCCCAGGCATAGCCCACCCATTACTGCCTCCACTTGGACCCTCAGCCTGTGTGCAATGCCAGGTAAAGGTTTGCACATTACATTCACTGGAGCTCACATCCCTCCCAGCACCTAGGGATGCAGCCATCTCCTACCAGTCCTGCCTGGGGCAGGTCTGGGAAGAGGGGATACAGCCACACCTGTTCCAAGCTGGCCTGGGGCTGAGCTGCTTTCTTGCAGCTTTTCTGTGGGGTTTTGCACCTTGCACCCCATGTTTCTAGTTTCAGGAGCACTCTGCAAAGACTCACTCAGGTTGCAGACATACTGGACCAAGTACATGTCATAACAGAAGTGCTACCCGGGCTGAGCAAGCTTTAGAAGCCTTATAGTTGTGTTTGTGAGCTGACTCTGCTATTGGGGCATAGTCAGGCTACAGTTGGAGTAATACAACTAAGAGAAGGATGCTTCGAGAAGAACTGCAGTAATGATAAGGGTTCAAATTCCTTCCTAGTCTCAAGAAAACCCTGGAAGTGTTCTTTTTGTTTCAGGTACAGACTAAATTGTGTACTTTGAGACCTTGCAAGTATCTCAAAAAAACCCAAGAACAAAAAAAAAAAGCACCCAGAAAAAAGGGCTTTACTATGTTAAACAGGTTAATAGCTACCAGTTTGCCTTGCCGGAGGCCAGAAGGCAGCATGAACTCACACTTCTTGTCTACAAACTTCATTCCAAGAATTCAGTGCTCATATAGCCTGAGAGACACTTAAAGGTTCTGCAGGAACCCTTGATAGACACATGGCCCCTGAAGCACTGAGAACGGTAATTGCTGCAGAGTCCCACTTTGACAGTGGGAGAAATGCCTTGTGCTCACTTGTCAGTGAAATCTTCTTCAGTAAGATTGTAAAGGAAGTCGTCCATGACCTTGTAATCTTCCATGACTTCCTCAATCAGTTGCTGCACAGGGAGAAAAAGAGAAAAAAAGTAGACACCTTTAGACCATGCTGAGTCCAAGTCTCTGGTGTACACCTCATTTTCATGAGGTGCCTTTGAAGAGCGTTAGTCACACAAGCTTAATGTGATGTGGGCTGCTTCTGTGCTGTGTGAAGTGGGAATGGATTTACCACCCCTTGTTCTATGAATGATCAGGCCATCATCACCCTCTGTTCTATGGGAATGAAAAGAAGTGTGACCTAGTGGATAAAGTGCTGGACAGAAAATGAGTGGTTTAGGTTATCCTGCAGGTTCTCTCATTGGCATGGACGAGTCAGCTTACAGCTTGATGCCTTTGTTCCCCATTTGTTCAGCTGGGAAAAGACTTACGCTTCGAATAATATTGAAATAACTCGGTGCTAAAATGTCCTATTAGAAAAAATATACTAACAGCAATATGAGCACTGGATAACAGAAAGAGCTTTAAAAAAACAGCACTCATTTTTAGAAGATAGTTATTCAGTACACAAATTCAGAATGGATCATGAAGGCAGCAAAATGCATACATAAGTATTTTAGACAAGATTTTTAACTGCTATTTTGTTTTACAAAGAGATTTAAATTTATGATATGTGTATTTAAAAATACAAATCTTAGGAATTATAAAAATACAAAGCCAGGAATCTCACGGCATTGCACACAAAGACATGCAAGTAAAAAAACTGGAGTTCTGCTTCTGAGACACCACACACTACATTGACAAATTTTCTCCTGACTTCCCTTGATGTCCTGTCCCTGTCCAAAGGAGAGCCTGCCCTACCTCCTGCACTGCCAGCTGCTCAGGCACTCCCTTCAGCCAGTCCCGCAGCTCAACCAGCTCCTCGATGTTCTGTGGTTTCTCATGCATTTTGGTGCTGATGGTTTCATATACCTCACAGATCTGCAGCAGGACACAGCAAAGACCATCAAAAAGTCACCATTTGCTAATAGACAAACTGGGAAATCTACCCCAATCCACCACTTCCCATTCTGAAGGTGGTCTAAGTGATGAGTACACAGCCTTGTTCTGTTTTTATCTTTTCCCATCCATCTCATTTGAGCTCAAATAGAATGAGACTGCCAAAAAAAGAGGAAGAGGAACTGCAGGTATACAGTGGAAATTAAGATAATAACAGATTTAGACAACCAGCTGGCAGAGGCAATTGCCTATATTCCAGTTATCCTCAGAGGAAGAAGAAGGACTTTCCACTTGTCTACTAGACAGATCTTTTCAATCCACCAATACACTTTTGTAAGATGGCAAGGTCTTGAAGAAATTAATCTCTTCTCAAGAGAGAGATCATCACTCTCAAGAGCTACAGCTTTCAGGCATGTAATTTATTACATACATTTAATACTTCATTTGGCTGAGTTTGAATATGTCCCCTATAATTTTAATTTTAAATAATCAGCCCAGTGTGATCTTTAAAATATCTTCATTAATGTGGCCTTCTGGCCATTTCACAAAAACAGAGCAACTTCAAAAGCAGAAGGACAAGACAAGACAGAGACAGATAATCCATTCAACCAGGTAACTTACTTTCTGCACCTGTGAATGGAGGGTTTTAGCCAGCATATCCAGCAAGGCAGTGGCAAGTGCTTTGTGTTTATCAGATAGATTATGTCTAATATGTTCTATCCTGACTTGAAAGGGGCCAATGATAATAGAACTAGGTAGAAAGTTGTCCAGGGTCTCCTTTTCAGACAAGTACGTGCTTACTATCTTCATCACCTCCTGGGTAGGTGGAAATTGCTCTTCATAGTCTCTGTAAATTAAAACACCAACAAAAAAATGGCAGCGTAGACTTTAAGAATATTTGAGGATAGAGGCTATTTGCATCCATTCAAAGGATCAAGACATGAAATTATTAAGGCATACATTTACACAATAAGTGTGGAGTGGAATAAGAGCACAAAATATTTTAGCTGCAGAAAAGGAGTAGAAAAAATAGATGAAAGAGGAAATATGGCAAGAAGAGAGGGAGAGACAAAATAAAAGCACTGGTGTAAACAGGGCAAGATCAGGAGGCACCTCAGGGGAGGGTAGGCACTTCAGTGTATTCTGGGGAGAGACAGGAATTTGCCAGATGGGATTTGTAAACTGATTGAGCTGGAATAAGAAAAGAGAAAAGGGCTTCATTCCTACTGTTTGGAGAAAACATAACACCTATACAGAAGCTCATTAAAGTAACAAAAGCTAAAGACCAGAATAGGTGCAAAGAGTTTTGGCAATGAAACGATGAGGTTGAAACAAAAGAAAACATTACTTTCTACATAATGCTATCAGCCTGAGCAGACACTGTATGAAGGAGGTCAGAGTCAAGTATGCTAACTGGATTCTCAAACAGGATGATTCATTTTTAGGGCCATTAATATCTCCAATTACACTGACAAGCATGACAGGAATGTGACTGCTGTCAGAGACAGGAAGAAATTCCCAGTGCCACCACCAATGTCCTCTAAAAGCACGGACTGTTGCCTGTGACTGAAGGCAGCCTCTGACAGGGGCCTGATCTCACATCTGAGGCACATGGTCTCAGAACAGCCCCACACCCTCACATCAGCACATCCACACAACAGCTTCCACAAAGGCTTGTCATTGGGGTCACAGGGGTTTTGTCAGAAGCCACTTACTTTAGGAAGTATTTTATGTCATTGTTATTTATCTCTAAGAACTTCTCATATTTCTTGCCATAGGCTTGGAGAGGGATCCTAGTCTTTTGAATGGCAGAGCGCAGAGCCTCACGTAGTTTTTCCACTTCTGGCTCCTGCAAACCCACTGATTCCAGCACAGGGCTCCCTGTGATATCCATGTTCCCCAACACATACTAGAAGAGGAAGGAGAGAGGTCTTTCAGGACAGAGCTAACTGTGTCTCCTCAGGACAGGGGCAAAGCAATCCCTGGTGGCACCTTTGGGAACTCCCGCAGTTCACACTTCTACATTGTGTCAAGATTTGTTTCATCAGTTTTATGTGCCCTCCTCCCCTAAGAATGAGGACCTAGGGAGACAGACAGAAGTATGCATAAGCAGAAGAGACTTGCATCAAACAGAATTGGAAACAGCTATTTCCATTATGAGTCTGCTTTTACCAACCACCATGCACTCAGGGCAACCAGAATGTCCACAGAACCTGCAGCACCAAAGCAGAAACAACAACCAGACAAAAGAGCTACAAGGTTGGGGAGATTGAAGAAATCCTATCAGAACAGAACTGCATTAGCAAAGTGCTGCACACAGATTCATTTAACTGAATTCCCCACTACCCACTTCTGCACCACTCTCTCTCAGAATACCAGACTCCCTCAGGGGTGTCTGTGCTGAGCTGCAATGCACTGACACGTGCACAGCTGCATCACTGTTGATGCAGAAGTGCTCACCTGCTCCAGCTGTGGGATATTGTGAGTTGCCAGGATTCCGTTGTCGAATAGAGAAACAAGGGATGTCTCAAAGCTCTCCACAGAGGGGCTGAAGAGGATGCCACTGCTGTCTAGCTCAATGTCTGTTAAAAAGAGTGGATTCCTTTGAGGCCTGTGGTGGGAAGAGATAAGAAAGAACAGGGATGCTTTTTGAGAATTTGATACACAACTGTATTGCTCTGGTGCTGATACTAAAATGCCTCCTGCACAGAAAAGGAAAGCAGAGGAGAAGAGGACTCTGTCTCATGCAGATGAAGATATAAAACACTGTGTTCTCAATTTAACAGTAAAGACACTGAGAACTCATTTTCATCAAAGGTAAAGGAACCATCAATCACCACATATCAGGATCCCCAAAAGTCATAACCTTATCTTGAGAATTGGAGCTTCATTACAGAAAAACTGCAGGTGCTCCTCAAACTACGCATTCACTATCTCAAATATACTCCTAAATTGCACCTTCTGCAAGTTATATTAGTATTTCCCAATCTTGCATGTGACCAGCATGGCTCAGGATCAGCTGAAGTCAGTGTCAAGACTTCTACTGATTTAAAGGTAAGAGGCCTCATGTGAGTGGCAGGGTTATTTTTTTTCTTCTGGCTTTCAATTTCTAAATGTTCCTTCTTTAATAACACAAAAAGTAAAAATCCTTAAATCAATACCCAGTGGAATAAAATTTTAGGCACTGTGATAGCCTAAATTTGATATTCTTTACAGATCCCAGACCAGATTCTAATTCTGAGGTTTCATCTAAGAAAGGAATTAAGCAGCCGTGCTCTTGGTATCCAGAAAAAAAACTAGCAGTAACAACTTGCTCCCCCAAGAATGCTGGAGGTGGCTGATCTTTAGAACAGTACATCAAAACAGCAGACCTTGTTTCTGATGGGCTGCTCCATATCACTAAGCAGCTGGAAAGCTGTACTAACAGAGCAGCCAGCTCTGTGTCCTTTTTCCATACTCCAGTGAACATGTCAGGTGGAGGATTAGGGAAAACTGCCCAGCTTAAAGGCCCCATAAAGAGCAAAGCTTGCTTGCAGAACAGTAGTTAAAAAGACAACAACACTACACTTTTCTGCTCTTTTCTTCCCTTATTTTTCTCTCTTTCTTACATGTAGGGACTGCTGGTGATGTCATCTCCCCATTCCATGTCCTTTGAGCAATTCAGGACACACTGGCAAGCATCCAGCACAAGCTGGGTGAAGCTGATGAGCGAGTTCTGCACCAGGTACCGCATAGAGTCCTGAAGCATGAATCTGATGCGCTGCATCAGCTTACACAGCTTGGACCTCTGGTAGGCATCCCAGTCACTCTCCTCCAGGTTGAACCATTTGCCTGCATCACTAAGGCTGCTCTTGATCGCAGTCGTTATGGTATCGATCCAAGTATCCTTGAGAAACTCCTGAACCTAGGGCAAAGAAAAAAGCAAGCTGAGTAATCATTTGAGGGCTGATGGGAAAACAGTATGGCAAGGTGAGCTACTAACTGGGGCTGTTGGACCTTTCTCTGCTGTGTTCTCTCAGAGCTGTGGTAGCTAAAAGCAGCTCTCAAGGCACCCTGCCCCCACACGTGGCATCAAAACCTGGTCATATATCTCCTATGCTGACGAAATACACAGACAAAGAAAGCCTGATATTAAAAAGTGGGAGTGCTCTATTCTCTGTTTTATTCACAGTGTTTCTTTTTTGTTTTCTTCCTATAGAGTGGTATCCCTGGAGCTGCCTGTGTCAGGGTCCCTCACAAAAAGTTGTGTAGACAGTATGATGAGCACGTAAAGTACAGAACGTTGTCTTCTTTTGACAAGTGAGAAGAAAGAGCAGTAGAAGCCAAGGGCAGCAGCAGTTTACAGTATTTTAATTTATTAAAATACCACCAAGTGTCACTTCTGCTCCACAGGCAGTTTGCTGTTTGTGTGTAATAAAAGAACCTTAGTCACTGAGTGGATGACAACACTGCCTAGCTGAAACAGCATGGGACTGGGAAGGACCAGCACCTTCTCTGCCACTGATCTAGTGTGAAACCCTGTGCAAGCTACTCCGTGCGGCCACATCCAGGGTGCAATGTGCTGCCTTCAGTCAGAGGACATGAAGATCCTCTGGTGGGAATTACCACAGAGCTGCAAATTTTTGTCCTGCTCTATTGGCATTGCAAGCAGAGTAATTTAATTAAGTATATAAAGAACACAGAGTGTAGAAAAGCATTATCCCCATGAGTGTTTCAGGAGGAATCAAGGATCTTGTGCCTTGCAGCTGGATGGATGGGGAAATAAAGAAAAAGAAATAAAACTAAAAGAATACAAAAGAAACTTCTGAGTTCCAACCAGGACTCCTATCTGTATAAACCAGGTGGAAGAGATAGGGGCTGCAGCCCTATATGGCTACTTGTTTAACACATAACTAAAAGAATGGTCAGCAATGGCTGATCCTAACCAGGGGACTATGACTCTTTCAGCCCATTCTCCCCATATCCCAATAAATTTGACAGGCACATGAAAATTCCTCCCTGCCCCAAATATGACAGCTCCTTTGACAGCTCATCAGTTGCCAGAAAATCCATCTGCAGCTGCTGCATCTGTCTAAAACACATTGACAGTACTGCTGGCTGCTCCATGTGCTCATCCCTCACACCTCCTCTGCTCACCTGAGTGAAGGTCTGAGTCTGCATCTTTTCAAATTCCTCCAGAGAGACAACTTTCGTTAAGGTTGTGTTAAACAGAGACATGACAGCTGCCTTGTTGCACTCATCTTGTACCTGTGCAAGGAGATGGATGACTTCTGGCCTAGTCAGGAGTGAGACAAATTTGAATTCTCTCTGTTGTTTATGAAAAGGATAGTCTGCAATAGAGACGAGCCCTAGCACCAAAAAAAGAAATCATGTCATTGCCTGCAATGCCATTTCAGCTTCTGTTTTTAGAGTACAGGGCCCTTTGGGAAGCACTTGTGAAAAGGACTCTGCTCTAATGCACAGGCCTTATCATGCAGCAGCTTCAGCAGAGGGCTGGATGAAAGAGAGGGTCTCTGCTCTGCAGCAGAGACCTTCTGCAGCCTCCTATTAGGGGCTGAGGTGCTGTCTTGGTGCTTGACCTTCCCAAGGCTTTGGCTCATCAAGTTTCCATGAGAAAAAACATTGGAACTGAAGAAACTTATCACTGAGGATCCAAGGCACAGCTGAGTCATCTTATCTGTGAGAGGCCACTTGTGAAGCACCTCAAGGCCTTCCTGCCTTTGGAAGACTGAAGTGCACAAAATATGCTCCTCCCCTCCTTTTCTGGGGCCATTTTTCTCCTGTTTGTGATTCTAAAGGAGCATGAGCCCTCTTCCACACCTGAGGCATTTCCTAGCTGGGCACAGCAAAGGCAAGGCAGTCAGCCCCAGTAGTAAGCTAATCACACTGCCAAACTTTTGGTGCCATTAAGGGTACACTTGCAGAGTTACTGCAGCTCAGATGACGAGTTCTAATGTATTATACTGAGGTAACATGAACATGCAAATATACCCTACATATACTCTAAAAAAGAGGAGACATACTCAAAAGTCTCCTGTTACTGCCCCTTGGGAGCTCTAATCATTACCATGAACCCGAGAATTCCTACAGCAAAGCATGAATCAAAGACAAGAAGTAACCACACTGAATGCAAACTGATTCACTGGATCCCCTACCTCTCTCTGGTGCTTGCTTCTCCTCTTTATCTGGCAGGGTAACATAAGTAAACATCTGGGGCTTGGAAGCAACAATTCTGTCAAAGCTGATCATGTTCATGGTGTGTTTATACGCCAATTTTACTTCATTCTCCAGGCTGCTTATATAGTCCGACATGCTGTTACAAGACACAGAAACACTGAGAACCTATGGCGTTTGAGCACACGCAGGTCTGTAGCTTAACTGCAAACTCCACCCCTCTCTCCCTCCCTCTCAAATTTGCTAACCCAGAAGCCTACCTATCACTGAACACATCAGAAGAATTGAGCAGACAATGAAGCAGCCAGCAAAGGTATCAACCAGACTTTTAATGACAGAGGCAAGCAGGGAGTGAGGACTAGGACTAAAGCCTTCGTGTCTTTTCAGTTCAAAGCAACATCTCCACTGGGTAGAAACATTACAGAGGGAAGGAGAAATAACCACAAAATAAAGAAAGTAGGTGGCAGTTCTGGAAAAGTTGGGCTATCCAAGCTGGCCTCCCATTTGCCTCCTGCTCAACACCTCTTGTCCATTTCCTCAGCCAGAACACTCACGTAAGTGCTGAAACCCTACTCAATTTGCCTTAGGAAATCATCATCCTTTACCTCAAGCAGGCAGAGTACTTTTCTTTATCCCTGTATTTCTACTCACAGAGACTAATTGCTCTCCTACTTTCCAGTTCAGGCCAGCAGACCATGCAGCTCCTCATACTTTCCTATTTCTGAGCAAGGCAATCAGTCACAGCTGATTCTCAGCAATATCATCAGTGGCTCATGATTCATCAGCCCAGGGACACTTAAATGCCTCCCCAATATGAACAGCATCACAAAGAGATACTCTATATCCAGGTGGAGATCTCCTGTTCTGTTTGCCTCCCCCTGTGCAGATCTTTTGATTTGTTTTAGCAGCTGTTAATAAGTAGGAGGGTCACGGGCAGACAACAGCCAGGTCTCTAGAGACAACGGGTGCTCTGCAGATCAGTACAGCAATGACTGATCTGTTCCTCAAAAGCACAGGGAGACAGCAAGGTCAGCCATGCCATTTTTGTCAATCTTCTTGCTGTTAAAGGCCACTTAACTGCAGTGTAAGCATGGCTTGGTGGGTCTGCATATGGAATCTGCTTCAGCTAGGAAGACAGACCACCCATCCTGTACATGTGTCCCTGGGGCTGCCATCTGCCTACTTCTGATACCACTCTGGACAACAGAGGGGTGTCCTTGTGCATAGAATGGAAGGCAGGTGAGATCCCTGTTCTGTGAGTTGGCAGCTCTAGATCTGCCTCCACTGACACATGTTCTGTAGCCCTATGAAGTCCCACAATGTTTATGGACTGAAGGCTGAGCCCCTAGACATGTACACGATGCTTTACCTCTTCTCATCCTTCAGTCTGGGAGTCTGCATAGCCAAGCGCTTCATCCTCTTCAGGCTTTTCTCACTGATGGTGTCCAGCCCCTCTGTGGGCATGCAGTCCACATAAAAGTGGTACATGAGCAGCCCCTGGGTCTTCCTGCGCAGGCTGTCAGCAGAGGCCACACGTTCCGCAAACACCTGGGGATCCTCGGCCAGGAACTGCAGGCAAACTCGTGGCACCCAGTACTGACATGGCAGCAATGGAGCTCTTCCTGAGAAATGAAAGTACAGCTTACAAGAGTCTGCAGGGAAAACAAAACTCAGAATGGCTTGCAGTGCTGACAGCAGCTTTTTGATAGATAGGATAATTGGGCTGCTTGCAGGAGATCAAGATGAGGGACCAAAGCTGCGGACAGCAAGAGATAAAGAGCATCTTCAAACCTTTCGAGAGAAGAGTGCTTCATTTCAATCTGTCCACATTCCCTTTCAAAATGGCATTGACCCAGAAAGACCAACACTTTACTTTTCTTGAAGACAGAAAAGATGGGAGAAGGAATAAAAAGAAAGGTGTCTCTAAAGGGAAAGCCTCAAACGGGGTCAAATTAAGACGTGGAGTTCTCTTCCCCGGAGGTTTTTTCAGACAAGTTAACAAGAGAGGTAACAGTGAAAAGGATTGAATGACTTCTTGGTGTCCTTCCCAACTCCAGCTAGGACAAACATGGGTAATGAACTGGCTCTCAGATTATGATAGGTCCAAAAAACCTTATTTGAAACACACCTTGTGGAGTTATTCCTCCATTGAGGATGGGTTTCCCTTCTTCATCACGCACCAGACCTTTCTCATCTGTTTTATGGACCAAGTAGAGGTCTGTCTCCTTGTCATAATCCAGAACACCAACATCAATCCACTTGTAGATCAACTCCTGGCTTTTGGGGTCCTCTGAGAGAGCCAAGGATTAAAATACTGTTAGTCCATTCTCCTGAAGGCTACAGCAAATGGACTTTCCTGATCTGAGTGGTGATGCCACAGTCAAATCGATTTTCTCATTTGAATCTCAGTCAATCTCACAGAGTAAATAATGAACTTGGGTCTTACAGCTTAGAATTTTCAACGTTTTGCACACACCAGACAGATATATATCTATACTGATATCAATATGGATATAGGTCAGGACAGCATTACACTGTCCATTCAACCTGAGGAGTGATCAGGCCTAGTGTTCCCCAAGACAGCTGCAAGCAGAACTCAGCCATCATGTGCTGGCTGCCCAAAGACACACAGAGCTTATGCTTTATACTTCAGTTTTGCAAACAGTCAAGCCTCTGGAGGCTGCTCCAGAGAAGCAGATGCTAGTTCCCATGCTTTAAAGTTACTGCTGATGTGTTAATATGAGCTGCAGCCACAGCTGGACATCAGTACAACTGTACGTAGTAAAGCCCTCTCATTGAGAAGGCTCCAAATGATGGGAAAACAATGTACACATGACTTAATTTGGCCCAGGTTTACTACTTTTATGTTCACTGTAGCCTGAACTCATCTTCTGATCCTGCACTGAAATCCAGGCAGAACATACTGTGTGCAAGTTACTTAACTCCATGAAGATAGCTTTGCACCAATAAAGAGAAATTTTGTGCTGATGAAAAGTCAAAAGGCAAACGCAACTTCTAAAAAAGTGGAAACGGTCCAGGGCAGGACAGGCAGTCAGTGAGATCTCTGGTCTCTTGCTCTGACTGCCTGAGCCTGGTTAAAATGAGATGTGGCTTTTCAGCTATTCAGAGCTATACTCATCAGAATCTGCATGTTCCCTTCCACTGAAAGGGCCTATAACTGCTAGTGTTGCCCTGCTTGAGCAGTAACTGATTCAAGTTTTACCATGTCCAAGTACATCATCTGTAGGTAAAAGTGCTTTTCCAGGCACTGGCTTTCTAGCAGAAGATCCTGGCTCCAGTCCCAGTGAGATCCACTCTTCTGGAGTTCGACAGTCAAATTCATCATTGTCAAATACCTAAAAAGCAAGGACATCAGTGAAATTAAGATTTAATTCAGAAACTAGAAAACCCAATAAAAAATTTCGTGAGAGGAAAACATTAACATGCAGCTCCTAAATGGGCTACAAAATATGGAAATCAGTCTAGGTGCAAAAGCTGTGCTGATCTTTGGTTGACGATTTTCTCCCAAACAGCAGCATCTGTACCTCCAGCCCTTTCCTAGGGAGAGCAGACAACACTTGGAAAGGTTTCCTGCAGCAATACTGCTGACTACTGCATTCAGAAGGAAACATTAGACACCTTTCCTTTGGACACACATAGGCCAATGAGGAGCACTCTCAAGGAAGTTGTGGGCACCCTGCAGTAGATACTCAGCATCTTGTAGAGGCCCTTCAGTGCCAGAGCCAGCTCCAAAGCATTTCCTTGTTTTGTTGCTTGTTGCGTCAATACTGGCTGAGTGTCCTCAGAAACCTCCTGTGGTATAAGCAATGAGACAGATCTCAAGTACCAAATGTGCTCTCTTACCTTTAATGGGAGGTAGATGGGAAACACAGAATCTTTTGTCTCCTCAATAGATGGCATATTGTCAGGGTCATAGTGCCTTGGCATAAGCTGATTGGAGTCTATCCCCTTGCTGGCCAAGAGCTCAGCAATATCAAAGGTGAGATACAGCCGTCTCCTCCTGGATTACATCAGGACAGGAAATAACCACTTAATGTGCTTATAAGCTTTCCAATGCCTATGGCTCCATTTTTTTACTGTGCACCCCTAACAGTAAAAACATTTTCAGTACACATTGCATCCATGTCTATTTCTTCATTTATAGCACAAAATAATTCAGTGCAAGTGACCTAGAATGATCAGTTACTCCAATCTATAAATTATATACATGTGTTACTGTACTAATACATTATAGAGTATACACAAAACCAGAAATTAAAAAAAGAATTACAAAAAGACAACATAAACACTATTTAAAAACAATATTTTCTTCCCGTATCCCAGTGAATTGTTTTTTGCACCCTCTGCAATGCATGCACATCCTATTTTGGACACCATTGCCTTATAGGATAAGGTTTTCTTATAGATTTTTCACATTTTATGTCTTGAAATCAAAAATCAACACCCTAATCTGCTATGTCCATTCCACAATGATACCTCTAGCCATCTTCTGGTTACTTACCTCTCTACTTCAACCTTCCGAGGGTTTTGCCCTGGAATCCGTTCGAAAGGCATCTGCACTTTGGGCTTAAATGATTGTACAGGGAAATCTGACTCAGCGAGGATCTCAGTGGATGGTCCAACCACTTGCTGATCCAGGAGACTTTTAAAGTTCCCAGGCACCTTGAAACTTGTGACTAAGAGACAAACAGAAACACATCTGAAACTACCAGGCATCACTTTGTTTTATAGTCACACACAGAGGAGGACTCTGCTGTCTACTGGGTTGTCTGCAGAAGTCACTTCACTAGATTTGTACAAAAAATCAAGCAGACATCAGCTCAGAAACAGAAAGAAAGACCTTTTTCCCTGCAACAATATGTGATTATGGTTTTCCAGTATCAAAATGATGGCATAGAAGAAACCTCCACTGAAAATTACTGTCATGCAGATTTTGGTGAGCTAAGGCACTGACCTGGCTCTAAGGAGCTCTGTTTTGTTCCCAGCTTTGCTACAGACTCTACATGATAGTGGACAAGTTACTGTCTCTAGTGCACAGTTTCCATCATCCACAGAAAGGGATTGGATCCCCCTGCCTCAATGGAGGGCCCCAAGACCAAGAGGCAGTAGTAGCTGGCAGGAACTTGGTCAAGGTGGTGATAAAGGGTTTATGAATATTACGGAGGAAAAGAAGCTGCACAGGTCATCTTCGTCTCCTGAAGTGCCTATTCACACCTTGGGACAAACCTCTCTCTTCTCAGCTTTTGCTCAAACCACCCACTCACATCAGTAATGGAGTGAGAAAACCTTGAGTTAAACAGCCAACAATCTCACCATTTGCCCAAGTGTTTTCAATAGCAATTTGGACTAAGCAAAAGGTATACATTTCCAAGAACTGGCAGAAATTAAACCATGTCATTTACCCCATAAATAAACCAAACTGTTTATATTGCTAAACAAGTTGCAAATAATAGAACAGCAGCAAACTGGGAATTTGAAGCTTAACCTAAATTAAGTAATTGCATGCAAGCTTTAAAAAGCACTATTCCCTAGACAGAGCTAAGCATTGAACTAAAAATAGATTTTAGTGGAGTGAGAGATTTTCCTTTGATGAACTTTCACATTCTAACAAGGAGAAGCTTAAGGTTCAGGTTTGGAATTGGGTATTTTGAATGTCAAGCTTGGAACCCAACTGTTTACCATGTTGCATGTACTTCTGGAGTCATATGGATGTGACCTTTGATTTCAAAGCAATTGTGCAGGGCAGCCAATAATGCTGAAGTCAGACATGTTTTAGGATGGCTAGGTACAGGAAGGGTCCTATAAGAGGTCATTGACTTGTCCATCTTAAATGGCCCCTGACTCAACCCTTGCAGTTGTACATTGTCTGCTGAGAGACTAAAGAAAATAGCCACTAACTGGCTCCTCTTTCTCTCTCCTTCCCTCCCTCAGGACAGGCAGCTAGCCTGGCATGAATGTGCTCTTAAACACTTGCATGGTCCATAACATAATTTTGAGGAATCCCTAAAATGCAGCTCTTTAGCCTCATGCACGTGTCTTGCTTGGGGTCTTTACAGAATGGCCCTGATTTGTATTTGTTGTCAAGGAACACAGCTGTTCCAATTTAGTCACTTCATTGTTGCCAAATCCATGGCACCATCCATTATGGCACTTTGTGCACTATCAACTATTTATGTCAATACTTAGTGTTTCATTTGCATTTACATTTCCAACCTGATGGCTTCTTCCCCCTTGAAGAAGCAGCAGATCATAAATAGAGTTCTGTCTCCACTTGTTAAAGATGAGTCTAGCTTGTCAAGATTCACTTGAGGAAGCAGTCATTTGTCCTCACTCATGAAAATAAATGTCACATCTAAGCACAGGAGGGTGGTATATACAGTTCCCATCTTTCTCTAAAATCCTCTCACACACACACTTCCCACCCACCGCCAGTCTATGATCCATATCCCCAGGAGTGCTCTAGGGGCCAGGAGAGTGCTGGCAAACCTTCAACCATTCTCTATTCCTATATTTGAGCATCCATGACACAAGTTCTTGTAAGCAGGTGGCACCAGCAGCTCTGTACACACAGAGAGCCCTAGCATCTAGGGAGAACAATCTGCTCTGGGGTGCAGCTGGGTGCAGAATAAATAAATGAGGGAAGACTATGATTGTGGCTATACCTAAATCCCAAATACAGCTTTCACAGGCAGGTCTCATTTTCGGGGTTGTCATGTGCAGGGCCAGCAATTTAACTTGATGATCCTTGTGGGTCCCTTCTAACTCATTATATTCTATGATTTTCACAGGAAAGGGAAACTGCTGGCTCCATGCAGAGTAAGAACACACGCAAATTCAGTGTTCTTCTGGCAGCAGGACCAGAACTCCCACAGGCACCAGCACAGTCCATCCTGAACCCTGGGGGAAGTGGATATATCCATGAGGAAAGGAAGCATGGTTTTACTGCCCACTCAGATCACTTTGCTGCACCTCTAAATGAAATTCACTTTTCACGGGATATTCAAGCAGCTCAGCACCATTCCTGAGCATTGAAAATGAAAGCAGAGCACAAACCCAGAGGCAGCAGCCTAATTCCCAGCATGCCCACTATGGCAACCTTAACAGTTATGGCACAGTTTCCTGCCCCACCTCCTTCCCTCTCAGTGTATTTACCTTTAGGGGTGTGCTGCTCCCGGTCTGCCTGGTTCACCAAAGACTGGGATGTGTGGGGGCCAGCAGAAGCACCCTGGAATGTGAGGGAAGTGTCAGAGCACAGTCACGGCATAGTGTGAGTGGGGATCATAAGAGGTACAGAGAGAAAGTATGACCGTAAGACTGACTTTATCAGGTCTTTAGTGACCACTGAGACTGTGAGTAATGGTCAGAAAAGGCTCAGAGACACAAATACCTGAAAAGTTCAGTCCAATGCACAGGGGCAGGGGATCTCCCAGCAGCATGTGGCCTGATGTCAACTTAGGATGTTGACTGGGGGCCGATTAGGCAGCCAGTCATGAGGGTTTTAGTACCAAATTTCACCTACAGTCACAGCCACAAGCCTGCCCTGACATACTGGCATCCCAAACCCAGGCAATCACTGGCTACAGAAGAAGGCAGCGCAACTCTGACCAGGATGAGCCTCACGGCTTCACTTTGTAAAGGTCAAGGTCTTGCACAAAGGCCTCTGAGCAAAGGAAAGGCTAGGACCTGAAGTGAAACCCCTGTGTGTCCATACCAACTGTACCATCAGTCCTTTCCTTTCAGGGCAGTGCTGGAGAAAGGACTGTCCTTTGCACTTACCCCATAGCTAATGGAGGCTTCTGGAGCAGGGACATCAGCAGAAGCCTCGCTGCTGGTACTGGGATGGCTCCTACTCAGAAAATTCCTCAATTCCTTCCTTGCTTTCTCCATCTTCACAGGAGAACAATGCTGTGACGTAACCCAGGGCTTGCTATGAGTGGAAAAACATTGAGCCCCTCACACACTGTATCTTTGGCACTCCTCCACACCCTCCCACAGTGCTGGATATCCTTGACTTGCTACGATGAGCGCCTAACAGGGAAGGTTCAATCCCCTGATTCGATACCGTCCACTGCATTCATGGCCTGGGGGCCATCAGACTCACATGGCTGCCTCAATGGCTCACTAACCCTGGAGAAAGAGAAGGCTTTATTATTCCAGATGGGTTTTGGAGTGGGAAAAGCAGCAGTATACACAAGAAAAGCTGCTGCCCTTAAGCAGCAGGGGCTTCCCGGATCTGTGACAGCATTCAAAAGGCTGCCAGGAGAATTTGGGTAAACTGGGTCTACAAGAAGTACTACTTTTGCTGTACCCAAATCCCTTAAAAACCTTGTCAGGCTTGACTCCAGTGGGAGTAGACTACAGCCTAGGATACCAACACAGCTAATCCCAGGTGTAAGCCTTTCTCTTTCATTTAAATAATTCATGACAGATGTTTAAGCATCACCTAACACATATTAAATATAGCCAGAAGCTCCCCTCCTTCTCCTCCTGCAGGGGATATATTTGCTCAGCTCACAAATAATTTCTGCTCCTCCACCTTGGGAGATGCAAGTCCAGGCAAATATCACAGCTGTACAGCTTTATTTTATAAAAATCTTTGTGCACTGAGAGAGACCAATTAGGAACAGCTCTCAGACTTCGGGCAGGAGGATAATGCAACCCTTGATTTTAGGCTTCTCTAAACACAGAGATGAATATTGTAACTAATTAGAACAGATAAAGTGACACAAACCCCTCCAGCCTGCACTGACAAAACAATGTATGCATACCTGTGTAGCTTATTCCTATAAATTATGAGTCAAAGCTCTCCATGGCATCTCTCAAAGGTACTCTGAGGCCAATGCAGCTTACTGATCAATTCCTGCTTAGGGTTAGACCCAGACTCCACATCCAGTCCTACTTGACTAGTGGTTTGTCTCCTGCACCCTTGCTAGGACTTTTCTTACTTCTGGTAACCAAGCCTCTGCAGTAAGAGTCTTCCAGCTTCCCACACATAAATGCTGGAAAGACCTTGCCTGGTCTTGAAGTCCACAGCTGGCACAGTACTTGTCTGGAGTCTCATCCTGACTGGGAGACACCACCACAGGATACCTTCCTGCCATGCCCCCTCTGCTCTCCTCTAGAATGGAGTGAAAACTCTGCTTGCCCTATACCCTTGATGAGAGAGGGCAACCTTTTCAAAACTTCACCTTGCTGCCTGCCTGTGAGAACGAAGCGGGTACAGCAGAAAAAGCATTACATGCATGCCGGAGATAAGAGGGAATAACTGTGCTGGTTTATTACTGCAGGTTCAAGCCAGTGCACAATTTTGAGAGGTTGAATCAAAAAAGAAATCAGATAATAAATCAAGGTTACCATGATGCGAATCTTTTAAGTGAAATGGAGTAAGCGAACAGATTGGAAAGACCTGGGAGATGAGATCAATAATACCCCCTCCCCTCCTTCAACCTAGAAAATCTCAAAATCTCTCTCCTCTCAGCTTTGCTTTGGCATGGCAACTGGAACCTCACACCCTGAAGAATGAATTTTCCATGGAGGATTTTGTTTTTATTAGCTATTTTATGCTCTGGCCATATCTATTTTAGCAGCCCAGCAGGACTGATTGGAATCAGCCAAGATCCAAGGATTCCTGATGAATCACTGCTGGACTCTTTCGTGCCTGCTGCACTGGCTCAGAGAACAGCAGCAAGGCAGAATGACCCTGTGGTGCCTCTCCTGATGTGTCACCTGAGCATCCTTTCCTTGGGAGAAGGGCCAATGTGCCAACATGACTTGCTGCACTTTTGCCTCTTACCACCAGAATCTTAAAACCATTCAGTTAAAAAAGGCAGCACAGGCAGCACCAGGACACAAGGTTCATCTGAGCCTTAAGTAGGGGTGAGTGTCTGAACCCACTCCCAATTTAGCAGGACTGGCAATCTCTTCCTAGAACCAAAATAATGTGCTGTCCATGATGGACAAGTGTCCATGACTGGGGAAAAGTGTACCAAGCCAACCCACAGCAGGCCTAATTCTTTGCTACTCTGCTCACTGAGTACTCACTCACACCTCTGTAAAGTCCGTCCTGAGCACTTATGTCAAAATAAAACAAACCCCTACTCAGTGTCCAGATCAGAAAAATCTGTCATGCTCTCCCAGCTGCACAGAGGGAAGGTCCCTGTGTTTGCAATTGCAAAAAAATCTGAAACACACCACTTAAAATAAAGAACAAACCCAGGCATCCAAAGTTTTCCTTGCAATTCCCCAAACAAATCAGTAAAACAGCTTGTCTGAAAGCACTAAAACTGATGTGCATGTGGGAGAACTGCTAAGCACAAAGGGAATCCTACTCTCCTGCCATCCCAGCTGCTGGGATGTGTCTGGGTTTTCCAAGAAGGAGGTTTCCCAGAGCATGATGGTGAGCTTGCTTCAGTGCTAGCCTCCAGCTTGGTGGTCTGGCTGGTCCCATCCACCTCTCAGGAATGGTTTCCAAGCTGGTTTCAAAGATGAGAAGTGACCTTCTCGTATTTTACTCAGCCTAACTGCTGAGCCAAGAAGTTTACTGCAGAGAGGTTCCCTCTTTCCAAGCTTCCAACACCAACTGCCTTTCCACACCCCCAAAAGAATGTGCAGCACACAAATCTAGGGCTGTCCTCCCCGCCCTCCATCCAAGGGTGACCCCAGACCCTCATCCCTGGGCAGCAGAGCTTGGCATGGATTGTCAGGGAGAGAACACCTCCCACCCCGCAGCGATCACACAACGGCAGTTCAAGCTTTCAGCCAGCTCTGCTAAAGCAACTGCTGATGGTACCACATAGCTTGTGCTCAAGGATTCCTTGGTTGTTTGAGGGATGCTGAAGAAGAGCAGTGAAATTGCCCAGTGCCCCATCACACTCCAGCTGGGGCCAGGAGGCTGGATACCTGCCACATTCACAGCCTTCAATCCTTTCCTACTTGGAGCACTTTCCTCAGGACTGATGCTCTCCTTTGACAAGGAGAGGCACAAAGGTAGAGAAAATAGGAGTCCAGCTCATCTCAAGCAGGTGAGATGTCCTCCTGAAAGCAGCTTCTCTGCCCTCCTCAGTAACCCTTTCCCCTCCTACACACCTGGGAGCATCTCCCTGTTCTTTGCTGGCAAACATCTGGCTGGCACCAAGCTATCCCAGCTTTAGCTGTGAAACCTTCTCCTGACTGCTGAGACACCTATCTCTGCATTAGCTTAGTCATGCTCCCTCACACCTGAAAAGCATGTTTCCTAGATATACCAGGTACGATGTATTATGCTAAATTGAACTATTCAAAGTGAGAGCATATTCTTATGGCACTGCTGACACAACATTAGCTACAGCGTCTGTGTGTCATAGTGGCAAAACTATAATTACAATTTCTCAGTAAATCCAGGCTTTACACATCCAAGAAGTCAAACTCCCACATGTCTTGCTCAGCGTCTGGTAAGAGCTTTTTGATCTGTTGCCTCTACTTCAATTCTTTGATCCAAAGCTTTGACAAAATGGGACTCTTTTCCTTCAAATAAGGTTTAAAATGGCTAAAAATTGCAACAGAACTAGAGAATAGTACTTTAAATATCATCTAACCCCTAAGCAAAACCACAGACTGAAATCTAGTATTTATCTAAAATCGATTTATCTGTGTGCATAGACAGAACCCCAGCTACTAGACCATCTGGACACCAACACGCAGAAATTCCCTCTTCCTATAATTTAAGCCACACAATATAAACTCAGACAAGGTGATGTGCTCTCAACAAACAGCTTTAAACATTATCCCATACTTGAAATCTCTTCTACTTTAAAAAAGAGAGTTGAAAGTAATTTCGAGTTTTATAGCAGCCCATTCCCTCCAACAATTTGCAGAGTTTTAAAATTGATTTTCCACTGGGTTTTTAAATGCATTCTTTTCTCCAGGGGAAAGCAGCACGCAAGCACCACCGGGGGCGGGTGGCGGCCGGTGGTGCTCGTTAGGCCCGCGGCTCAGCGGCACGGCCCGGGGTTCCAGGCACAGTGGGTGACGCAGGACACCCCGCCAAGCATTTACACCGTGACTCCAACAAGGTTTGTGTCATTTACGAAGCACGACACAGACGAAATAAACGCTGCTGTTGGTCTCATTTCTGAACGGCCCCGCGCTGCAGGAGGAGCAGCCCAGGGGCTATTAACGTGCGATGTGCGGAGAAGGGGCAGCGCCAGGAGCGGCTCCGTGTGCACCAGCCGCGGTGACACCCCGCTCCCAAAGCTCCGAGGAACCCGGGCGCTGCCCACCACCGTCTAGAAATCACGAGGCGCCTCCCTCACGATTCACACCTGCGCGCGCCCGTCCGCCCTCCCAGACCAGCCCCCGAGCCCCTCCTCGGAACCCGCACCCCGCTCCGGGGGCCGGCGGGGCCCTGCCCGGCCCTCCCTGCGGGCGGTACGCACCGACCGACCCGCGTCCGCCCCGACCGACCNGGCGCGGGGCAGCGCGGGCCCGGCAACGCCACGCCCGAGGCGGGGGGGAGCGCTCTCCTGGGGCAGCGGGATTTGCCCCGACCTGCTGCTGGAGCCCCTAGTGCCACCTCAGAGCCACCGCCCAGCCGCCGCAGGGACACCGCAAAGCTCGGGGTGCCACTTCAGCTGCCGCCGCAGAGACATCGCAGAGCCCCTGGAGCAACCTAAGAGTCACCACTACGGAGTTGCCGCTGGCGTCTCTGAGTTGCCACCGCGGGGACACCACAGAGCCACCCAGGCTACTTCAGAGTCACCACTGAGTCGCCACACTAGGGCCAACCCTAGTGTGCACACGAAGCTGCCACCAGAGGCTACGGCGGTGGAGCAGTGCCACCGAGCCGCCACCAACCCGTTCCTTCCAGGGCTGCCAGCCCCAGGGTGCGGGTGCTGCGCATCCCAGCAAGGAGCCACCGAGTGCCACTGGCGACAGCGCCCATTTCCCAAACGAGGAAGGCGAGGGGCTGGATAACTACTGTCCCAGTGCCACCTTCCAGCTGGTTGCCAACCCTGCCAGCCACTGTCCAGGAAGGTTCAGCAGATCCTTCCTCCATCCCAACCCCAGAACAAGTGGAGGCAGGCAGGGTGCTGATGTAGAGCTGCACCTTGGCTTGTCTAAATCAACCTTGTGTACCCATGAGAGTCTTGAGCTAAAAGATCATGTTGGGTGGGGATGGGGGACTACTGGCCCTGGAGAGCATGTCATCCCTGCAGAAGGAAAAGTAGCACTGAGTCCTGTTGAACAGACCCCAACAAGCTGGTCCCCCACAGAGGGAATGGTGGGGAAGGGACAAGCAGTGCCAGCCCTGCGGGGGAGTGAGGAAGAACAGGCTTGGATTATTTTGGAGGAGAGGAAGGAGGTGGAAAAGCAGAGAGGAAAAGATTTAAAGATAAAATTCCCCAAGCCATAGGAGATCTACTGTGAAGGAGTACAAAGGGCAGAGGAGGAGGAGGAAAGGTTGAAACAGGAGATGAGTGGAGGCTCCTGCAGGAGGCGAGCTGTGGCAGGCGGGTGGGCAGAGGCTGCTTCATAGCTCTTTTGAGATTCTCAATGCCTGCTGGCCTGGTCTAGGCTGACAGTAAGTCCTGCTGCTTTCCAGTTGTACAGTTGGGAGAGGTGCAAGTCCTAGAAGGCAGGGCCAGAGGAGCGGAGCAACACAGCTGGCAGGTGGCCCAAGGGATGCCTACTATGCCTTGTGTGGAGGCAGAGAATTAGGCAAAGAGGCACCAGGATGGGGGCATGCCATGGGAAGGCAGTGGAGCCCAGGTGAAGAGCACTGCCTCCTCTCCCTGCCTGGGTACTTGCCAGAGGTAAAGGGCCTGGTAGTCAAGGGTGGCAAGGCATTTATGCCATCTGAAAATTTGCAAGTAAGGGAATGTGAGGTTTGGACAGAGAAAGGTGGGGCAGGCAGCGCCTCAAAGAAACAAGCTTCTCCAGATAAGCAAGCTCCCTCACAGCAATGCTGAGCTGCTGCCAAGGTCTTCCCAGGATCAGCCCCATGCAGCAAGGAGGTCTCTGGGTGGATTTGCACTCCATTCTGAACTGCTCGCAGCCCCACTGAAAGCAGCGGATGCTGGAGAAACTCCCAGGTGTATGTCCTCTGTCATATTGCTGGCCTCATCATTTTACTTAAGTAAGGAGTGCTGCTGGCTTGCCTCAATTATGTTTGATATAATTACAGCTCTTGCTGGAGTTCCCTGGAGTCACATCCCAGATGGCTTCTCTGATTGAGAGGAAACAATGGTGGAGCCCCATTGCCCTTTGCATGGGAAAATTATGCATCCGTTTCATGCTGGCTTCATTCCCCCTGCAGTGGGCTGGGATTCACAGCAGGTCTTGCTCTTCCTATGGTCAGCTAGGCTTGATTTTGGACCAGGCTTTCAAAGTTCACCACAAAATGCTTCAGCAAGTGTGGAGGTGAAAGCCCCACTGATTCAACTGGCTGGGCCTTCACAAACCCACTAGGCCAGAACAGAAAATAAGCAGGTGTGTGAGCCACCTGCCATGTCTGATCCATTTCCTGACCTGCCTTCAAAAGGCCTTTCTTGTTCTCCAGAGCCTTGCTCCCAGGTGTTGCAGCAGGATGTTCTGGCACTCTGTCCTGCTTCCATGGGTGCTTCTTTAGCCCAGGAAGACCCAGCAGGGAAATATGTTACCTACCCACTTGAAAAGGGCAGGTTCAAAGTGGCAGTGGTGATGGTTGGCACATCTGAGCATCTCTGTGCTTTCATGTTCTCATATCAGTCTGAGCTGAGATCTTGTCCCTGGCTGGGCCAGCACAAAAGGTTTAGTGTTGTCTTTCTTGTGACAGCTCTTCTTAGTGCTCCTTTTTTACCATGGGCTCTTTTGAGGCTACAGATTTGATGCTGAATTCCCAATAAAGCAGTTCTCCAAGAAGAGGTCCTGAGTCCCTGCTGAAACACACTGGTCAGTGAGTTACCCAGTATTTTCCTTAGTGCAAGGATCTTTTGGGAGGAGGAATACACTATTCTCCCTGTCTCCAGTCGCAGCACTGGAGTGAAAGCATTAGCAAAGGTTAGCAAAGTCTGGACTCACAAGGAGGGAAAGAACTCTCCTTTCACACAGTTAACCAGACATGAGAGTCAAACCAGTTTCAGTAGGTATTAAGATGTGAGCTGGCAATGGAAAGGGGAAATATGTGAAACATGCAAGTGGCTCATTCTGTCTCTGAGGCTCTTTTCTGGCTTGTTGTGTACATGGTCTAAGCTGTTGGAGCCACTTTTCCTGCTCTGCTCTTTCTTTTTACTCATTTGGCTCTTCTGCTATTGGCGATCAGATAGCCCAGAAAATCCTGTATCCAAAACAACTCCAAACCTCGCTTCTACAGAGAACAGCCTTTCCTTATGGGAAGTTATGGGAGGAAGAATAAAATAGCAAAAATCCCGGCTTCTGTGGACCTTGGAGATGATGTGCTGGTTGTTTTGTTCCATCACTTGCACCTACCCCCTACCGTGGGTGGCAGGCCCCATCAGATTTAGCAGTATTTCCATACCCACCCCACACACATTTTGCTGAAGGTGTAAATGATCCTTAAAGCACAAGGCCACTAGAGAATAAGGCCCTAGATTTCTCTGTCTCCACACCTACATGTGTTCCCACACACAAGATACAGCATTAATCTAGAGTAAAATACCACATGTTGACAATGCTAACAGTACATTTGACAGAAAGTCCTCAGATGGAACCCCAAGACACAGACACCTGAGAAAGTCATGAAGCAGGAAGAGTCAGGACAAGGTCTGGCTTCTTGTTGCTCTAGCACTTCTCTTGAAGGGGCAGGTTGATTCTGGAGAGGCAATGTCAAACCAGATTCTCTTTCTATTCCTGCTGCTTTCAACAGCTCTCTTGACACAAGGCTGTTACCTTGAATTCAGTCTGGCTGGGACCAGGGAACAGTTTGTAGCTGCAAGTTCTATACTTTCCAGCCAGTTTTTGCTTCAGAAGGCAAATGAGACTTGGACTCTGATAGTGACATTCATGTTAGTTAACTTAATCCTTCATCTCCACCACTGTGCCACAGCGCATCATCTCCTGAGTGTGTGTTCTCTCACACTGGGGATCACACCATTAACCTAGCCAGAAGGCTTCCCCAGGGAATTTGCAGGCAGAGGTTACTGCCTCAAGAGAGACACACAAAAAGCGTGGAGCTGTGCAGAAGGAGAAAGATGACAGTGAGGATTACCAGGGCCAAGCCTGAGCAGGCAGGGAACAGTGGGGATGGAAAAGATAAACAAGTCTCAGTGATGAGATCTCAGCACTAGTGGGAAGAGGATTGGCAGTAACCAGTTCCTCAATTGCCAGTGGCAGTAGCCATTTCCACACAATTGGTTCAGCTGATTTGGCCAGAGCTGCCTCAAATGCAATGCTGTTGTTCTCCAAGGGGCTGCTGACAGAAAGAGCTTGTCAGCCAGCAAGCTCCCAGTAAGCTGGGAGATTTTTCTGAGAAGAGCCCATATGTACTTTATAGGCACCTGGATTCCAGAGAAGCTTAGTGGCAGACGTGTTCCCAAATCTCCTGGAGCTAGACTCTTGAATGTCTCAGAAGTCCCAACAGGTCAATGGCCAGATTTCACGCAGATGACAAATCATCTGTCAGAACATAACACAGGAGTTTTGGAGCTCTGTAGCTCCACAGTAAATAATGGTGTAGCTACTTCCCCATTACTTGCCTCCTTATAGAAAGACTGGAAAATTTACCTGAAGCTTCCAGAGGAACTTCAAGCTTTTCATGAGAGACAGAGGCATCTTGGCTCCCTACCACAAGAGAACTTGCTGGGGGCTGTGGAGAGTTCTGGTTCAAGTCTGTGGTCTGAACCAGACCTGTCAGGCTCAGTGTTAAATCTCCTCTCAGCAGGTAAATGTTGAAGTGATCTGGCGTTGAGCAAAAATTCCAGCCTTTGCTAACAAACAGCAACAGACTCCTGTGAAAAGCCTTTCTTTCAACCCACTGGCATCTGATCAAGGAATCCCCAACCTGTTCAGATTTTTTCCACTGGGAAGCATGTGCTAAAAGCTGGAATAGATCATCATGTGAACACCGCTGTTTCACATGCTGTACAGAAAAGGGCCTGAGCCAGCAGGCTGAACAGAGCAGCAAAACCAATGCATGTATTTGCACCATGAGAGGACAACCCAAGATTTTTTGATTTAAAATGGCTTCAAAACAGAGTTTCTTGAACTTGTTCATCAGCTGATTTATTGCACCAGGTGCTGGCCTGACTGACTTCCTGCCATCATTGACACAGTGCTGTCAGTAGTTGGGCATTCATACCATTTGTCTGGCTGGTCCATCTACTCTTGAAGTACCTCTCACTTGGCAGGGAATATTCTCCATAAATAGCTCTTTTAAATACAAGAAACTATTTAAAACTGTTGGTGGAAAGCGAAAAAAAACCCCAGAAACGACAAACCCCCTCCAAATAAACAAACAAACAAAACCCCAAAAACCAGAACAAAAAACCCAAGGGAGTTTTTTGCTGTTTTCCATCATATTTTGGTGTTCAACTGGTAATTGTAGCAATGTAAATATGAATGCACATATAAAACCCAGAGAAGCAGAGTTTCGGTGTGACCTTTTGCTGCCTCTCAGCTTGCCTGCCCCACACCCAGTGTAAAGGAAATTACTGGTGTGTCCATCCTGCAGAGCAGGTGACATTTCTGGGGATCTCAGTAGGAACAAGATTCCTGAAGCTTAAGGCTGAGCGTCTTCTGCCCAAAGAAATTGTCACCTGCTTAGTGAGTGCCAATCTTTTGCCTTGGTACAGGGAGCAGAGCTCAGAGAAGGCAAAATCTGAAGAAAGCTGTAGTTGTGGCATTGCTCGGAGGAACTGGAAAATCAAGTGAGAGGAATTATAGCTTCCAAATGTGTACCGACATCCTGCTAATTCCCAGATCTCCCCCTACTCCCTCCTCTGCTGACGTTCTAGTCCCCACTTCAATACCTGCCAGGTCCTTTTAGAGAGCTGACATTTCCATTCCTGACATTTTCTGCAGCTCCATCTGGGAATTAATGTCCGGATATTAGCAGCGATGGGGCCGTTTATCATAATTAGTCTCATGAAGCTACTAAGCATCCAACTATTTTTCATCAGCACTGAGGAAATAAACTGCAGAATCCAGTAGTCGAGATGGACGATTTATTTATTGATTGATTTATTTTGGTCTGTCAGGATGCAGCTTTAAAGTTTGTTGAGATGAGCAGTGCTTCTCAGAGGCAGTGACGACAGTAGGGCTGGCTCACCTTGGGTGTGCAAGCTACAGAGAATAGGTCCCCAAACCCCCTGAGACAGTGAGGAGGCATTTGTTATCCTATTATTATCCTGTTATCCTAGGCTCTAGCCTCCTGCACTTACAGAATGACAAGTTGTGACAGGTTGAACCTTGTCTGGACAAGCTCAGAAAGAGCCAGCTGTTAGTCCCATGATGGCATTATGAACAAAAGCCATCTCCAGGCATGGATTTTCTTCTCTGTCAGGAACAAAGCAAGGATGCTGTGTACCCTACAGGAGGTGGCAAAGGGGCCAGAAGCTCCAGGACTCTCATTTGCCTGGGTGTGCTTGGTTGTGCTTGGACCTTAGTGCTAAACAGAGTATGCTGTAGGCAGCACGTGTCTGTCACCTTCTAGAGGTGCCTGGGAGCAGATGAAGCCGTTTTCTCACTTGTCGTTCCAATTGAAGCAAGGCAAAGTACAAGCTTGTTGTTTTCCTTCCCCAAAGGACTGGGATTGAAGGGCAGGGAAGCAAAGTGCCATACACAAAAGATCTCATGCTCTGTCCACTACAAGCAGGGGAAGGTTCTTTGGATGGGTACTATGGATTGGACCTTATCTCTGCCAGAGAAGGTGGCTAATGCTTGCTGTGGTCTCAGTCTTAATTTTGGGAGGGGCAGTGCATTAGATTGCCCATGTTTCTGTGAGTTTGTCTCCAGCTCCCTGCTCTCCAGGCATAGCTGGTGCCTGAGCTGCTGAAACCTAACAAGGGTTGTTATCTTTTCTGACGGCTCCTACTCAGGGCAAGGAGCCTGTATTGATTTCAGGAGATCTTCTACCATTTTGCAGGCTTCAGTGACCTCCTTACATGTTCTGAGTGGGATGAGATGGGAGATCCCTGGCAGGGTCATCTGCCCTGCACCACACTGCTCATGGCTCATAGCCTATCTGCATAAGAGTGAGGATTACAATGTTTTGTGGGGCTTCTGCCCAGAGTGAGGCATGAAGGGCTTCTGAATTCGGTGTTGCTCTTATCTCTAACCCCATAAAACCCCACAAAGTCTTGCTACATCCCACACGCCTCAGTGCTCACCTGCAGCAAGCCCACCTCCTCCCTGCAGGCTGATTATCAAGAGCTTTCCATCCTGAGGTTTGCTATGCAAACATCAAACATTTGTGTTTAAATATTACACTCTTCTGCTGATGTGAAGATAGTAATTACAGCCAGATGGGACCTGGCTCACAGGCAGACACAGGGCCCACACGCTGCTCAGTGGTGGCTTTTTTTTGCAAAACCATGTGGCCCACCACCAGTAGATATATCAAAAAAGCTGAATGCAATTAAAAACAATGGGAAAAAAAAAAGGCATTCTAAATATATCGTGCAATGTATTCCAGGTGAGCACTAAATGTTCTGGCTGCAGTGCCTGGCAGCCCTAGTACTATGCATGGGACATGATCCAAGTCAGTGTGCTCAAGCCATACATCCCTCCAGGCACAGCCTGCCAATGACATGCACTGATTTGATGTCAGCACCTCCTGCAGCACCAGCAGGGTCAGATCCTGTAAAGCCTCCCCCAGCTAAGGAAGAGCTCTTTTTGCACAAGGGCTTGATTCAGCCCATGCTATAGTCCATCAAAGTGGCCCCTATAAGGGTGTCACATTCCCAGGGCCACCCTGCTGCTGGCATGAGCTTACAGCTGCTGCTGCCTCCTCAGCTGCTGAGTGGAGGGATCACCTTCACTGCACAAGCCTGCACACATTTCTTCCTTGCACAAGCTGCCCAGGGTAGGAAATACTTTATTTTCTATCACCTCCAAGATTTCAGATCTGCTTCTATTCAAGGTAAAACAAAAGCATTGCAGTGAGTGGTGGATTTTACCCCCCTGGATCATAGCCCACAGTCCACATTCACATTCCACATGTGATTGTGTTTTTAATAGATAATCCTCTCCTCATTGCCTCTCCCCTACAGATCAACCAAAAGATGAGCAGGAACGTACCAGTTTAAACAAAATGACCCCACTGTTTGTCCTAGCCTCCACCTGTGTTGTATATACACACCACCAAATGCCCAGGAAACCATACCCTCCTTGCCCCACGCACCTGATTGAGTTCCAGCAGTAGCAGTGATGCAGATAACAGCCACCACTGTTGCCTGAAAGAAGGGCTAGAGTTAGCCCATCATAGGCAATTTAAGTAGCCCCAGAAACCACTGCAGGTGATGCCATTACAAGCTATAAAGGCTACAGCCCTTCCTCTGCAAATCAGTCCAGCTCTGTGGCTCACCCTCTTTTTTACTCTCAGAATGCTTCCAAGCCAAGCAGTGCAAAGCCAGAGCCCAGTTTACTGTCCAAACAATCAGGGATGTTTAATTCCTCAGGACAGCTGCTAGGGTATGTCCCCCATGTTGTAACAGTCAGTGTTACACAGGTACCTGCTCACCCATCCATCTACAAATGGAGTCCCAAGGCCAGCCTGCCAGACAGGAGCCAGCAGCTCTGGTTGCAAGGAGAAGAAAGTAAAAGCAGCAAACAGAAGAAAAAAAAAAAAGGAAAAAAAGAATCATTGCTTTGTGAGAAACCACAGAGCCATAGCAAACACGTGCTGTCATTTGAGACGAGCGCCAAGCCCTGATAAGTTTCCCTGTTGAGGAAATCAGGATCAGCCTTGGCAGGAGGCGGAGAACCTTGATCTCACTTGTCTGCCATCTCTCTGGGGTCTGCTTCTCCCTCCTCCTGTGCTCTACAGGTTTCTAACTTCCCAAGTCTTCCTCAAAGGACCATGAGTGGAGCTTTCCAAGGAAGCTTTTTTCTTATGTCATATACCCCAGGAGAGCATTATCTGCTGGGAAAGGAAGGGTAAGAACAAGAAAAGAAGGCAAAAGAATGGAAAAGGAAGGACTCAATGTCTCTCTGCTTTCTACACCCAAGAAGCAGAGCTCTGGCATACCATTACCAACCCTTGTTTCTGCAGTAACCTTATCCAGCGCTGCATGGGTCTGTGCAAGCTCTGTTGTACTACTGTTGCCTTCATGAATAATGGATCCCTTCCACCTTCCCTCTCCTCTTCCCTGTTGGATCTCATTTCATGTTGTATGAAATGGTATGTTTACTGCTTCCTTGGGGTTGATCTGAACATTCTGATTCCCAGCTCCAGTTCCCCCTTTTCCCAGGATGTGAGAGTAACCCAAGAGGGCCCCTAATGGTGAGGGCAAAGCCTGTACTGGAGTCACCTTTGGCTCCTGGCTTGCCTTATGCTAGGAAACAGTTGATCCCTGATATTCCTAGAAACCTGTAAGTTCTCCTTCTCTTCTGGAATTTTCCATTTTAAATACTAAAAGTATAATTCCAGGGAAAAATATTCCGACTTGAAGAAGTCAAGTCTTTATGCCTTAAAGAATTATATCTACAATTCTACATGGATTTTGGCCACAGAGAATTGGGGGTCACTTCTACAGTGCAGTCTGGAGAATTTAATTTCCTTTGTTCTTGGAAATACCCGGCTTTATTGAGCTTTATCTGGTAAAGACCGGTGTTTTTATTCTCCTTTAGAAGCCTCAGACTCAGCAGTGAGGTAGCCACAGTTTTAGCATGGAATATGCTGTGGCATTTAGCAGCATCATGGGTGCCTCTTGCCTTAGGTTCTGCTGCAGTAGCACCATGATCCAAGGTAAGGACTTGGTTAAGTTCGGATAAATCTGTTTTGAGTGGTTTGTAGCATTTTTAGGTTTGTAGACATGAAGATCTGTCAAAGTTGTGTGCTGATCCCAGTTTCCCAGTCTTTGTCTTTTTGTTTTATCAGTCCAGATTACAAGAAGCACCAAGTTCACATGCCCTTCTCTGTGGCTATACCTCATGAGCCACCCTCACCAGCACAGGTTTTAATCTCTGCCACACTCACTTGGTACTGCTGCCCCTGCACAGCCACTGACTTTGGGGGTTTCCAAGAAAAGTGTTTTAAAAAGTGCTGTGGGGATCTGAAAATCAAAGGCAAAGATGTCAAAAAACCTCCAACCAGGAGCGTGGAGTGCAATTTAGGTGAAAGTGTGGATGCTTACAAAGGGAAGGGAAGAAAACAGGGACCTCAGTGAGAAACCCCACTGCCAGAGACCTTTGGAAAGAACCAAATCAGTTGCCTGGAAACTAAAGCTGCCCCTCATTATTGACAGCAACAGGAAAAACCCACAAGTGCCATAATTCAGGCCATCACTACTGTCTTTTTCTCTTGGCTGAATGGATGAAGCAAAGAGAAGAGGCTTTTCATGCTCTGTGGGTAGCAGGGTGTCTCCTTGCCCTCAGCTCAAGAAATTACAGGCTCTGTGCTTTTGCATCTGGATGGTCAGTTCCCATGGCAAACCTTGTGTCCTGAAATTTAGAAGTTAAATCATCCTTTTATAGCTTTCTAAAAATTAAACAGTTAAAGTTGGCAGGAGCCTCTGGAGATCTCATCCCACCACCTGGCTCAAAGAAGAGCCAGCTCAAGCAGGTTGATTTGTACCACATCTCATCAGGTTCTGAGTATCTCCAAGGATGGAGACCCCTCAATCTCCTGGGGCAGACAATTCCAATGTTGGATTACCCTTCTGGTGAGGCTTTTTGTTTAAAGTTTAACTCAAAAACTCTTTTACAAAAATAACTAATAAGTGACTGTTATAGAACAAAACATGCATATACACATGAAATTTCCCAAAACAATTTGGTTGCAGCAAGTTTAGTGTTAATTCCACAGCTGAGCTATTTTCCAGGGGACCCTCGTTCATCCCACGCACAGGACAGACTTTGCACTGTTAGCAAGAAGTCTCACAAGGCTTTTCCACAGTGATGTTCAGTGCACGAAGCCCGAGGCAGGATTTACTGCACATTATTCAGTCTCTGCTAGGGAGGTAGGATTATTGGTCTCCTAAAAGGCTTTTCAATTGAGTTCTCTAAAATAGCTGAATGTTTCAAAACAGGTAATGATTTTAGCTTTGCAAGTCCCCTGCCAGAGAATGGGTCTACACTATGGCTGTTTTAGAGGACAAATCTTGAGCCCAGAAGGGCTAAAGGGATGGAGGGCTGCATGGACACAGCAACAAATAGGACATTACAGTGCACTTAAAGGTGTAGTAACTTCCCTTCAGGTCAAGAGGCTTTAATAAAGCCAATGTCCCATGGCAGTCCAAGCTGCTGCACGAGGGGCAGCTCAGTACCTGGGGGGCAGTGGCAGGGTCTGTGCTTGCGCTGTACCCAGCATCGTGTGCTCACCACACCAAGTCATTTCCTCCAGCCCACAGCTGAAGAGGGGTTGGGCTGTAGGAAAGAGGGAATCAGTCATTTCAAATTAAAAGAGGCTGAGATTGTCCAAACCTGGGTCTAGGCAAGTCTGGCTCATCCTAGCCTAAGCACTTTGCATTTGAAGGGGGCAAAATGAAAATAAAGAAAGCACCTTGAGAGTCAAGCTCAGGCAGTCAGGTAGCACAAAGCATCTGCCATGGGTCCTGCTGGCCCTGGGACTGGAGACCTGAGGCCTTTGTCACACAGGTGGTGGCTAATCCTTCTTCCACAGCTGTTTCTATAATCCATGGTGGCACTAACTCTCTTGTCTATAGTCCAAAGAACCTTTTGTCTTCAAACCAGAGACCACTGCAGGGATCCCTTTCCCTGATTGCCCCTAGGAGGGAGATTTGGCTTTTGTTTGGGTAAAGGCTTTCCCGATTCATCATGGGAGTGGGGAACAGGACACACGTTCCAGGAATTAAATCCATTGCAAGAACTGAAAAGATCCTAGTCCCCCAAAAGCTGATCCACAATATCAAGCAGGGGGTGGGGAAAGGAAGGAAAGTGGACAAAAAGGACTTTGCAAGGAGCAGGCCAAAGGCAGGTCTGAGTTTCACTGAGAGAGCAGAGCCACCCCCCTACCTCCCTCCATTTCCCAGCCCTTCCCTCTTACAAGAGCAAGTCCCTGGGAGGCCCCTAATCTGCTTTGCTGTACAAAAGACCCAGTCTACTGGCTTTCCTTTTCTTTTTGCCTATTTAGAGTTGAAGTAGGGATCAGTTTCCAGGCATGAAGGCGAGGAGGGGGAAGGAGCAGTGTGCAAATGGTCTCTGCAAAACAGATCCTGTGAAGGGCAAGAGCTCAGGTGGATTCAGGTGGGCAGGACACACAGGCACACAGGGTGTTTAGGGTTGTCAGGATAATTGTTTTCTAATTACTGAGTTTTGCTTGGAGATCATAAGCAAACTGGTGGAGAAGATAACTCCTTCCATCTTCTGTTTTATTTGTGAAACAGGATCTCCAGTCTCTTGATCATATTCAGAGAATTTTTCTGCACTGCTTCTGGCAACAATTCAGCCTACCTGTCCAGGACTCCTACCCAATACTAGATGAGGTCTTGTCAGTACTTTGCAAATGCTATTAATAATTTCCTGCTTCCACTGGCAATATCCCAAACCCCTCGGGTCTCATTCGCCTTTTTGTGCCTTCAGCTCATTGGTGGTTCATAATCACCCATGACTGCTACAACGAAGTTCACCTCCTCCTCAGTCATGTCCAACTGACACACTCCCTGTCTAGCACAAAAAACCCCAACCCTGTGATTAGTCTTGCATTTCGTGCTCTTGAATTTCAACTCATTCCTGCGTCTCCGTGCTCAAGGTTGTCTGCTGCTTTCTGTTTGATCTCCTGTCTCCTCTGCATTCACAATGCCTCCCTCTTCTGCGTCATCAGCTGGTTTAACCTAAGCGCTTCCACTTCTTGTGACAACATCATTCATGGAGAGAATAAACAAGATCAATCCCAGGATCGATTCCAGAGAAACTCCGGTGGTGAACTCTGTCTAGCCTGCTGCTGCCTCTGTCCAGAGGTACAGCTTCTGTGCCCGACTTCTATTTCTTCCCACTAATCCCTTCATCTCCAGTTTAATTAGTAATTTCCCTGTCACTCCATTGAGCACAGCTTGGTGCATTTGTCTAGAAATTTGTCTAGATGAATTGAGATGAGCAGGCTGTCTCGGCCGAATGCTTTCCATGGCCTGCTGAGCTGGTTCTGCTCCAGCCGTTTAACCGAGCTGGCCTGCAAGTTTTGTTCCAGGTCTTTGCATGCTACTGACCCATCCTACAAACTCCCCAAGTCCCACAGTAAAAACATCAAACAAAACAGGAGTGGATACTATATTCACAACATTCAGTGTGGTTCTTTCTCTTCTGCAAGAGATTCTGCCCCTGGAAACCTTGCCATCACACCTGCATTTTGGCATTTTGGTTTGTTTGGAAGCCAAACAAATACCTGCTTGTCCTGACTGTAACACATCGATGTGACTGACTTTTTATCTTATTTTGTTATACCATTCAGGCTTAGTACTGCCATTCTCTCTCTATCTTGCATGTTTACCCTGCACCCAGCATTATCATCCTCTTCAGAGTGGGAGCCACATCATGAACATCTTTGCTACCCAGTAGAGCCACTGTACTGAGTGGATGCGATGCCTGAATGATATTTTCCATAGTGTCATAACAGCCTTTGTTAAGATTTAGGTCAGCCAGTTTGCTATACTGTCCATATTGCTTCCAGGCCTCTAGAGTATTCTGTTTCTTGTCACCAAAGCTGGTAGGGGAGGACATGAATCCAGTTGAAAGTGAATTTCCCAGAGCTGAACTCATCATTTTCAATATGAGGCCAACACATCCCAGATCCAGTCCCCATGGGCTCAGGAAGCTTTAAGGTTTTGCATTAGCTTTGCTAAATGCTGTGCCAAGGGACCTCGCAGTCCCTTCTGACCCTCAGGCACTGGGTTCCAGATGTTCTCACTGCAATCCAGGCCTGTCAGAGGCAACTTTGATGCTCTCTGTGAGGGGACCTGATCCTCTCTAATGCAGACAACACTCGGCCTAGAAATAAGGCATCTTTTCTATGCCTTCATCTGGAAGGCAAATAACAAAGCCTGTCTGAATTAAACTGTAAAGCTGTCTCTGTCAAGCTACTAAAAAAAACAGTTTTCCCCAATTTAATCCAGCCCACCAGGCTACTGGGATCCCCAAGCAGGGAGAAGTCCATCCTCAGTCAAGGTAGATGAATGGATTCTAAACAGAGGGATGAGTAGACTTCCTGTGTGGTAGATGAAGATGGGACAGAGCCCACACCCTGTAAGGGGCAGATTGGACAGATCCCCTGGAGGGTCACCACTCTGTGTTAACCTTTGCAGACTTCCTGGGCCTCGCTTTGCTCCCCCCAGCTCCTGGGATGCTGCTGGCTCTCAGGGTACCTGGCTTCCCCTGAGACCATGCCAGGCTGCTCCCACCTCACCTGCCCTGCTGTGAGCACCAAAAGCAAAGCCAGAGCCTCACCATGCTGCCCTCTAAAGCCTCTGTCTTGCCGTGGAAATAAATTGCCTCAGATTCCCGTAACTCAGGCAGAAAACCCAGGCCCCTTGCTGATAAAACCAGGCAGCCTGGACAGCGTTGCCCTGGCAACCTGCACTTTCTTCCCCATCCTTTTGTTTGGCCTCGGACCCAGACTTTTGTACCCAGCCATAATGGGGCCAGACTCTTGGGATGTTTACGGGGTGAGGTGAGAGGAATTTCATTCAGCCGTGTCTTGCTTGGCCCGTCTCCTTCCGCAGGGTGAGGGAGGAATGTTATTGACCAAGGCCCCATGCAGCGACCGAGGCACTAAAGAAAGGCACTTTAGACTTTCCGACAAAGAAAAGAAATTCCCGCTCTCCCCCATGCAAACATACCCCCCTGCCCCAACTCGCCTTTTGTTTCTTTATTTCTCTTTTGGTAACTTCCCCGCTCACCCGCTCCTGCCCACAGCTGCTCTCACCAGGCACAAACAAAACCTTCAGCGTGCCCCGTGCCCCGCGTGCCTGCCAGCTCCAAGTTGCAAGGCATTCAGTGATCCTCCTGGATCCCTATCCTCCGAGGCACCTTGACAATAAAACAAAGCTGGATATGCACTGAGTTTGCCAGGAGCAGGAGTGCTGTGCAGCTGAGGCCAGGGCATGGAGCAGCCAAACACAACAGGGAGCTGGAGCAGGACCCCAGCACACTCTGAGACCCTGCCATGCTCAGTTCCTCACCCTCTCATTTGGACTGGAAAGGGTTAAGCACATCAGGTCCAATTGCCTGCTAAGAAGACAAAAGTCTGCCTTGACATCCAGTATTGAAGCTCCCAGGGACACCACTGAGGAATTCCCATTAGCTGGTGTTTGTGGAAAGCCTTATATCAAATGCCAAGGACAGCCAGTTTGCTTTCCTCATGCCAGTGACTGGGAGAGCAGCAACACCTTCCTGGCACAGCATTTCAGGGAAGAAGCAATGCAGACACAGACCAAGTGGTTCCTTTATGGAGAAAAGGCAAGCAAATCTTTCCCCTTGTCCCCCTGGCAGCTCCAGCAGTGGCCAAACTACCCTGGAGAAACTCTAGCCTGACTCGACTGGACATGTGCCTGGGTTCAGGTAGCTCATTTCAGAGGAGAACTACATATCACCACTCTCTTCCTGACCTTCAGACTTCATAGTGTCTTGGGAGAAGTCAAATAAATCCACAGTTTGGGCAGAAGATTGAAGACCCATTACGGGCAATACAGTTGTGTTTCCCACTCTCCCTGCCCCACACTGCTCTGCTTTCAGGGCGCCTGTGCAAAGCCAAAGGCATGGGCAGAGATGGGATGCTGGTAAGGATGGGCAACTGGGTTTTGTCCAGTTCTGCTGGGCACGTAAGCAGAAAATAAAGCCCAAGTTGGTGTTGTTTCACTGGATAAGGACCCCTTGAGAAGTGAGTGCCTCCTGCTATGAGCAGTGTCCTAGTGCTTGGCATTCTGGGGGACTCTTCCCAGCAGAGAAGAGCCTGCAACTTGTAGCAGAGATAATGAGTGTGTTATGGATGGTGAGAGGTACTGCCAGAGGCTTTTCTTTAATTCTGAGTGGTTTGTTATGGTATTGCTCTCTCTCTCTCTCAGCTGGATTACCTGATTAAAAGTGAGCTCATACATCATAGCCTTTCACTTCTGTTGGCGCTGCAAGAAGATGGAGGAAAAAGATACAGACACCAGTTTTCCTAACACTTGTCTTTGAGACCCCTACTCTTCCATCCTGTCAACTTTTTAAAAAACCCAAAAAATGAAAAACAAACAGCTAATAGATTTAAAAATTGATTAGTGAACTGGACAGCAGAGAGTAGAGGCGACACAAATGATGGAGGACCAGAAGACACCTTCTCCTGGGACTGTCGCCAGCAAAAACTAAAGCCCAGGGTATGCCCAGTTGGCTCTTGACAAAGGACTGGCACCATTTCAGTGCTGCTTGCCTCAAAGGGATGAAAACCCAGTGAAAAACCAGGCTGGGAACCAAGAGGAAGCAAAATGCAGACCAGCCATGAATAATGGGGCAAATGTGTCAATGCTAACAGAAATACACAAGCAGCCCTTCCCATTGTCCAGACTTGGCACAGTCTTTCCAAAAGCTGCTGCTGAAGTGAGCCTTCCTGGATCAAACAGAGAGTGCCTGCAGGCGTGATCCCCAGGCTGGCTTTGATTTACGTGTTTAGGGTTAGTGATTCAGCCACAATGAGGGATCACACACTGGAGGCACTCTCCCGTTGCTCCTCCATCACCTGCACCTCCCCCATGCCAGCCTACTGACCCCTTCATGTTTGGGCAGGTTGCCTCAGCATTGATTTTCCTTTTCAAAAGCACTTCAACTTGAAGCGCTGAAAATGGCTCCTGAGCAACCCCAAGATGTGAAGCCACACTGAAAATGTCCCTTTTCATGCAGGAGTGTTAGCACTCATGTTTTTTATGTTTCCATGTTGTGGGATAGAGTAGAGGTCAGGGTAAGTAGGGGGAAGCAGGCTTAGGTGCACTTACAAACAGATGTTTGTTAGAAGGTGCAGCAGGAGAAAGCTGCTTGTGGACCACAAGAAGGAATGAAGACTGCAGTTCTCACTATAGGATAGAGGAACTTGGGCAACAAGAAAATGCCTGAAGCAGCTGAACAGGGAGAATATCTCTGGTTTGTTGTCCCTGTTCCCCCACTCTGCCTTTGTCACTCGCTGCACCAACCCTCAGTTTTGTTTCTACACAGTTCACAGCAATCTTCAGAGGGCTACAGGGTCCCTTCAAGGTCTCAGTGAGGAGATGTGGTGCAACATCTTCAAATGGTGCCTTCTAGAGCAGCTAATCAGGGACATCAGAACTGTGGGAGAGGGAATTGTGTCAGGCTGGCACAGGAGAAGTTCTGCCACTAACGTCTCATCAAGCCAACGTGGGCTTAACCTGTCAGGCAAAACAAGAAGTGGTAGAGACAGAGTACCAGTTAATAGGCTTTAGGACATACAAAGCAGCAGGAAACCCATTTTTCTCCAACCACCCACATCCCATACGGATGTAGCTTTGAGAGTTTTTTTCAGCTTTGTGTTGGTGGAAACAAAAGCAAGTTCCTTCTGCAACCCATTTGAGCAAGAAAAATGAGATCGAGGCTCCTGGGGAGGCTTGTTTTATCAGATGCTGGTGCTGAGGGGGTAGTATAGAGACCAATGAAGTATGAATGGTGCACTAAATTTGGGGCTCTCAGGGATGTCTCAGACAAGACAGTGACAGCACTGCATTTCCTCTTGCCTTGATCCAGATGGGTTTGTCCTGTCAGTGCCGCAGACTGTTGACAAAAGGTTAGCTGTAATGCTGCCCCCCTCTTTTTAGAGGGAAAATTAGGGCCAGTTTGTCACAGCAGTGAACTTTCTGCATCCAGCCTTGCCCAAAAGTTCCCAGGAGAGGTACAAGACAGTTCCTTTCCGTGGGGCATGCAGCAGATGTTCAATGCAGCCAAAGCTAACTTGTTTGTAAGTCTGATGAAGTCAAGTTGGGCTTTTCTCCTGTTTCAAATATTAGGTTCTTTGATGTGCATAAAACACCTTGGATGATCTGTAAGACAGAGACTTTTGCCTGGAAATACTTCCCTGGGATCACTTCTAGAAGAGAGGGGTGGGGGAGGAAAAGAGAGAGATGTTTTTCTGAAGTCCATATCTTCAATTTTCAGATCAATGTAAAAAAACCCAGCAAAAACAAACAAAAAACCCAAACTAAAAAAATCTATCAAATTATTCTCTTCATACATTCTTCTGACACTGCTTTTCTCAGCCCTCTCCTCCTCCCAGCCTGTTAGCTGTTCGGAGCATTACAGGGTGCTCAAGGTGACAGGACACAATTTGATTACAGCAGCTGAGCTCTGAGTGCCACTGGCTCCTGCCTTAACTGACTGTTTGGGGGGAGTACAGCAGCTGTGTTAGCCCTCCAAAGGTGGGGTTCTGTTGCATTTCTGGGTGACAGGAGATGGAGTTTGCTTTAAAAGGCAAACTGTCGGTGTCCTTATTAATGAACTTGAGTTGTGTTAACGAAGCAACAGATAAAAATGGCAAGCAAAGAGAAAGCAGCTGAAGAAATTCCTAGATTTGCTTTTTCTGTCTGAAGAACAGGGACAAAAATGTAAAGGGGATACAACAAATGGAAAACACATCAAGATGAAGCAGAAAGGGTGTCAGCTTTCCAGTAGATTACACACTCGGCGTTTAGAGACCACAACTCTGATTTCCAGTCCTCCAGGATATTCCAGTGCATTGTCTTCAAGCTGGCTTCCTTGTTCAGCTGCAGTTGGGTCTGATGGCTGGTATGGGCTCTAAAATTGTGAGAGATTAGTATTAATAAAGACAACAGCCCCCCCCACCCCCTTGCTGTATTTTAGGAATGGCCTTGTGCTGGACATGGCACATTGTTTCCCTTCTACAACCATCCATCAAGGACAGTTCATCTCAGACTCCGATAAATCCTATTATTTCAGCTGCACATTTCCACTGCCTCCAAATCAGCAGCTGATGATATGCAGAGTGTTGCAATAAATGTTTATGGCTCTGCTTCTCCTCAGCCTTTAATTTCAATGGTTTGATGTTGATCAGCCCCTTGAACAGCCGCTCGTTCACATCATTACTGGTGTGTGCAAACAGCCCGCGCTGGGGACCAGCGCCAGCTCCGCTGCCGCGCTGATCTTGGCTTGTTAGAGGTGTTTCCAGATAGGATCTTATAACTCATGGAAACAAATGGTTTCCTCCAGCCCTGAGTTAGCATCCTCTGCTATAGCACAAGCATATGCTACAGGAGGTATTTATGCATGGCTGAATGCCCTGGGTGTACACATAGCTGGGGATTTTATTAAAACCTATACCCACCTCGGTGTTTCTGGGCAAATTCACAGCTGAGCACACCATCAGTTTAGGAGCTACACACTGGCTGTGAAAGCCAGTAATGAAACATTCCCCCAAACCAGCAAGCAGCCGTTTCCCTGCCAGCTGCCTGCCTTTGCCCATGGAGCAGACAGATGCAGAGGAGGATGCTGCTGCTCTCCCCTGCCTGAAGTGTTGCAAAGGCCAGAGGATGCTGCCCTGGAGGTAAGTACCTGCTGACGTGAGCTGCTGTGCAAACATCTAGTTTTTGCCACATTTTGAACTTGGCAAGTCCAGCTATGAGGTCTCGATGCAGATTTGGGGCAAAGAGCCTGTGCAATGAGTCTGAGGCAGAGCTGAACCTGCATCCCTCAGGTCCTTACCCAAGGTGACCATCCTTGTACAGATCCCAGTGTGTACTGAGATCCCAGCACTGACCATGTCTTGTGCCTCACTATGGACAAGGTCAGACCTTCCCAGCCACACATCTTACCAAGACATATGAGTCAAAGTGCTAGGCCACCACGGTAGCCAAGTTGACAGTGTTTCATAGCTCTATGGAGACAACAGTCCAGAAGCCCAGAGCAGCAGCAAAACCTGTGGGACCTGAATTGGAGGCACTTCTAGGCTGCTCAGGACCGGGACAGTGCTTATGGGGAAGAGGAGACAAAAGGTACATCACCAAGTTTGCAGATGACACCAAGGTGGGATGTGCTTGGAGTGGGGGGTGCTGGTGCCAGTTCCTAGCAGGGCAGCCCCCGTGTGACTGGGGGTTAGAGTTTCTTGGAAGGTGCTCCAATTCTTGCACAGCCAGGGGTGTCATTGTGCAGGTGTCATGACTGAAGGTCTTGCTCAGAGATGGTGCGTCCTGCAGGAGATGGACCTGTGCTCTATAACAGGCTCAAGGCTGTGGCTGATGGACAAGGGAGACAAGAAAGAGTGTTTTCTTCACACTGTAGCTCTTTGCAGGTATCTCCAGGAGAAGACACAAGTCCACAGGCTCAGTTGTGCTGGGATTCTATGGACATGAGCCCAACAGACCTCAGTGCCTGTAGGGACACAGTGGTATTGGGTGACTGCTGCTGGGGGGACCAACCACACCCCACCATGGGATACTGACTTGCCCCTGCAGCTGTGGCAAAGCTGATGCTGGGAGGCTCAGGCACCAAGGGAGGACCAGGAGCTGGGGATGGGTGACACCTGCAGATGGAGCTACCCAGCTGGTGACTCCACCCTGAGTGAGGAGTGATGTCCTTGAGGAGCAAGAGGAAGGTTCAGGACAGGTATACCTGCTGGCCCAAGCCTGGGGAAGGGGAGCAAGGAGGATGAGCTGGGGCCCTGCTTGCCAGAAAAAATGAAGTTCACAGCTCACTTGTCAACACGGAAAAGGGAAGGGGGGGGCTTCCTGGGAGCGGGATGGAGCCCGGGAGCGTGGGTCGTTAGCCTTCTGCTCACATCGGCGGGGGAAAGCAGTTTCATTTGCTGGCCTGATTGGACTGATGAGATTTCCATATTCTTCATTAAGGGGCTGCCAGCAAGCGCGGCTGGGCTGCCATTTCCCATTACTCACAGCCTATCCATTATGCAAAAGGCAAAAGGGAGAGGGATGAGCCCGTGAGCCCAGATAGCAGCTGTAATGATCCTGTCAACCTCCCCGGCACCGGGGAGAGGAGAGCCCAGGGTGCTGCAGAGCCACCTCGGAGCTTGCCTGCTGCCTGCTTGCCTGCCTCCTTCCCTGCCTGGGCACACGGTCTCTACTGCAGGTGCCAAGCTGGTGGCATCAGGCTCCATGTCTTATCCTGGCCTCTCCATGCCCAACATTCAGCTCTCCTGCGCTGCCCCAGTCTCAGCACTGCTGCTGGGGGACAGGTGAGCCAAGTCCCACTGCAGCAAGGCCAGTGCAGAGGGAAGGGGGGTTGGATTACCAGCCGCAGGATGTGCCCACTGGCCTCCCAGCCATCCGAGGGGGCTGCAGGACCCCCTCACCCCCAGCCCCTTTCCCATGGCAGATGAAGTGGGATTACCTGGTATTCCATGAACCCCTGGTGCATCAGGATAGGATGGCAAGGAGAGGAAGGTGAAAAAGCTGCCTTTGGTCATGGGAGGATAGAGGGCAGAGGCAGGTCTGTCTGCACGCCACTGACCCCTAGGTGGGTGCTGCTCCTGCTTGGGTGCTCTCATCACACCCTGTGGGAGCTCCAAGCCTTTAGGCTTGGTACCCTGCTACTCCCTATCACTCCACAGGGATCACAGCCCACGTGTGGAGCTGCTTGGTGGGGCTCTGTGGCCTTTGAAGGCAGGGATGACGGAAGGATCATCACCTGAACCTGGATCCACCCAGAGAGACCCTGTGTTAGAGGAGATTGGGAAAATTACCTCTCAACCCCAGTACTGAAGTGGGTTGATGCAGGGAGATCTCAGAGCCGGGAGCTCTTCCCAAAGGTATCTGTCATGCCTGACCTCAGCTGTCACCAGCAGGCAATTATCTCAGTGCTGAGAGATCACGGTAGGGATGCAAGGACTCAGCTCTCTTCCTGCCTCCCCTTCAGCTCCCTTTTCCCCATCTTGCTTGCCACAGTGGTGCAGGCAGCAGGAACCTTCCATCAGATAGAGGCTGCAGGAAAGGCAGCCCCCCAGACTGCTGGCTGTGCTCCCCAGTCTCCATCCTGAGTTATGGATGGAGCTCTCTGCCTTGCTCCTGCCTCACTGGGGGCTGATTCACAGCATGGGGAGAGGGATGGGGTGCCAGCACAGCCTCTCCATCCCCTCAACGCCTTTCAGCCGTATTTCACAGAATTGTTTATGAGTCTCGCCTCCCTGGAGGGAGTGTGGGTCAGCTCCAAGTGAGGCTGCTACCGGCGAGGCTGTGCTTGGAGGAGGATGCCAAATGCCCAGACGCTGGAAGGAACAGGAACACGTGTCAAGGGAGAGTTTCCATTTATTAGTGACAGTAACCTCAGCAAAAAATAGCCTGGTCTTTGTCACATCTTCATCCCTTCAGTGTCTCTGCAGGGCACAGGCAGAGTAGCTCTAATTGCTCCCAGGTGCGGGAAGCAGAGATCAGAGCCCAGCATCTCTCTCCTCACCCTCTCATGCTTCCTTGCCTTTTTCTCTTCCTCTCCACCCTTTTCTCCACCATCCCTCTTTCATCTTTCAGCACCAATATGACCAGCATATGTGGCTGTCGTTTCTGCTCCTTCCCTGCCCTTCATCCCTGCCTATCACCTTCACACACCTTCAGATGTCTTGGTCTCTGTGCTGGGTCCCTGGGAAGCTGTCTCCTGCCTCCCTGGCTGCTTTTGGGGACTGCTATTCCACAGGCTCTTTTCTGTGCCCTGTGTGCAGGCAGGAGGAGCACACTAAGAGGCACAGGCAGGAGCAGCACCTGCTGCCCCACGGTCGGGCCCTGGATTTTGGGCGGGAGAGACGCTGGAGGGGCACGGGGACAGAAGGGTTAACTGTCCCTGGTGCGGTGCCATCGCTGGGTGCCCATCAGGTGCCCCGTGTTGCACCAACAGCGGGCACTGAATCCCTTCCTTGTTGGCAGCACTCCAGCCTGGCGGAGGAAGCTGCTGAGAAAATGCAATTACAGCAAACAACAGCCACAGCGCAAGCGCTGCAATCCACACCTGGCACTAATTAACTTAATTAGCCCTTAATGAGCTACACTGGTCGGAAGGCCTATTTTTACTTAATTATCCCCTAATGTGCTTGGCAGAAAGTGGGGGCCCTGATGGATGGAGAGGTTTACCTGGCTTCCTCTACTCCAGCAGGATACTCCATCATCCCAGCATCCCTATCATGAGCTGAGCTGCCCCTGAGTGGAGTGGGGATGAGCCTGGGATGGCTGGCAGCCTGGCACACAGTGGCACCTGCCTGGCCAATGGCAGGGTTTGGCTGCACTTAAGGAGGACCCTGTATGTCTTGTCCCACTGTGTCCGACTTCCCACAGGTTTGGGTGACATTTATGAGAGCCTGTGGTGGTGCACCGGTTGAGTGAAGTCATGGTACTGGTGCAAAAGGCTTTTCCTGGGATGTGGTGGCCTGAGGCTGCCAGGCTGTGCCATGCAGTTCCTGGGGGGATGGCTGGATCTGGCTCCCAGGTGGCTGGAGGGGAGGTGGTGGCCAGATCCAAAGCATTGTGTTCCACCCCAGGGAGCCCCATGCAATGAAGCACCCTGTGCATGACATACACAGGGTGAGAGGGGGTAAGCCCATGGATCCTTGAGGAAAATGGGACTGGAGCAGACTGAGGCTGTGAACAGCCCAATGCCACCAGAACAGCTTTCCTATATCCTGTGCTCTCCAGCTGCAAACTAGGTGAGAGGAGCTGGTCCCAGGTGCAGGGAAATTGCTGCGGTCCCTGGATCCGGCCCTGCTGTTTCCACAGCAACCAGCATCATCCAGCCCAGCCCTGATAGCTGCAGCATCTCTGGGGGCTTCCTAAGAAAGCCTGTCCCGAGCATCTGAGTTAAAGGTGTGGGAGCCACCTCCAAACTGTGTCCTGGGGAGGCTGAAAGCAGCCTGCAAGGGCCTGCTGTGGCAAGCCAAGCAGGCAATGACAAGGTGGGGAGGGAATGGTGCCTGTCACTGGCCCTTATTCATACCATGCCTCAATGTAAAGAATTTTTAAATTAAAAGGAGAGCAGGAGTCAGGAGGGCAGTGCTGCTCTCCCAGGCTTGTCAAGCTACTTCCCAGGTGGATATCCTTGTAAATTATAAATCAGATCTGCCATGCTTTCCAGCAGCAGTGGAGCACAGAGCTGATGATGTACTTGTGAAGGAAGTGGCTGTCTCCCAAAGCATGGTGTGGCTGGACAATGTAGGGTTGGTGCTCTTCTCTCACCTGCCCTGCAATGCCATCACCAACACCACACAGCCAAGCCTGGCCTTGCCAGCAAGTGACACTGGGCTGTGCTGAGGCAGTCAGGCAGTCCTTCCTCCTTCCCCCCTCCTCACCACCTTAGCAGATTCAATGAATAATGCCATGTCCTGATATTCCTTTCCCTCTGCCTTCCTTTGCCATTTATCCCATCCCATCCCTTTGGTGGGATGATTTCCTAAAGCTATTTTTAGTAAAGTTTGTCTTTTGAATTTCTTCCTTGTTAAGTTTTGCAGCCCAGACTTCAGTAAAAGACTGGCCTGTTGCTTTCCCAGAGCAGGCTGTGGTGGAGAGACATGGTGGGTCCCAGGCTGCTGGGATCACTGTCCCTGTGGTCTCCCTCAATACTCGGGGCTGATGGATCCTTTTGTCTCTAACTCTTTTGTTTAACAGATTTGGAAACTGTGAATTGGCTCTTTCCTGGGTCTTAAAGGACTTTGTTGAGTGCAGAAAAGGTATGCAGGCTTTTAGGAGAATTCTTCTGCTCTGGAATTTGTCTAATTCACTCCATTTTTCCTGGTGACTCTAACAGAAGTGTGAGACCCTTTATTTATACACTGAAATATGTTGAGTGTTTAAAGGAAGGTTTAGAAGCAGATTTTGAGGGGGATCTGAGGGTCCTGGATGCTGCCCTGGCAGCAAAGGGCCTGGCCTATCCTCTGAGGGCATCCTGTCTGTCCTTAAGGGGATTTCTGTCCCAAAGGGACATCCTGCCCTGGATGGGAGTCTTGTCCCAAAGAGGCATTCTTATGCTGGAACAGGGGATCCTGTTCCCAAGGGATGTCCTGTCATGGACAGGGGTCCTATTCCCAAAGAACACCCTGTCCTAAATTGAGGTCCTGTGACCAAGTAACATCCTGTCCCCAGGGGTTTTCCTGACCTGGATACATGCCCTCTCCCCAAAAGGGTTTCTGTTTCCATGGAACACCTTGTCTCCACTTGGCTCTTTCTCCGTGAGGTGTCCTGTCCCTACAGATGTCCTGTCTGAGGTGGAACTCCTGGCTGCCCAGCCCAGCTCCATGGGATCTTTTCCACCCTGCTCACACTATGGTTCATGGGTATCCATGAACACCCCTAGCAAACCAGCTTTCCACAGAGGACCACTGCTCATCCAGCCTTGCCCTCACTACACCCCCTCCCCAGGGACAGGGCTCCAGGTGTAGCTCACAGCAGGATTACAGCAATGCTTCCATGAAGTAAAAAGGGGTCTTGGGTCACTCAGGGGAGTCCTGCTGCGGGGCACTGGCCATCATTCCCAAAACTGGGGCTATAATTTGTTCTTGTGCAGAGAAAATAGGGCACCAAAGTGCATTTGAAGGTGAGCTGATACAGATTTATTGGTGGCTGGGCCTCTTTGGGAGAGGCATTAAAGTAGTGCTAAGAGAATGCTGGGAGAGAGTTTCCAGCAGTGAGATCTCTCATTTGTCCCTAAAGGATAGTGGGGGGCTCCAGCCCACCTGGAAAGCACCTGCCACTGCAGCAGCATTGCTGTTTTACAGCCTGAAACCCCCAGCCATGTCCCCATCCTTTCCCACTCACAGCTGGGTCCAGCATCCCTGCCTTTGCCCCCTGTCTCTGCCACCAAGCAGCATTTTAGCATCCATTCAACAGAAAGAAGCTTTTTCCCAAAGACACCTTACTCCTGGCAATCCAAGGGTGCTCCCTGGGGACAGCATCCATCTCACCTGAACACCACTGCCTGCCTCCTGGAGAGGGAAAACCCCATCACAAGGCTCAGGCATCACCCTAGCTCAGGCTTTATGTTTGTCATTATATTAATCTCTCATTTGAAATGGATACAAGGAGGAGGGGGGAGATAAATTAGTCCCATTCTTCTGGGAAGAATGAAGTGACCCTGCGAAGCGAGGGACGACTGTGCCAGCCCCACCGGCCCAGGCAGAAATGCAAATTTCTCCTTTCCTCCACCAAAGCCGGAGTAAAAAATGCTAATGGGGCTGACGGCGGGCTGCAGATAAAAGTCTGTGTCTGCTCGCGCGCACACAGATGGGTTTGAGCGCAGCGATAAGCTGGCAAACAAGGTAATTAAAATAATTAAAATGCTAAACAAAGGGGAGGATGGAGACAAGCGGTACAAAGGGCTGGGAGGGACGAGCAGCTCCTGGGGAATGGTAACTGGGTGCGGGCAAGGAGGGCAGAGGGATGGAGGTGGGTGGGCTGGGAAGGAGAAGGGCTGTGGGGTGCACCAGGTAACCATCTCATCGGGGAGCCCCATCCCTGGGTTGCAGCTGGCCCCAGGGACATCTGCCTCTTCCATCCCCTGCAGAGGTGACTGGGGGCAACCTAGGAGCCCAGGAAAGTTCCCTCTGCCTTGGCAAATTTTTCCAGTTTAAAACAAACTGCCCCCAAAACAGGCATGTTCTGCTGCTGGAAATTGCTATCTCAAAGTCTCCCCTTTATTAACTGCATCCATTAAAATATTAAAGAAAAGCGAGCTTGAAATTAAAATTAATTTTTGTTTCAGGCCAAGAGAAACATTGGATTTGAGTGAAGCAAACTTTTATTTGAAGCAAAGTCCTCAGGTGGCAGACAGCTTTCCTCTGCAAGGAGAGCTGGGGTGTGGAGCCAATCTAGAGACCTCTGTGCTGTGCTGAGGCCAAATCCCAGCATCGCCAGCTGCAAATCTACACTGGTGCAGCACTTGGCAAGGATGTCCCTGATGGGCTGCCACCCCACCCTTGAAAGGTGCAGCATGGAATTGGGATGCCCCTGCCAGCCTGTGTTGCCCCATGCCAGGGGCAATGCCTCAAAGGACTGCCCTTCTCCTTGCCCATGGCTGTGCATCCATCCCTGGTGCTTTCCTGGTGGCCGTGGCCCCTGGAGCAGGAGCAAGGAGCCTGCGAGACAGTTTTAGCAGAAGCCATGGAGGGTGGGGAACAAGCTGATGCCCTGTGAGATGCAGTGGGGGGGCCGGGGCTGAGATCCCCCCCCTCTGAGCTTCCTGCTGTGAAGGAGCTGTAGCCAAAAAAGCAGGCCGGGGGCTGGCAGCCTGCCCGCGGTGAGCTGAATCTCCGGCTGCAGTTTGAAGCTCGCAGACAGCTATTTAACACAAACAGCCAAGCTGTTATCTTTTCCCTTAGGGCCACCATCCCTTTCGCTTCTCAAATGCCAAATTACAGCCTACATTTAATTTCAATGCCACGGGGAGATGCATGTCAAGGGAGGGCAGCTTCGTTTAAAATTAGCCACATTAGATTAGTGGTGATACAGCCAGGGAGGAGGGCTTGGAGAGAGGAGCAGAGTCCCCTTGAACTTTGGGGGAATTCCTCAAAGAATGTTGAGGATTTAGGGTCCAGCAGAACTAAGTCTGCTTCATTTGCTGCATCCCTGGCTCCACATGGATGCTGGATCTGGCTGGGTGTATTCCATGTTTCAGGGGGTTAGGGAAGGGATTTATGGTGTGGCAGGCACAATGTGGAGCTGGCACAGACAGATACAGGGCACCAAGTGCATTTGCAGCCATCAGCCATTAATTATTTGACCAAGGGAAATTTATAAGGACCTTCAGTGAAAATAGTACATGTTTTTCTGCACCGCACACTTATGGGAGCAGGATGTGAGGTGGTGTTGGCTTCCTGGCCACAACATTGGCACTGGTAGGACTCCTGTGAGCTTTTTGCCTGGATATGGGTTGAACAGGCAAGGGGGTAAAGACCAAAGAGCCTCAGCTAGAGTACAGCTACATTCTGCTCTGGTCTGAACCCCCCAAAATGATGTTTTTTGGCGGGAGGATAATCAGAGGAGTTTGAAACTAGCCATGCGCACATGGAAAGTGTCAGCCCAAATCTCAATTTCTTTTTCTTTACATTGAAATGCAGAAATGCTAAAATTGTGGGCAATGCTTTCATGGGGAATAGTGACAGCCAGGAAAAAAAAGAGAGAGCCCGTAATTGCAGGCTTTCACTGACAGCAAAACAACCCTTTAATAATAACTAAATACAAGGAGCGCGCAGAGAGCAATCTTCTCAGAAAGAAACAAACACTGATTTTTCTTTTTTTTCATCCTCACCAGAAACATCTCTGCTACAAAACGGCTAGCTGGCATTACCCACATCTCCTTCAGCCCCAGGGATTCAGTTTGTCCCACCAAGGATTTCCAGGCATGCTGGTGTGTGGCAGGGCAGGATGAACCCTGGCAATGCCCCTGTTCCCTCCACGCCAGTACCCAGCAGTGCCAGTGCAGCCGCTCATGGACGTGTATGATGGGTTCATGGCAGGGACCAGCATCTCTGTGCTCTGGGAACCAGCCAGTTAGTTTTAATAAAACTGTTCAAGCCTCAAAATCCCCTGGGGTAGAGCTACAAGGGATGGACATGGGCAGGAACTGGGAGTGAAGCAGAAGAAATATGGAGGATGTCCCCAGGAAGGTCTCTGATGGAGTGAGGGGAGTGGTGCCACGGAGCAATTCCACCCCTGCTCCAGCTCCATACTCAGTGGTAACTGGGCAGCCCCGTGGCACAGGGGTCCTGCTGCCCCTCCCCATTGCAGAGGTCCCTGTGTGTGTCCCCATCTCAGGGCTGCTCCTGTGGGGTGCTCCCACAGCGGTGGTGCTGACTGGCTGTGTCCCTCGGGGCATTCACCTCAGCCCACCCCAGGTGACACAGGGACAGTGACAGGTGGCATCGTGTAGCTTCAGCAGCGGCAGAGGAGATGCTGATGGTTATGTGGTGGGTGCCGTGTGGAATTCAGCATCTGTCTCTCACATCAAGCCAGTCCTGCAGCATTCCCAGTTTCAATACACTGCTCTGTCCTGCTCTGCTTCACCAGACTCCCTGCCCTGCACAGCAAATCCAACACCCTCGTTGTGGGCAGCTCTTCCCCACCTAAAGACCACCCAAAATGCAGTTTGCCTTGCCATGCAACCAGCCAGCTATTTTTACAGCAGGTGAGGAAGCGGCGGCGGAAGGGGGGGAGCACGGCCAGGCAGAGCCGAGCCGCAGGGATGCTCCATCAACATGCAGAGCCACGTGCCAGTTCGACAGTGGCCGGACAGCGTCTGGCTCATCCAGACAAACTGCTGTGGGGAAAGGTAGAAATTCAGCCCCAGAAATAATGGTGGAGAAGGAATCCCCCAACCTTGAGCCCAGGACAACGGGCTGAATCCCACCTATAGGACCTGCCAGCGGGAGCCCTTTTTGACCCTTAATTAAGGGCGTAATTTAGGTGGTAGCTCCGTTTGGAGGAGTGAGGACAAATCTTCAGCGTGTACAAATCAGTGGCGTACAGCCGGTGCCACCCCCGCCTGTCCCCTCCCGCTCTCTCACGGGTGGCGTTCGGGGTGGGAAGCAGCTGTGCCAGCTCTGGGCTGGCCAAGCCGCCGGGGCCAGCCCTGGTACTCAGGAATCTGCCGCCTCGTGGGGCTTCAACTAATGTGACTTGCATCTGTAATTTACTTTTAAAAGGGGATTCTTGCTTTCTCTCTCTCCACACTGCCTGCTGGCTGCTCCTGGATTTTCCAAGCAAAGGGAAGGGGAAGAGGGGTATGAATAAAATATCATCATGACAGCTTTTATATATATATACATGAACCCGCTCTGTCAGGCTGCGAGCTTCATTTTTAAATAAGAAGCTCAGCTCCATTCCCAAGAGGCCGGGAGAACGCAGCGGGCTTTTAAGAGAAGGGACCAAAACAGAAGAGCATTTTCCTCTTCCATCACATCAGACTGGAGCTGGGTTAATTACGCTTCTCTGTCCTGATTTAAGCACGGGAGCTTATTCAGTACAACTGTTCCTTTATTAATGAATTGCAACCCAATTTTAACCGGAGGAAGCTGACGAGGAGGAAAAAAAAAAATTGGAAACCCTTTTGCCAGCATGCTCTGTTTGCCTCTGCCTTTCATTTACATAACTTCAAAGTGATGCATTTTTAAAACCAACCTATTTTCAGGTCTGGCTGGACTGCATGGGTACATGGACATCCATGCAGATGTGGCATTACTCCATGTACACCCACTGCTGCTGCAGGGTGCAACAGCTCCTGGGCAGGGCTGGGATCCACCATCCTGCTGGGCTGGGACATGGCTGTCCACACCCTCCTGCTGCCTGAGATATTGCTGGCTCTGGGTGAATGTCACCATGAGCTTATGACCTGGTGCCAGCCAGTCCCTGTAACATATCCTGGGGTTCCAATCCTGCCCTGGCCCTTCCTCCCTAGAATGGACCAAGGGGTTCACGGAGGATACCCCGGGGAGCAGGGATACATGCTGCTCCACTCCTGTGCTGGTTCTGCAGGGCATCACTGTCACCTCGGGGTCCCTCTGTGCCTCCCTACAGCATCGGGGGACTCGCGGGCATCGGCGGCGGCGCCACGCGCCAGGGATCCAGGGACATATGCTGCTTTTTCACACCGCAGAAACACCACCTGCTCGGCTTCCTGCTCAGCCCCAGGCAGCAAGAGAGGGGAGCCCATCACCCCAGTGCCCCTCAGCACGTCCCCACAGCCTCCTGCACCCAGCAGGGCTTGGCCTCTCCCTCCCAGTTGTGGGCATCCATGAGTGCCCTGAGCTCTGGAGCGCCATGGGGTGGCAGAGCTGATCCCCAGTGCTCTGAAAGCAGAGAGAGCTGAGAGCAGTTTCCCAGCTCTGTGGTGTGCCAGGACCCAGCCCGCTGCCAGCACCCACCACTGACACTCTCCATCGGCTTGCTCCACACACAGGAGAGGTGCTGGGGTAGGGGGGAGCCTCATGGATATTCATGAGCAGAGGTTTGCTGATCAAAAGGCGCAATCCTGTTTTCCTTTATAATATATCTGGTTAATACAGACTTAATGAACAAATGAATAATAAATTAGACCAATTTTGTTTTCTTTCTTCTTGGGAAGGCGGGCACAAAGGGGGACTCTGTGCGGGTATGACTGATAGCAGGGGCTTGCTGGGAGATCTGCTCCTCAACCCTTATTAAATATGAAACAAATAATGATCTAATTGGTTTATTCTTGTTGCGGTGGAGGATGCAGGGAGAAGAGGAGGAGGATAGAAAGGAAGAGGGATTTTCAACTGCCTTCATCCCACACCAAGGCAGGGTTCAGGTCTCTGGGCAGGGTGCTGAGCAGCTTGGTGGTGATGATTGCACCATTAACCAGAGCACAGTGTAGGCACAAGCTACAGGAAGCAGCCAGCACTGCATGGCACCACCATGGCACATGGCCCAGGGTGATGCAAAGGCATCGTGAGAGAATGGAGCAACCACATCATTGCACCAGCTGGATCAACACAGGGTCTTCTGAGCTCAGCAGGGTGATGTCTGAGGAGCTGCCAGAGAAGGATGAGATGACGAGCTCCATCAGGGAGATAAGTTGTGGCTGCCCCGTCACGGCCGCGAGCCTGGGTTGGCAAGGGGCCGTGGGTCCCTGCACAGCTCACTGAGCCGGCGCTGCCTCCGCCGGCTCGGCTCATTGCAGCCTCCGGGCTCGTGTCACGTCCCACCTGCTGATGTGAAGCACTGGGAGGAGGTGTTGAGTCACGGGCCACTGGCGCATCCTCCACCCGGCAGGACTGATGGGAAGGTGGCTGCACGGGGCTGCCCAAGGTGTTTCCCTAGGGAGCACTGGGGCTGGATGCAGGTCTGCATAAACACAAATCCCTTCAGAAACACCCTCCTGGCCTCCAACGGGCTCCAGGGTCTGGGCTTCATCCTGGTCTGTCTCCACAATGTCCCACTGAGATGCCTGAACCACCTGGACTCCCTGCAGAGCCAGTGATGGGAGCATCCTCCTGTCCTAGAATGACAACACCCCCCTCTCCCTACACAAGGGTTCTGGGCTCCTTGCAGGGTGATGGACGTGGGTGTCATGGGTGGCTTTCCCATGGCCAGCACCCCTCTCTCTGCCCTGCCAGGAGGACCATGCAGTAAGTGACTCCAGGTGGTGCCAGCACCCCAAACCACCCAGTGATGCCTTAGCACACACAGCCTCCAGCAGTGCAGCAGGTGCTTGTTGTTGAAGCTGCTCCTCTCTAGTTAGCTTCCCACTGCCATCATTTCAATCAAAAAAAGAGAAGGAATTCCCAGCTGCTGTGATCTTAGCGTTGCTCCAACTGCCTTGGCCCAGCCTTGCCGCTTTTCTTTGAGGCTCAGAGCCCCTCACTGGAGTCTCGGCCGTGGTGGAAAGCTGGGCTGGGGATAAAAGTGACGCTTACCTGCTTACTTCTGCTCCAGCGCCCAACGAGCAGCAACACATGGATTACCAAAAATAATTCCCCCTAGAAAAGGAGGGGGGAAAGAGAGTGGGAAAAAAAAAAAGAAAAAAAAAAGAAAAAGAAAAGAAAGCCTATGCTGTGGGAACAGCCAGCTAACCTCGAAAGCCTCTTACCTGGCTAGATTTAACTGCCTTTGTTGCTGCATCAGCCTGAAAAATCCCCTCTTGCATAGTGTCAGTGCTGCTGGCAGCTCCGAGCCGCTTCCCGGCCCTTTGTAATGAAAGGCGGCTCTGTGCGGCGCGGCAGCCGCGGCTCCGCGCTCCCCGCTCCGGCTTCTCTCCCGAGAGACCCAGCTCATCTCGCGCACGGCTTTTCTTTGCCTGTGCACGGGGCTCCAGAAGTGGCCTGGGGAGGAATTGCCTGTATTAAACACTGGCCCTGGCATTAACTTATCTTCTGCCTCCTTGAACCTGCTTATCGCTGTGATCCCAATTGCAGCACTTCCAGCTTGCTCCAAAGTGGCATTTCTGAGCCATATCTCAAATCTACTAATTAATGGCTTTATTAATGCTAGAGAAATGGCATGGGTTGGGACAGGGAGCATGAAGGGCATGGGAGCTTGGGTGAATTCAGGGTGCTAAGGTGGAGACTGAAGATGTCCCAGGGAGCTGGTACTGGTGGGACACAACTCTCACACACTCCCATCCCCTCCTTTTCCAGGGCAATCCCCAAGGCCACCTCTGCCACCATGTTTCAGAGCCTGGCATCTGTGCCACGCTCTAGCCAGCAGCACTGTGGGGCTGGGAGTGAGCAGGGGTTGAATGGGACCAAGTCTGGGTGCCATCTGCACTTCCCCCTTGGATTTTTCTGCCACCTTGGCGACAGCCCTTAGAGATGAAAAGGGAGCAAATCAGGTGAGAGGTGTCAAAGGGGGATGTGTGTATGTGAATGGGGTACAACACCAACCCCAATGTGCCCTTCGAGTTGGTGTCAGCCAAGATGGTGTGTGACAGCCACCTTGCCCGGCAGCATTTGGCAGAGGTGGCAGTGCCCTGGAGGACACAGAAGGGTGTTCACATGTGCATGGTTTGCGGGACCTGAGTGCACCTCAGGGCCCAGAGCTGCATCACCAGTGCAGCATGCACCTGCAGCACGCATTGCCATGTGTGTGGGGACAGTCACAGCCCCCCGGCCCTGCCACTGCTCAGTGGGAAGCGAACGGGAAAGAGGACGGTGACGATGTTCCATCCTGCCTGAGATGTTTTGGTCTGTCTTCCAGGGTGGGCATCTCTCTCCTGGGCTCCCTGTGCCTCTCCCATCAGGTCCACATCTGGGCTGTGACCTCCATCGCGGGCTGTGTCCCCATCCCGGGCTGCGCTCCTGCTGTGCTCGGAGCGGCCTCGGGAGCGGAGGGTCCCGAGGGGATGTCAGGCGGTGGGGCGAGGAGGCGGGGGTAAGGCANGCGGCCAGGAGCGGCGACGGGTCCTGCCCGCCGGGCACCGGCCCCGGGGATGGGAGCGGCGGAGCCCGGCGCGGGGGTGTCCCCGCTGCTGCAGCTGGCCGGGGGCGCTGGGCCGGAGCCGGGGTTGGATTTGCCGGGAGGGAGGCGGCTGCTTGGCCGGCCGGGGCGGAAAGGCTCCGGGATGGAGGATCGGTGATCCTGGGGACCACTCGGGGTGATGGGGCTTCTCGAGTGCGCACCGAGAGCGAGGCCGGGGGATGCCAGGGGCTGGCGTGGGCGTGGGTCGGGAGCCGACTGCCTGGCGGCAGGTGGATCCGGGAGAGGGACACCTCGGGGGGACCCCTCGGCCGATGGCTGTGGTCCCCCATTTCCCCAGTGGTCACTGCTCCAGCCACCATGGTGGGGCCGGGGGAGCCTGGGGGAGAGCCCACTCGGGCAGGGAGCACCCTGGGGGGCAGGAGTCATGTCCTGAGGGGCCGAGTCCTTGTCTCCCGGCGCCGCAGAGCCCCGGCCCGAGAGAGACTGACTCTCTGTAGGTTCACTGCATCGTCCCGGGTGGCCTCGGTGGGCTATCGGGGTGGCCGGTGGCTCTCCGGGGATGTGATACATGTGACACGGCTGAGCTCCCTGCTCCGTTCCCTGCTGCCGCCTCTTCCCTCTGCAATTTTTCATCCTCCCATCTCCACGTCTACCTCTTCAGCCTCTGGTTTCTTTTTTATCCTTCCTTCTTGTTTCAAGATCCGTGGGTTTGTGTGGACTTTTTTTCCAGCCCACTCTCCCCTCCCTCTCCTGTTTTCTCATCCGTGCTCTCGCTCGCTCGAGCCCTTGTCTTTGTTTCAGCTGGGAAAAAAAAAAAATTGCTTCCCTTGTAAAGTTGGCCCTGGCAGAGCGAGCCCCTGGAGAGCGATGCTGCCCGGGTGGCGCGGGAGCCAATGGCAGCCCCTGCCGCCCTCCAGCCGCGGTCCCCAGCTCGGGGGGACAGCCGCTCGCCCCAATAAATACCTGCCACCTCCCAGACAGGGCGGTGTTGGAGTGGCCCGCGGTTGGGGGCCACTGGCGGTCTGACACAGGTACCTCCACGGAGCTGTTTTCCCCAGGGTGGGTTTTTCTCCCAGCATGATTTTGATCACGGGTCCCGTGTCTCGGTTTGGGCATCTCTGTCACTCAGGTCTGTGTGTGGTTCTGGTCCCCGGCGGTTCCGTGGGGCTGGGGGGCCCTCAGATGGCCTGGGGTCTCAGGGGACTTGGGGTCTCAGGGGCTTGTGTTTCAGGTGTGTGCTGCTATGCTCAGGTTTGCCTTTGTTTGGAACAGGGGATGAGGGACGGGGACGGGGGGGGTTGGTCTTTTATTTTCCCTTTTGCATGTGTCTTTGATACCGTCCCTAGGCGGGGATCCCATTTCCCCGAGCTGCCTTTGCTCTGCGTGGCTCCTCCTGCGCTGCTGGGATTCACAGCAGCCCCAGGTAAACGGAGAAGCCAAGGCTGCTCTGTGCTTCCCGCTCCCCGTACCGCGGGCAGGCTGCCGGATCCCGGCTGCGATCCCTGCATGGAGCCGCTTTGTGGCTGGGTTTGGCCTCGCCGGCTCGGGTATCGCCTGCCGGATGCTGGTGGCAGAATCTGGCCCCTTGTTTATAAGCGAGGGAGTAGTTTTGTCCTTATCTCCATCTGCTACGGAGGCCGGAGCTAAAATTTCAGTGGGATGCTGTGGATCACCCCGGGCGGCAGCCGGCGTGGGTGCTACGCCCAGGGGATGGGGTGCCCGGGGGAAGGAGTGGGTACCCCGAGGGGGCAGAGCAGCGCTGGGGTCTGTTGAACCCAGAGTCTGGCTCTTGAGGACCATGGATTTAGCCATGGATTTATTGTCTGGTGTCTCTGTCTCCCCTCTGCTCTGTCTGGTTCCTTCTTCATCTCTAGGCTGGCTCTAAGAGGCAGGGAAGAGGTGATGCTCGGGGTGGGCAGTACACAGAAGGCATGCGGGGTGTTTCGGGGGGTTCTCACACGCGAGGGTCTACAAAACGCCCACTTCCTTGTCCCCAGGAAGTTGTTTTTACAGGATGCTGTTGTGGCTTTGGGCACCCGATGATTTTGATCAACTAAATAAACCCAAGGCGGAGTGGGAGCGGAATGTGGAGGCACGGAGCCCCGTGGGGAGCGCTGGCCGGGCCCCGCCGGCTCACCGGTGTCGGTACGGCCGCGCCAGCTCCAAAGGCTGTGTTTGGAGCAATGACGTGAGCGGTGACGGGAAGAAGGGAGGGTGAGCAGAGGACGATCAGGAGCCGGAGCCTGGCTTCATCCTGGGGCTGGCGTGGACATCCACAGCAGGAACAGAGTTGGGGAGGCGGATGAAGGAGGGATGGCGTCGTCCCCTGCTCTGCCCTCCGCCTGCCTCTGCGCTGCTGAGCCCCAGCACAACTGCTGCGAGCTCCTGCTTGCCCCTGCCTGCCCTCTCGAAGCCGTTTGAACTCGGCCACAGGGAAAGAAGGCCGGGCGTAAGGTTTCCTCCCACCTCCCCCCCTTTTTTTTTGTGTGCTTTTAGACATGAGACATTCCTGAGCGGATATTCGTTGCCGGGGCTGGGACGCCTCCTGCCAGACAAAACTCTTGAGAAATAGGGAAACTGGTTTGTGATTTTTTCTCTGGTGTCTTGACCCTCTGAGTTACTGAAAAGCCAGCTGCAGCTCAGCCCTGGATAGCCATTCCCATGTCTCCAGCCAGTCATTTTGGGTCTGTAGGTGGCTTGCAGAAAAGTCATTGTGAATATGGGAACAGCAGCTCACACTGTTGTGGTTTTTGTGGCAGGTTACATGGTTTTGTCTCTATTTCCTCCCCTCCCCAGTTCAGATGTGTAATTATCAGAATCGTCAAAGCGTAAGTTATAAAGCAAAAAGGTGCCATGACATAGTCATAACTCTGCCCTCAGTGAGGTCAGCCTTTGGAGCTGGGAAGTCCAGAGGAGCATTCGGCCATTGTCCCATCTCCTGGCCACCATCCCATCACCCACCTGGCCAGTGGCAGGGGAAGGAGAGAGGAGATGCAGTTAGGCAGGCAGGGAATGGGTGACCTTGTGAGGTCCCCTTCGTCCTGCTCTGCTCCACCACCTCTCGTTTTTGTCCAGGCACTCACTGTAGACATCTCTGAAAGCTCTAATCTGCAAAGCCCTGGGGGGCTCCACACTGCGCTGGCTGCTATTATCCCCGAGACAAAGAGGGACAGGCAGGCAGATTACCTTGGCCTTTAGTTTTTCAGCTGGGAGCAAAGAAAAGCCTTAAATGAGCTTGCTGCCAAAGAGGGATTGACAGGGCAGAGCCCCAAATACCCTGCCCTCCTTCCTCTCCCCAGACGCTGCGGGACCCCATTTCTCATCCCTCAGACTGTCCTGTCACTCTCTGCTCTGCTGCAAAGCCCCAAGGCGAGGCAAGGTTTTGCCTCAAGGCCGGGCTCCACCGGGGCTCCTCTGCAGCACCCTCAGTGTCTCAGGCCAGGTAGCACCTGGGGCGGGGCTGGCCTGGCCAGGAACAAACTGACGCTCACATCCACCTTTTATCCACCATCCCTGTGCCTGCTGGTCCGATCCCGCCGGGCTCAGGGGCTCCTCTCCGTGCCAGGGGCTGCATCCCACCCAGACTGGCCCCGTGCCGAGACGGCACCGCCACAGCGAGGGGCAGGTCCCCTCCATATGGAGCCCGTGGCCGGCTCCCAGCGCCGAGGCAGGTGCTCCTGTCGGGACTACACAAACCCCTCTTGTCGTGCCAGCCCCCAGCACTGCCGGGCTGATGGCTCAGCCGGGCGGGACACGGCCGCATCCTCTGGGTGCCCTGCAGAGGATGCTCCCCATGCAGCCGCTGATCCTCCTGCTGTCCCCTCCACCTCGTGCCCTCCCGAGCAGCCCCGCTGCCGACAGCGCTGCTGGCTGGCTTGTGTCACCCGGCCGCCGAAGTGCTGATGGTTTTATGCCCAGCACTTAATTATTTCCCCGACTGCCACCGCCATGTGCTGGCGAGCGGCGCTGGCTGTAACCCCGCCGAGCCTGACGCCGCCGCTGCAGCCTGGGGAGCTAATGGCAGAAGCACACCACACGTGGAGTTTAATTATTGGCTTTCTTCCTTAACAGAGTACATTGGCTGACCTTAATGCAATTAATTAAGGCTTAATCAACTTCTGGTGGCTCTGCAGAGTACACAGTGATTCCTGCATTTCCAGGAGGGTTTATAAGAGGTTAAAGCGGTGGAGGGGAGGGTGTGGTGCTGTTTGTGGGTTTTGTGGGGCTATGGTGATAAGACGAGTTAAGTTAGTCAGGCCTTTGGGGAAGAATCTGTGTCTTCCCGGGCTGGGCTTGTTGCTGGACACGCTAGTAAAGGCAGGGGAGAGGTGAGCTGTACTCAAATGCTGTGCCTGAAGTGATGCTTCTGCACAGAAATGCTTATGTTGCTTGTTTTTGGCATCACACTGAGCTCCAGGCTGGCTTGTGGTGGGACTGTGGCAGGGTTGTGCATTCAGTAGCTGCTGGTGGGTGGCTCTGAGGTTTGCACCCAGAGTGCTGGAGGTGATGTGTGGGGAGCCCCTTCGCCTCCCTGAGCAGCTGTCAGCCTTGCAGACAAGAAGTTGTTGGTCACTGGCTGTTCCTGAGCAAGAGGGAGGCTCCTTCCTAAATCCTGCCCAGCAGCATTTAATAATGAATAGTTCTCATTAATATTACAGAATGTCTCCAGCACCCCTGGCATGAGCCCTTGGCTCTGCACCCATGGCTCCTCTTGGCTTGCCTGCTGGGTGCCCCAAAAGCTTTTGGAGCCCCTAAAAAGGGGCTTAGACACAGATGTCCAGCATAAAGACTTATTTGCACACCTTGTGTCTCCAGCTGCTGGCCTGAAGGTCTCCAAGGCAGCAGGCACTTGTTGGCACAGCTGGTGATGAGATGCCCTGTCCTTGGGCTCCTGGCTTCACTTGGGGATGAAGTGACTCAGCCTTGGCCTTGCAGAAAGCCCCTGGCAGGGGAGGTGGCCCAGTGCATGTGGTGGCATGTCCTGGTGTCAGCTGTGGTGATGGTGGCTGAAACCGTGGCATGTCCTGCTGTGTACCCTCACATTCTGCATGCCCTGCATCTTCTCTGTGCTATCATCCCATAGCAGTTCCTGTCCCATAGTGGCATGTCCCCCTCTCTGCTGCTGTTTCTTTGGGTCCCCATGTCCCTGACTGTGCCACTAAGCCCCCTCGTGCAGGCTGCCCAGTGCTGGGACTAGGATGTGGCAGCAGGAGCTGTGCCAGGCACTGTTGCTGCCTTCTTTGCTTCAGTGCCAATTCATTAATATCAAAAAGCTAATTAGGATTCCACAGCCCTTCCCACCCAGCCCTCTCCTTTGGAGGCTGGAGGATACTTGTCTGCAGGATTTTGCTGCAGCCCTGTGTTCAAAGGACTCAGTTCTGGTCTGTCCCATCCTGATGGTTTGTGTCCCTCTCTCTGCTCCTGGCTAATCCATGTGGCTAAAGCCCCTCGAAGCCTGGCAAATGGGAAGTGATATTTGCCAATAATCCCTCTGCTCTCCTGGGCAGGCTTCTCATATTACAGGTTTATTAAAAAAAACAAAACCCAGGCAGCAATAACGGTGGCCCCAGGGAGAGCCCAAGCACAGATTGCTCCTAGTCAAACCCCACCTGACAGGAGAGTTGGGGCAGAGGCAGCGCAGGCCCAGCCCCATCTCATGGAGCATCTTGAGGCAGAGCCTTGTCCCTCTTGCAGGCAGAGGAGGAGTGAGCCACAATGCTCTTTCTCCCTCGGGAACAAGCAGGATTCCCATGAGTCACAGACTAAATCAAATTTCTCCTCTCAAAAGCTGTGGGATAAACCCTGCTATTGCTCACCAGGGCTCCCCATTCTGGTGCCAGCCTCCCCCCAGCCCTGGCACCATCCCCACGGCTGGGCTGGGCAGGAGCAGCTCCTTCACTGGCATCTTGCAGGGACAGGACAGAGCCAGCACCACCTGCCTGGCGCCTGCCAGGACAAACACAGGCTCTACTGCTGATTTTTTGCTTTGCATTGCAAAGCTTTTGAGGAAACTTGCCCAGAATTAGGGATGCTGTTTGCTGTTTCTTCCAGGACAGGGTAGTGCTGTTGCTTCATCCTTTCCCAAAGTCTTGCCTCCTTGAGAATGGGTTTGTCCTGTGAGAAGTTCAAACCACTATTTCCCTGCAAGGAGTCTCACTGCAGCTTGGAACATTTCATTGCATGGACTGGGGGTTTCCTTCTGGTTTTAAGTCAACATTTCCCCTCAAAATGTCACTCAGGGAAAGCTGTTTTTTTTTTTACAGAAAAAGTCTGTGATGACATTTTAAGTGGAGAAGAAAATTGCTTCTTCGTTTCAAAATGTCAAATTTGAGTGGGGTGGGCTTAGAGTTAGGGTTTTTTTTGTTTTGTTTTTTTTTCATTCCAGTGTTTCCCAGGGGAAAAGCAAAATGGTTTCATTAGATTGGAGTAACTGTTGCCCCCATATTATCTCCAAAATAAATCTTTTTATGTTGTTTTGGTTTTTTTTAACCTGTGTGCATTTTTGTAAAAGGGAAACTTTTGCCAAGAGAAGTTGTGCTCTGGTGGGATGCTGCCTTGGAAAGGGACAACTCTGCTGCATCCAAACCTGAGCCCTCTGTGGCAAATTCTCTGCCACCAAACTCCAGTGAGGACCTGTGGGACAGACTCCATTGCTGCCAGCTAGCCTTGGTTGCTGTGGGAAGTAATAATGGCACATCCAGGTTTTGAAGCTCTCTTCCTACTTTCCCTCTGTCTTGTGCTCCTGGTTTTATTTTATACAGCTCTCCTTGAAAATCGCTTGTTCTAGATTAGGCTAGAGACTGGAGTTATCTTCCTTTTATTTATTAGGGTAATTATACCTAATGATTCACATTCTCGGGGAGAGTAATTGCTCCCAAATACAGCGCTGGCAGTGTTCTTACCCAGCCAGGGTGCAGTGATTCACAAACACATCTTTTCTACAATTCATCAGCTGATGATCCCTCAGTTGCTGACTTGGTTTGGAGGCAGTTACGGAACGATCGCAGACCCGGCGCTGCCCTCACGGTGTTCAGTTCCCTCCAGTGGTGTGGGTTTTGCTGGGTATTTTGGTAGGGTCAAGCCCCTCAGACTGTGGGATTTGTGCTTTTTAAAGAGTCACAGTGTGTAATCAACCTGGCACATTCCGTTGCACAGCCTGGCTGAGGGAAAGCCAGGACTGTCGCCCTCCGCAGTGGGAATGACCCTTCCATCCTCCCAAAATATGGCAGAGATGGGGCTGGACACTCACCTCTTCACAGCTCTTGGAGCAGATGGGTGAGAGCCTTGGAAATACTGATGTGGAAAGCCAAATCCCTCGTTTTGCACTGAAAAAAGCTTCTGTGTGGATGGATTCCACCTTCCTTGGGAGTCTGGCAGCCTCCTGCCTGCACTGCCCCAGGGAGGGGACATGTGGAGACCCTTGCTCCTGTCCATCCACCATTCAGTGTGGGCAGGGACATCCCACGAGGGATGATGTGCAAAGTCCACCCATCTACAGAGCTCCAGCCCCCTGAGAAATCTGGCACTGTGGGTAGAGGAAGGCTTCTGCGAGTGTTTCAAAGAGTGTTGATGTTCCCAGTGCTACCCCGTGGCATGGAAAGGCAGCCTGAGCTTTGAAATTCCTCCTGCTGGCTTAAGGGGAGCCCACATTGATGGCTCTGGGGTGGCTCAGCCCCTCTGGAGCTGCTTAAGACTACACTACAGTGCTGGCTAGCTGTGCTCTCCTGGGCCAGCAAAAAGAGTTTTTTTGGTGCTGTGTGGAAACCAGCGTGTATTGCTACTTTGTGGGGAGGTTTTGCTGGGTTTTTTTTTTGGAGGGGGAGTGTTGGTTTGTTTTTTGTTTGTTTTGGTTTGTTTGTTTTTTCTTTTAGCTAGAAGACCCTTCCCTTCTTGGTCTGGGCTGCACTGCATGAGCCTGCACCCACCACCCCTTCTTTCCTCCCCCAGGCACTGCTCCAGCTGTCCCATCCCATGGATGCCAGAATCGCTGCCGGGATGTGAGCAGAAAAGGCAGGAGGAGAGGAGGTGGCACAAACAGCCCTTTCTGCTGGCCACCACTTGGCTTCATCCCCAGCACTGCTTGGGTGGGCTCCCAGGGGAGCCTGCCCTGGTTGCACCCCACCCTAAACATTGGGTTGTGCCAGTGCTGCTCTGTGAGTGTTCACTGGAGGAACAGCTCCCTGGTTTCCTTCCACCCACATCCCCTTCCTTCGAAGAGGATCCACTCTTGTTCACGCTAGTGCCTGGCCCCCTGTCAAGAGCTCCTGCAGGCAGCCAGGAGCTGCTCCTAATGGGCCGCCAGGGGATTTGGGATCTGACAGCTGGGTGCTGACAGCTCCCTGCAACTGCTTGCTCCAGCTGCTGGGCTCTCCTCTCCCTGGTTAGATGGAGAAGGATGCTCTGACCTCAACAGGGAGGAGGCTGGCTCCTTTTCCTCCCTTCACCAGTTGTTTGTGATGGTGCTCAAGGGTTGTGGCATCCACTGCCTTGGTGGGGCTGGTAAAGCCTTGGGAGACAATGGTGGTACAAGCAGAGGGTTCCCAGGCTGGAGGAGCTCCTGCAGGGTGATGCTCCCAGATGGGCATTGTGAGAGGGGAGGAGGTCTGGGTGTAGCACAGACCAAGTCTTGTCACAGCTCCTACAGGGAACTAGGATGGGAGGCCCTTGTTAGCTGGGAGCAAGTGCTGATACCTCCTGGGACTCCCACTGCAGTAGCTCTGGACCTCCCAAGCTTTCTCCTGGCTGACACATCGCCTCTCTTCTGTTTGATGCAGCGCTCCTGTGTCTCCCCACAGACCCCACACAGGGGCTGGGGGAATCCTGGGAGCTCCCTGGGGTCCGGCTCCATCCCAGCGGGGGCCGTGGCAGCTGCTGCAGAGGGACTGTCCCGTCGTCCTCCAGCACGGAGCATCTCACAGCCTGCCGTCTTGTATGGCTTTTTATTCCTATGTGATTATACATCCCACTTCATATAGGGATTGAAGCCGTGCAATACGCTGGGGTCCTACGGCGGAGAGCAGCCCCTGTGCCACGGGAGCCGGCCTCGGAGGAGGCACCAGAGCTATCCCCTGGGGTGCTGGATGAGGATTGCTGGCCTCAGCCTGGACTCCATCCTGCATCCCAGGCTCCCCAGCCCCCTTGGGATGCAGGTGAGGGGTGCCAAGCTGCTTTGGGGTGAGGCCAGCACAAGCCCACTCCTTGCATTGCACCCCCGTGCAAGGACGGGCCTGGTTCTGCACATGTGCTGTGGAGAGCCCCAGTGACTGCACTGGTAGGCTCAGCCCTGGGGAATCTGCCACTTTGGTTTTGTCCTCGACTATCCTGGGACATGGGCAAGACCCTCTGGCAGCATCTGGGTGCAGACACTGCCAGCAACACAAGGGAGGAGGAAGAGGAAGAAGAGAAAAAAGATGCTGAGGAATGGCAACGACAGCAAGGGCTGCCCCAGGCACGATGCTCTTCAAGGTTTCTCAAGAGGCCTCAGCCACTCTTTCAAGGTTTGTGTTATATCTGTCACATTAGCAAAAATAGTGAAATCGTGGCTTGTGAAGGAGATGAAAGGCAGCCCCTTCCAATGCCTCCATAAAGGAAGGGCCCCATTAACACCTAGTGAATTATTGGCCATTAATCAGGCTCCGTGCAAAATAAAACCATCCACATTTATCATTATTGGATCCTTAATGAAGTGATAATGGGAATGCTGGGGAGCTGTGATATTAATGTCTTCTAAGAGGCAAGAGCAGAGCCAAGGGCAGCAGCCAAGATTTTTAATTTACTGCCAAAAGCTCGTGCTGTTAATAATGCTGTTACTTCTCCCGGCCGTTAGCACTGTTTGGCTATGAACTGCCGACTTAGGAGAGCAGATCAACCCTGAACATACCCAGACTTTGTTCACCTGCTCCCCTCCCAGCATCTGAGCACACTTTTCCTACCCACTGTCCCAGTGTCACCTGCCCATGTGTAAGGATATGGCCAGGGAGCTGCTGGCCGCCTTCACCCAACTGACTCTGTCCCGAAGGCTGGCCGGTGTGGAAAGTTTTCTTTTCTAATAAAAAGGGAAGGGACTGTGAGCATCAAGCCCCAGTGGCTCTTATTGTCCTCACTCTTTCTGTGGCTTTTCTCCTTAGGCATAAGCACCCCCGAGCCAGGGTGGCACAGAGCTGGTCTCAGCACAGCCCACACACTGGGGATGTTCGGTGTGACTGCAGCCACACTCTGGTTTCTTCGTTTGTGCAGCCTTGCTCCCACAGGGCCAATATCCCATCCAAGACAGCAAGGACAAGCTGCAAAGCCCTGCTCAGCTGTGGTGACTCACTTGAGTTCCCAATGGGAAAGTCATTGCTCTTGCCAGGCACTGCCAGCCCAGAGACAAATCATTACCAGGCAAGTGATGCTCTCATGTCTTAACATTTGTGTTATCTCATAAATCCTACTAAACCTGATCACTGTGGCCAAAATGTATGTTGGCACATGTGTGGGGCCTTTTGTGAAGGGACTGCAGGTCAGAGGGAGCTGCAGCAATAGGAGACAATTCCCTGCTGAGCACTGTCCAGAGGAATAAGGTGATGCTTTGTTTGTGAGGGCTGCGCACACTCCAGTCATCCTTATGTCCCTAGGCAGAAAGTGCACAAGGTCCACCAAAGCAACCCCTCAGAAATGGAGCTTTGAGTTATCCAGGTAGAAGCATCAGAGAACTATTTCTGTAGCCTGGGTGTTCTTGCTGAACCCTCCCCCTGGCCTGTTATTTCTTCATTAGGAAAGAAAGGACAAGAACAAACTCCATATATGGCAGCGAAGCAAAGGTAGAGGGGAAATGCACTTCAAACAGCTCCATCCTTTCAACAAACCTTTTATTAGACTTGTCTCCTCCCCAACACGTGCTCCTTAATCGTTATGAAAAGCCACCATTCAGGAAGCAAGGACACTGCTTGGGCTACCTGGGGTAGGCATTTCCCAGTAGAAGCCAGCCAGCACTAGCCCAGGGTCCCCTGAAATTGACTGTGAGGCAGCACAAGCAGCAGCTCCAAGTCCAGGGTGGTGCTCAGCAGTGTGGCAGAGCTGTGGGCAGGGGGTTATGGTGGCCCTGTGGCAGTGTGCCCAGGCTGGCACACTGGACTGCTGCTGAAATGACCCTTCTGCCAGGCAGCCCAGCCCGAAACCAGAGTAACTCTGCATTCCGCTGGAGCAGAATGGTTCAGGGAGCATTCACCACATTGTGGAGCCAGCTTTACCCAGTTCTCCTGGCTGCAGCCTATACTTCTGGCTGTATCGCTGCCCGTGTTAGTGCCCCCGTGGAGCTGCCCTGCTGGGCATGGAGCAGGCGACCTGCCAGCGACCTCTGGAGAAAAACATACGGCACAAAGCAGCTTCTCCTGCACAACCACCCCCTGGCATTACGGGGGCACAGCGAGCTCTGTAACGTTTGGCAGATTTTCCCCAGCAAATCTCGGAGCTGTTTGCCAGCGTGAGCAAGTTCAGACATGTTACAGAAGACCTTCAGACTCTGAGGACAAATGAGATGCGTGGATGAGTTTAAACCACCCGGCAAGACTGAGGTTTTGAAATTCCCAGGGTTCTGACTTATTCTGAGCTTGGGCTGTAGTCCAGCCAGTCCAGCTGCCAGCCTGGCATCGAGACCAGGCCCCGTGATAGTCCTGCTGATATCCCTACTTGTTAGATACTGGCTTCAAAACCAAAACAGGAGGTTTTGCATCCTCCTCAAACCCCACCCTCTGATCCACCTTGAAGTGAGGTGCAGAACGACTGACTGTTCAGTGAGACACCACAGGGTGTTGGCACAACGGTGTATTTATGTCACGAGATGAGATCAGCCACTCGGAGTAGGTCAGTCTGTCTGGAAAGAGTCTGAGTCAAGCGTGTCCTATTACATTAGAGCTGGATTTTTCAAAGGAGCTCAGCTCCCACTTAGGCTCTGTAACAAACAGACGGATATTCAAAAGGAGATGGACGTGCTGGGTCATAATGGTTGCTGAGCTGAAGTCCTTTGAATATCCAGCCAAACCGTCAGCATGCCTGTTGCTGCAGGCAAAGTCATCCTGAAATCCAGCCCCACTGTGAGCTCCATGTCCTGGGAAACCAAGCGCATCTCTGCTCTCCTGCATATCACTGCAGTAGGTGACAAAAACGTGATAACCACTGTGTCCTCGTGCATGTGGAGGAAGCAGCTCCCTGTCAGAGCACAGCTCTGGCAGATTTGCCCTTTGATCAGCTCAGCAGCATGGGTCAGGAGAGCTGAGCATGAAGGTTTCCTTGCCTTTTGTTCTGCGGAATTAGCAGAGTTAATCAGAATGACAGCGACTTCTGCCTCAGTGCAGAGGAAAGGTCAGTGGCTCAGGCTGGATGCACGACAGTTTTCTAGACAGCTGGAAAACAACACCATGAAAGCTCATAGCATACATGCTGCTGGCATGGAGGCTCTCCCAACAGAGACCAGCAGGGCAGATGTTACTGTGGAGGAAACGAGGCTGGATGAGGACTCCACACAGCTGGCTTGTCACTGCACTTCATTTTATCCCCATCCTTACACTGCACAGTGAAGGTGTGTCATCCTCTTTTGTCACTGTGCACTGCTTGTGTCACCCAGCCAGTATCAGGAACTCTCTGCCAGTGTGCTTCTTAGCTATGCTCCTGGGTGTACATCCTGCTGGGCTTGGGGTCTCTGTCATCTCAGCACCCTGGTGTGGGAAGAGCTGTAGGGCACTGTGCTGGCTTGTGGAGCAGGTGCTGGGTGTCTCCTTCCCACCACATCCCCCCAGCAACTCCATGCTTCAGGTGGGTAGGCCTTGCTGTTACATCCTTCTGTCACTGTAATTTGCTCCAATGACCCGCTAAAACCCCACTTCTGAGCGACTCTTGAAGCTAGGGCATTGGAAGTGCAACACTGCAGCAAGCGCTCTCCATGGTTGCTCTGCCATGGCCTCAACTTCCCCACATCTCTTAAATTAACTGTAGTTGAAGCAGTCATAAGTCTGAAATCCAGTTTCCTTGTCTGTAACATGACTCTTACCTTCCTCTGATCTCCTCAATTACAAGTGCTTGTTTTTGCTGTGGACATCCACTCGTGTCTAATCAGTGGATTCTTTCTGTCAAAGACACTAGCAGCCTTGAGAGTGAGCCCTAATTTAAGTAGTTTGCATTTGTCCAAAGTATTGGTGCTTTCATTTACTCCTGCTCCTAATTAAGTGCATCTGGATATCTGCAGAGGGTGCTCTCATGAACTCTCCATGGCTCTAATTAAAATGGCCTGGATGTCCATTACATTGGTGCCTGTCAAGCCCGTCACCAGGAGGTGATGCCCACCTTGGAACTGGCTGAAGAACGTGTAGGAGTCATTGTTCCTGAGAAAGGCCTCCACATCCAGGCCCTCCTGCAGTGCCTCAGCCACAAGCCCTGGGCTGCAGAAGGCTCCTGCTGCCTCCGTTGGCCCATCCTGCCCATCTGTTCCCCCACTGAGGAAGAGGATCTCACACCTCCCTTGGGGGCCGCTGGCTCCTGTGGCCTTATGCAGCCCCAGCCCCACACGCAGGGCCAGCTCCTGGTTTCTCCCTCCCTTGCCAGTTCCTTGGAGCTGGACTGTGGTTTCTCCACCAGCCAGGATGCAGACTGGTCTGTCGGGCCCTAATCCTCGCAGCACATGTAGAAACTTGTCCAGGTCCAAACCTGGGATCTGTAGCTCTGCTGCCAGCTGCAGGAGATTCCCCCTCAGCTCGTCACTCAGAGGCCTTTCTCTGGGGCTGGCAAAGCCCAGGCAGACCAGCTGGATCAGCTGGCAGTAGAGTGTGGCAACACGGCTGACTTCCCCATGGACTGCTGCACTCAGAACCAGAGCTGCATAGCCCAGGCTCTCAGCCTGGCGTCTGGCCTCTTCCAAAGCCAGCATGTTGGATCCCAGAATGATGTTGGAAACATGGGAGTAGTTTTCTGGAGCAGTGGGCTTGGTGGGAGAGCTGGAGAGGACCATTTCCACTGACTTGGGCAGGTTGTGCAGCAGGTTGTATTTGGTGAGTATCTGAAGGCAGTCTTGGACACTGTGGGAGCTGGCAGCAGTGGGCCCACTTGCTATGATGTCCAGGGGGTCACCAATCACATCAGACAGGATGAGACTCACCACCTGTGGGAAGAAATGCCCACAGATTATTGCAGCAGGCAAACACAGGTGACCACAAAAGAGCTCTGGCATTAAGCACTGCTCTAAGTGCCATTCCCACATCAAAGCAGATGGAAAAAGGGTAGCTCTTCAACCATTTTTATTTTATGGACGTGTGAGGTGTCACCTTGCCCTTCTGAAACCAACAGATTTATAGTCCCCTTTGAAGCTGGACTGTCATGTTGGAAGATGTAACCTGTGACACTGCACTTGTCAGGCCCAACCTAGTGTGGGTTTTGCAATGGCACAGGCTGAGAACAGCCCCAGGGGAGCCAAGGGTCAGAGCCAGCCTTGAAAGCACTGTGCTGAAGCACCTGCACTTTGAAGTGCCTGATGAGTGTGGGCTGGGGTCTACAGAGTAGCATTATGGGATAACTGGTGTTTCCCAAGTCTGAATTCCCACTCTTCCATCTCCCTGAGGCTTTCAGCCCTCAGTGAAATCTCAGCCAGAGAACCCCAAAACAGTGTGCAAAGTTGTTCACTCAGTATGGACAAAAACCTTGCATGTTGATTAAACTTCTATTTTGAGGGTAGATGGGTGATCTCTGGGCAAACAGGGCTTTTCCCTTGGTTACCTGTGCAGGATGTGCCAGCTGGGCCAGCCCTCCACCCTTCAGCACTGACAGAGTCTTGCGGACAATGTTCAGCTCCTGTATGGCAGCTCCTCGGGAAGCCAACATCTTTGTGAGATTCTCCTTCTCCTCGAGGAGGATGGGAGGGATGGGAGCAGGCAGTAGGGCTGATCCACCCCCTAGGATGCAGAAGAGATGGCAAGGACATCAGGACAGCAAGAAAAGGAGGACAAAGGAAAGCAAGGCTTTAGCCTTCTCCCTCACCAGTGTCTGGAGGGAGGGCACAGGTGATTGGAGACCTAAGCTAACATCTCTGGAGAATTCAATCATCTTCAACAGTGGGTTTTAATCACTGCTGTCCTGCACTCACTGCAGTCAGCTACACTTCACCCAGGTAGTGTGAGCCTGGCTGGATGGGGGCACCACAAGCCTGCTGTGTGGTGGGGATGGCAGAAAAGGGACAGCAACTACCCTCACCTCTGCACTGGGCTACAAGTGGGTCCTCACACTGATGTTCAAGGGTTACCTGGATGGGTGAGCAGGGAGCATGGCCTCCAGGGCTCGCACAGCAGCCAGTGCTGTGCACATGGGGACACTGCCTGCTTTGGTGGTTCCATTTATTCAGGATAGTGTGTAGAAACACTGGCTAGGGATGCAGCAAGATTGGAAACTGCTGAACTACACACGTCTAGGCCTGGGAGGAAAGAAAAGGGGCGCAGTAATGCAAAGGACAAAGCACACCCCGAGTCCAAGGTGATAGCTTCACTGATGGGAATTCTGTCTGATACAACCAGGCATTGGAAATGTGGAAAAGAAGGCAAGGTTTTAATGGAAAAGTGGAATGGATGGAGAATACAAAGGAGAAAAGAGCAAGGTCTGTGCAGAGAGTGAACATGCACAGAAGTACAACCAAATGCTACTGTCAAAATGCAAAGCTTGCTCAGAGGTTTGAGACAAATCAGCATCAATAAAACATGATGAGCAAGAAAAACAAATGCAAATGCCTGTGTTTCAGTCAATAGCCAGGGATCTAGCTGAGAGGCAGGAGCAGTTGGGGACCGGCTGCTGTGTGGGAGGGCACATGCATAGGGAGTCACAGCCACGGGGAGATCCTGTACAGGCTCCCTGAAGGGCTGAGGAGTCTCTTGGAGATCCCTGTAGCCAAAAGACAGGAGGAAGCCCAGGGGAATCCCCAGAAAGCACAGCTAGCTTCCAATCACTTGGGTGTTTGCCTAATGGCACTGCTCTCTCCATACTGGATCAGGCTTCAGCATCCACAGAGGAATAAACACTGAGCAGAGGAGACCAAGGCCTTTCTGCAGAGCTGCTCCAAGCCCCTGAATGCTTTTGCCGTGACACCCACTGAGCTCAGGATGAGGTGATGTCACTACATCTCTCTGATGCATCTTCTTACACAGCCCTGGATCTGGGGACAGCCTGGGGGCCACCAGCCAGGCCTGGGGGTGTGCAGGGCTGCCCCTGCAAGGCATGCAGCTTACTGTGTGGGACTTGGAAGCCTCATTTCCACTAGCTGGGAAGGAGCCAAGCCCTGGGAAAGGTCAGTCCCAAATCTCAGCTTTCAGACTCACACTCCTGCATACATGCAAGTCTACCAAGTGCTTGCTTCTCCAGGGCTGCATCCCCAAATGCAAGGAGGGGGCAGGAAGAAAATGTCTCCTTGTCAAGAGGTGAGAACAGCTGCCAGGCTGTGCCCAGAGGTGCCACTTCACTGGGTTGGCTCAACTGCAGGACCCAGCCTGTGCAGCTCAGCCTCCTTCCAGTGCTGGGAGGCAGCATGTCCACTGCAGTAACAGTAAGCCCTGTGCTCTCCCTTGTTGCATCCCTGGAAAAAGGACAGCACAAGGGAGAGAAAAAATCAAGAGATCCAAGTGTCCATGCAGAAGGGCACAGCACAGCACTCCCTTGCTGCATGGCCAGGGGTGGGCAGGCAGCTGAGGGCCTTCAGCAGATCCCATTCCCTGGGATCCCTACACTACCTGAGATGAGCACAAGGAGCAGGTCATCTGCAGTCAGACCCTCAGCCAGCTCCTGGATGGTAACTGCTCCCTTCAGAGCCTCTGCATCTGGGAGGTTGTTCTTGGCACCTTCGATGACCTGGATTTTGCTGTGTGGCCTCAGCAGCATCTCCCTGGTGAGGTAAGAGAGGCAATTACACCACGGATCTGTGCACCCACACAGCCAGGCTGTCACCTGCAGGTGCCTGGTGTACCAGTGTTATAGTGAGTGACCAGGACAGGCAGATGGCCTTTGCTGAGTGTCTCCTCCCCACAGCTGGAGATTCAGCATATCCAGCACAAGAGGTGGGCTATGTCACTGGTGTCACTGGGATGTGATGGTGGTTGAAGGTGAGAGCAGTGGAGTGGATGGGGTTGGCAACAGATTAAGGGCAGCTCAAAAGGACTTGAGGTGTTCACAGCAACATCCCACAGAGAACAAATATGGCAGCCTACACCCCTCCTTCCTGCTCCCCAAAATTGTCCAGAAACAATCCTTACTGCATTCCTGCTTGCTGCAGGCTCTTCTGGATCCCTAGCGGCACACTGATAATCCCCCGAGTGAGGTGGTCTCCCAGGATCTCTTCTGCTGCTGCGGCCATCCCCAGCACAGCTTTTCCGAAACCCACCAGGTACAGGTTCCTCTTCAATGGAAAGGCCTGGCCCTTCACCAGCAGCTGAGGGCACCCATCCCCCTGGAGCTTCAGAGCCCTCTTCAGCATGGGAGCTGGGCGGACGGTGCCCACAGCGCCACGGAACAGGGACAGTGCGTGCTCGCGGAGGGACATGGTGCACGGGCAGGGCTGAGCCACTCTGCGTTGTGGGGTGGGCTTGTGCACTCTCTGCCAGCACTGGCAAGGCCTCAAGGGCTGATGAAACAGCCAGCAGCCTCCAACCTGCAAGGGAAAGTGAATATTTTTGCTAGGAGAAGAGACAGGGCTGTCACAGAAAGAACAGAGAGGTCAAAACATGAACCATGGACCTCTAGCTCCTATTTCCCCTAGATTAAGGTGCCATATAAGCAGCATTTTCTAACTTTTCCTCAGGCAGGAAGAAGGGAAGGACAGTGTCACATTCAAACTGTCTGTCAGCTTGTGATTCCCCTGCAATCTCATCACCTCCTGCAGGGAAGGTGAGCTCTGCCAGCCAGCTTCTCCATCACTGTAGATTTGCCACTGGCAAGCATTTCTATTTGCTTAGCGTTTGACACCTTTCCAAACTGTGGAAGCTGCTCTCTGTCCTGGAGAAAGCAGGGCATCTGGGTGGAACAGCTTTTCACTACATTAACTGCCTTTCTCATGCTAGCCAAATGCTGATGTCATCTTCTGGCTGTGCATTGCCCCATGTGTCCCTGCAGCATCAGACACGGACTGAGGAGAAACAACAGCCTTGCTGGTTGTCTCATCTCTGATCCCTTGCTGCTGGTGGCCACAGAGAGACCAGTAATGAGGATTCCTCACCAAACAGCAAATTAACAAGGCTTCATTTTCCTTTCTCTTTTAGTCTTCATTATCCATTAAAATCACATTTAGAGCACAAATAAGACTTCATATCCAGGCAAAGTTGCCAGCCGTGTCTGTGAAAGCCCTTTTGAGCTGCTCTCCACTGAGCATTAGCATTATATGCAACAGATCTGTGCATGGACCAAAAGATCTCAGCTGCTCAAGGGCAGATACTTGTCTTGACAGAGGAAAGGTGGCCCCTGCCAGCACACACACATCTATTCCCTCCCAGCATTTCTCCTTCGTTCTGTTAACTGGCAGCAAGTTCACTGCTGGTTTCTGAGGATCAAAGATCCTTGTGATCTGCATCTTTCCTGCTCATGGCATTTAAGGCAGGGTGCCAGGAGGCTGCAGCAGCCAGGGCAACACACTTGATCACAGACCCATTGAAATTACCTGAGAGAGTTAATCCTTTCTCTAGTAAGTGGATGTGTTTTGTGCATGGACTTCTTTTAGGAGAACTCAGGAGTCCAGAGGTCTCTTTGTCCTGACACTCCCATAGCATTGCAAGCTGTTAATCGTTAAGCTGGACAAGCTTTTCAACAGCTTCTCTGGGTCTAAATCTGCCTTATTTTGCTCCAGGAGCCCAAAGGATCTACACAAAAAACCTCTACACAACTTCTCAGGCATTGAAACTTGGGCACACTCTGAAATCTTGGGACAAGGGACTTGTAGGTAAGGCTTTATGGAGAATCAAAGGTTTCTCAAAGAAAGAACGCCAAGAATCACTGAAGTGGGAGAATACCCTTAAGAACAAGGCTAACAGTAAATGATTCATTCCTCAGGAGAACAGATTTTAAAGCCAAAAGCCAAGGCAGATTAACTACCTCTGTGTACTCTCTTTAGGTGCTGGTCAGAAGAACTGGCTTTTCAACCAGAAGGAGACAGGAGAACAAAAGACAGGGTGCCCTGACCACTTTTTTACTAGCCTCTTAAACTTCACATGGTAGCCAATGCTGCCAGCTGTTTAAATAGCTGACCCCACTTCAACGAGGGCCAGAGTAACTGTGCTGACCGAAGTGAAGTCAGCTGTGCACCTCTCAGGAACTGTGATAAGCATCTCTGCTCCCAGCAGGTCTCTGATTCACCTGGCAGCACAGTGCCATCAGAGGAAGGTGCTACAAAGCAGAGGTGCATCACACCCTGGGTCACCTCGTCTGAGCTGCAATACAGGGTTTGCAGGAATGGCTGGAGAAGAAAAGCTTAAAGGGAGCTAGTAGAGTTTAAGAAAATAAAGCCCCAAAGTTTTTAACAGGCTTTGTCTCTGCCTTGATGTTTCTATGCACAGCTGACCCTGAAGCCCGGGGAAACTGAGCACAACCAGACCTGCAACCGTGGCTCCTTTCACACGTGCCCTCCTGGCAGCCCCGTTCAGCTCCAGCTCCAGACACGACACAGCAGGCATGAGTTCTTTAAAATCAATCCTCTCCTCCTGGAGGTGGAAAAACTAAATGCCAGCTTAATTCATCTGGCACTTGTGTACATATTGCTAATGCTTACTCTGGAGCACATTTCAGTACAATAGCAGGCATGTAATCTGTTTTCTGCACTCTGAACTCAGATTATATTTTAACCATCGAGGCCTGAACCAGAGTCTGTGGAAGTCAGCAAGTGCCTTCCTATTGCGTCTCAGGATTTTGGGGTCCACTGCCTGACACTGATCTCAGAGCCCAGGTGTAAAGGCAGAGTAAATACAGTGTAAAATCCCCTCGAAGTCAGAGGTTATCCAACTTTATACCAGTGCAACAGAGAGCTGAACTTGGCACAGATCCATTTGCTTTTGGCATCTCAGTGTGTGACTCTGCTCCTTGCCAACTCTGATTAGACACACAGGCTCACTGGAGGCTCCCCTTGGAATGGGGGTGCTGCTAATGATACCACAAATCTGTTTTTATGTAATTTATTTATACAGTCTCAGGCACTGGGTACTAAATGTCACCAGGGAACAGCTATAAATCAGTGCTATGAAATCCACTGTAGATATTAACAAAAAATAAAACTCCTACTCATTTTACTAAGGCTTTAAAAACAAGATCAAGAGAACTGAATATCACCCCAAAACACAGGCAGTTGTGGAAAGAAAAATAACCTAAATGACAGCTCTCAGGCTCCCTCCCCAGATGGTGGGTTTAGAAGTGGTGTAATTGCCTGTTAACCACTACATATTGCACGAGGGGAAATTACACCCTCACATCCCTGAGTTTTCCTCTTCCCATTGCTGGCTGTGAGGAATCTGGGCTGGGAGAAGGGGCTGATGATGTGACTCATATTACTTCATGCACTAATCTTAGTCTCCCAGTTTCTCAGGGAAATCACTTAGGGATGAATGAGCCTTCCTCTATCTGGATATAAGGTGACAAGCTATAGGCATGAGTGAGGTTCAAGTGTCACACCTTCCCTTTGTCCCTGTTTGGGATAATTTGGAGTTGGGATATAGACAGTCTTTTGAAAAGTTTCCTGTAAGTTCACATTAAGCTTACGATGAAAATGATGCTAAGAATTGCCTGTTCCAAAGAGAGCTGGAGGATTGTAAAGGGTTTAGATTAATCCCCTTTAAATGAAAACTTCCTCAGCTTTCATTCATGAATAATCTACGCACTTAAAATAATCTACACACACCATTATAAGCCCTTTCTTCAGAGGGCTCTTCTTAAGCCTGTAGAAATTTCCACTGTTAGTTCTCACACCAAAAAGCAGCAAAACCCTAGCTTCTCATTTTCACCTTCTCTGGGATAGAAGGAGGGGAAGGAGCTGGGCTGTGATAAAATACAGGCAAAATGCTCGTTTGCATTACCTTTCATTAACTTTTTAATTAAAGCAATTCTGCAGGCAAGTAGCCAAAGTCAGAAGGAGACAGAAACAACCCAGCAGTAGGGTCAAAAATGTGGTAAAGCTGCCAAGTAAATTGGATGGTGGCAAGAGACCAAAAGCATGGACATAGCGGGGCAGAATGTGAGCCATAAACTTGGAGGCACACTGGGGAAGAAAACAGTGAACAAATGAGCTGGCCACGCCCATGCAGTGAGAAAAATGAGCCAGACCCTCACTCCATGTCTGGTACTTGAAAGCTAGAAAAATATTTCTTTCTAGGGGCCAGTCTGCCATCACTGGGCAGACCTGAGCTGTTCCAGGTGCTGTGGTTGGAGGTTTGTTCAAGGATTTGCATCTTGGGCTTGTGGTGTTTTTGAAGTCGGGGCAATTGAGCTTGTTACAGGCCAACCCAACCACACACACATCCTGAGTGTTTCAGGTGCAGTGAGATCAGAGGATGCTGTGCCAGAGTATCTCATTTAACTGAGAACTTCAGGGACCTAAGTTACTTTAGCTTCAATGCCATCAGGATGCCTCTGGATTTCCTCCAGGACTGGTGGCTGGCCCACCTTGTACAGGGTCAACTTCAAAATCCCGGAGGGGCTAGGAAAATATTTGACATAGCACAACAAACTCTAGTTGTTTGAGGATAATTTTAAGCTCAAGCTCTAAGAGACAGATTACATTAGTAAACTCCCAGACACAGCAAGTTTTAGCAGTGTCTCTTGCTCCTCGTTTTTCTTGCTGCACGACTTTTTTCTGGCCTCTCTGCATGTAAATTACTGACAGACTCACCAAGGCTCCCCACTTCCATTTCTCCTGCAGCACCAGGGGAATTTACCTATGAAGTACAACAGAGTGGAGATTTTACTGCCTTAAACTCCCCTGTTCCCACTTACTGACACATCTCCTCTATCATTTGATATATCAGCTTTAATTTGCCTGGTGAGCCCGGCTCAAACCCAAGCTTGCTGCTCCACATGGTCCCAAAAGCATTACAAGAAAATTTTCCAGGAGATGCACTGAACCCAGGAGGGAAACAACACAGTGAAGGCTTGTTCCAAGTGACTATTCTGGGAGGATTAGATGGGGGATTTTTCAAGACTAATCTCCTTAAATGAAAATTTCAGAATTTGATTAATTTTTTAATCTGCACATGGATTTACATAAAATTACTGCACTGCCTCATTCACATTTGGCAAAAGAGAAAATGTCTGCAGCAAGGATGGGCAGCTATGAAGGGTCTGGTGCATGAGTGGGTGTGCAGGGACAGGGTGAGGGGCCCTTTGCCCCCTCTCACTGCAGAGCTCCTGCATCCATAAGTGGGAAAAAGAATGAGGATGGTCAGCAGCAGTAGGATGAGACCAGAGGGTTTGCCAGGCAGGCAAGGGAGAAAGTAGGATGGAGCCTGGATACCTTTGTTTTAAGAATGTGCTGAGCTCTGGGAAACGCAGGAGCCCTAGTTTCCAGTACATGGCTGTCTTATATGTTCTTTGGAATATAAATATGTTGCTCTCATGACTGATTTGCTCACCAGGAAAGTGTCAACAGGGTCTCTTTGCCTTTGATGGGGAATGTGGCTTAAGGCCAAACACAGGGAAGATAAGTGTTCTATTCAGCATTTTATATATATAGATCAGTATCATTAGCAAGAAAAAATTAACTGGATTTGACATATGCATCTTACTAGATTTTCTAGGTCACACTCCCTTCACTCCCTATATACCTTTTGGAAATGATTTTCCCATGCTCTGGGGATTGCAAGGAAAAAAAACTTTTCACTAAAAATTCTTCAGTAGCTCAACACAGAACACTACTACCCTGAAGCCAAGCCCATGCCAAGTCTACTTCCTTTCATGCTGTAATTTCTCAAACTCCCTATTCTGAGTCAACTTGCCATCAAAGATGAGAGTCATTTAAAATACAGGGAAGGATCACAGTATTCTAGAGAAGATGAAAAGCTGTGAGCCTTGAGGACTGGAATAGTAGAAAGGGGTTGAAATTCAGTGCTGCGAAATACAAGGTCATGGTCTTTGGGATTAATAGCAGAAAATTATGAGCTCCTCAGCTGGAAATAACATAAGAGGAGAAAGAGCCAGGAATCTTAATCAGTCACAGGATGACAATTACAGCTGCCCTCTGGGCTGAGACAAGAGGCTGTGGGGAACATGGAAAGCAGCAGATGTGAACTGCCTGGACTTTGCTGAGGTTTTTGACATCATTCCTGTGAGCATGCTGGGGGTGGGCTGGGCAATCACAGCCAGTCCTGCTGGAAACCAGCCTGACCACTGGGCTCAGAGGGCAGAAAGCAGTGGCCCAGGATCCAGCTGACATCTGGTAATCAACAGGGACTCTGCTGGGATTCGTGTCACCCCACAGCTTCATTAGTGACCCAGAGAGTAGCACAGAGTGCTTAATTTGGGGGAACTGCTGATGGAGGCACCCTCCAGAGGAACCATGATAAACTCAAGATTAGGGCCCACAGAAACCTCAGGGCACTCAGAAGGGAGAAGTGTGAATTTTTGCTGCTGAGCAAGCACAAGTCCCTGTATTGTGCACGTTCCACTGGTATCTAATACAGAAATGCATAAGTAGAATAACAGCATTTGATCGATATTACTCAAGCAGCAATTAAACATTTTTTCCATTAACTAATTTTGCAGGGTCATTATCCATAATTCCTACTTAATATGACATTTTTCTAGGAGATCAAATTATCCTGCCAGCTAAATTCCAGCTTGGTATAAACTGACAAACTAAGTTCCAACGATTAGGAAGAAAGGCAGAAGAATAAAAAGGAAGTGACAAAATATCAAATCAACAACCCACGGTGTTATACAACTCTAAAACTTAGCTAAGTATTGTTGGTGTTTTGAAGTAAATTGTCTTATGATGTTATTGGTGAGTCACCTCCAGGGCCCACAGGAGATAATCCAGGCTTTGATCCTGCAATTAAGAGTGTGCAGGAGGCACGACATTCCGAGCTTTTCAAAACCTCTCATAACACAAAAATCAGCGGTGGGTTTTGAACTGGCCTAACAAAGGGGCAGCTGACGCCAAGACCTCAGGAGAAATGAGGGTGTGTTTCGGTATCCCTAGACTCCAGTGTAAAGGTTTTGACTTTGTTTCAAAATAAGAAAGGTAAATCGTTCTGAGGAGCCAATCCCACTGCAGCATGAAAGGATGAGTTGGGTGAGATCTCTAAACGTGTAACAGGGAGCTCCAGCAAGCAAACAGCATGGGCAAGGACTCTGAGGAAAGAAATACTTAACTAAATCAGACAATCACACAAAATAATTCAGCCTGTTTGAAGGACATGCAGAGCTTTAACAGTTCCTGGACTTGCTGAGGTTTGACCACAGGAGGGCAACAGGATCCAAAAGCAAAATCAAACCATTCTAGACACTTTAAAAGGAAATGCAATTAATGTTCAGGAAGGCACCTACGGTTTATTTTTTCTTTTGATTGTGAGTTTCTGGGGGACCAAAATGACAAGATCTGCTGGTTTCTAAATTTAAAATAGCAGAAAACTTCGTGGGATGTGATTCTCACAGCTACTCTTATACTCCAAGAACAGCTTTTTAAGGTAAGAAATACACAGAAACATGCACACTGAGTCTGTCATCAGGATATATAGATAGCCTGTCATCTGTGACAAAAAAAAGCAGTTCCAAGGTGTGCGTACTGGAGCAGCATCCTCAAAAGCTACAGCGTGTTTCTTAAAGGCTTAAGTGTGTGCTGCCCACCTTTACCTGAGGGCTTATGTGATGTAGGAGCATGGTGCTACAGCTGTGGTGTTGCCATTGTTGCCAACAAGTTTTTAGAGGAATAAAATTTACTCGGAAGTAAAATGTGCAATAGCTGGTCTAAAGTAAGTAGGAGGAGGGTGAGAAAGTGATCACAGTGTATTTCAAAGGAGGGGGAGCTGACTGATGCTCCCTGGTCTCACTGGGCTGCCCAGAGGCTGTTCCTGCTGGGCTCTGCCAAGATGCTGGCATAGCACGTGCACCCCATAAACAATTTCACAGATGCACAATATCAAGTGTGTGGGAAAAGAACCCTGAGACACCAAGTCCAACCTATGACCCAACATAACTGTGTCACCCAGACCATGGCACTGAGGAAAGGCCACATCCAGCCTTTCCTTAAACATCTCCAGGGACAGTGACTCCACATCTCCCTAAGCAGCCCATTCCAATGTCTAAGCACCCTTTCTGTGAAGAAATTCTTCCTGACGTCCAACATGAACCTCTCCTGGCACAGCTTGAGGCTGCGTCCTCTGGTCCTGTCAGTGATTATCTGGGCAAGGCCCAACCACCTACAACCTCCTGTCGGGGAGTTGGAGAAAGCGTTAAGATAACCCCTGAGCCTCCTTTCTCCAGGGTAAATACCCACAGCTCTCTCAGCCACTCCTCACATGACTTGTGCTCCAGACCTTTCCCCAGCCCTGATGCCCTTCTTTGGACCTGCTCTAATATTTCAATACCCTCCCTGAATTGAGGGGCCTAAAATCGACCACAGAACTCAGTATGACCTCACCAGTGCCCAGTACAGCGAGACCATCAGTGCCCTGGTCCTTCCGGCCAAGCTATTGCTGATACAGGCTAGGTACCACTGGCCCTCCTGGCCAGCCGGCTACCGACCAGCGCATTTCTCTCTAGTTTCCACTGGAAACTCCGAAAAACACCTTAAATCAACATAATATGGGGAATATCCCGCGCTGGCTGAGGCTGTCAGGAGGCTCCCGCGGCCCCTCCCGGTCCGGAGCACCCCGAGAGTGCCCGCCCCGCCCGGCACCGGAAGTGACGCATCCCGCAGGCGCGAAGCCATCGCCCGCCCTACGGGATGACATAATGCCCTCAACCCGGCCCCCCATTCCTCCATAGGCACGGACGGGCGGGTGAGTGGGTAATGAACTGCTAATGAATCCCAGCCCTGCCATAGCCGCCCGGCCCTGCCCTGCGCCGCCCCTTCCCACCTCGGGCTCTGGGAGCGGCGGGGACGGTGAAAGACGCTGATAATCACGGCGAGCCGGGAGCACACAGGCCTTTCTGTCATTTCTGCCACTCTCAATATGGCCGCTGGACACCCCGCCCTCACCTGTCCCAGCAGGCCGTACGCACGCCCCCCTCACCACCCCCCGTTCCCAGGGTGCCCCGCGCGGCCCCGCCGGAGCCGCAAGATGGCGGACACAATGAGGGGGAGGCGCCTCTCCGCGGCCTGACCGCGCCGAGCCCGCCGAGCCCACCGCCCTCCATTGCCCTGCCCGGTCCCTCACTGTCCCTCGTCGCCCCTCACCACCATCCCCCGCCCGGCCCGGCTGTTCCCGTCACCGCCCGGAGCCCCGCCCGGCTGCCCTCAGCGCCGCCGCCCTCACTCGGCGCGGCCCGGCGGGCGGGATGAAGCTGACGGACAACGTGCTGCGGAGCTTCCGCGTGGCTAAGGTCTTCCGCGAGAATTCGGACAAGATCAACTGCTTCGATTTCAGCCCCAATGGCGAGACCGTCATTTCCAGCAGCGATGATGACTCCATCGTTCTCTATGACTGCCAGGAGGGCAAGTGAGTGGCGGGTCTGGGGACTGCGGCCTTCGCGATCTGGGGCACAGGGGTGTGAGGGGCCGTGGGGACTGCCCACGGTGCTCTTTGGGGACAAGCTGTACTCACAGATCTGACCGATGAGCTTTAGCTTGAGCTTCTCTTCTGTTAGTTCTTCGGCGTAGGCTTGTGAGTAGAATCCCAGCGGCAGGGGTGTCAGCAGCGTGGGTTTACCTGCTCTCCTGGTGTGCTTGTTATCTTGGCAGGCTGGAGACAGTGGTGATAATTTCCTAAGTGTAAGCGAAAGTTCACTTCTGAGAGAGCTAAACAGTTGCTAAGTCTAAAGGGTTTAGTCTGGACACGTTTCCAGGTCTCTGGATTGCTGCAGGTATGGAACTGACTTCTCTGGGCTCAAGTCTCACTAATTAATGGAGAAGTGCTTGTTGTGAGTAATGTGTAGATGTGTCCTTTTAACACCTCATTTGAGTGTAAGTTCTTGGCTAAATGCTTTAAGTCAAAAGGTGCGGATGGTGTAGCGTCTATCACTATAAGTTCTAAATCCCTAATCGTATATTCCATAAAACCCAGTTCCTAAGTGGTGTCTAGAATCACCACGTGCAAACGTGATCTTCTGTGTTTTAAATAATTTTCTCTAGTTGTATCCTTATCTGTAAAGCACAGTTAAAATACGTGTGATTTGCTTGTGTCTTCAAATACTGCTTTAGTTCAGATGCAATCAATCAAGGCGTTGATTGATTTCTGTTATCTAAGGGTTGAGGGTGTGTTTCTGTTTCTCATTTACCTGTCTGGTTTTATCTTTCTTCTACCATTGATCACACGGTGCTTATCTTGTTTTTCGGATAAACTCTCAGAAATTTGCAGAGCACTTGAGATCTGGTGCTTCTCTTCAGTAGGTGAAAACCTACACCAAGAGCGTTTGTAGTCTATGGGCGTCAGAACAATTTGAGCCAAATGGTGTCATTGTGCCATTAAAATCTTGCTCCATACAGGTGTGGGTTTGTCTGGTTTAAATTCCTTCAGGTTTTCAGTTTTAGGTGTGCTTATTGGTGTAGAGATGTAGTTCTGAGATTGTTGGTTGTTTTTGGATTTTTTTATCAAGTCAGGACTGGGTAGCATCACATCCACACAGAATGTGAAAGGAAAACAAGTGTGCTTGTTATAGGGCAGGGAACAGAGAGGACAGGGTAGTTCGGGAATGAAAAAGAAGTAGCTTGGGGGTGTCAAGACAGAGATATGTCAGTGTTGTATATAGTTTCTTGTAAACCACGTGTTCCTAACCCTCCTGCTTTTCCAAGCAGACCAAGACATCATACTTGCTGGGAGGAAAGATTGCCTCCTGCACGTTCTCTTAATTTTATGGCATACCTTTTATATATTATTGTAGACTTCTGGGTTGTTTGATTGTGCTAAACATTAAAGTTGTTTGTGTTCCCCATCTGCTAGAATGAACTCTGATGTGAAAATATTTCATTTTTATTTATGTAAGAACAGGTAACTGTACAAAAATATTTAATTTTTATTTATGTAATAACAGGTAACTCTATACATAAGGAGTGTGCCATGGATCATTTCCCAGATCTTAATTATATACAGTAGTAGCAGGGCTGAGTGATGTTAATGCAGATGGTATTGATTGCTCTTCCCCTTTCAAACTTGTAAAGAATAGTTTGATGGGTTGGGAGGCATTTGGCCCTTTCATTCCAATCTCCATCTAATCCTGATGTGCTTTATAGTCAGAGGGTTTGCTTTAATTAAGTTAAATGTAGATCAGTGGTCCTCTACTGCAGTGTTGCAGGGCAATGAGAGTAGTTTCAAGGTAATTTCTGTGTCAGGATCCAGTTCTCTAGTGGTTATAAAATTTTAAAATTATTTGAAAGCTTCTCATGCGCTATCAACTGACTTAGAAGTGTAACTGTGATTTTTTAGGGGTAGCTAGGGATGTGTAACACACTCGTTCTCTAACCTGGAAAGTTTTGCTTTTAATTACTTTGTCACTGGAAATTCATGTGAAGATGATATTTCAGGTCTCTGAGTGATCATTGTTGTGGCATTTTATGGCTTGTAGTTGCTTTATTTTTCCTTAAAAATCACAGTTTCAAGAGCCTAGAGCTCTCATCTGCTTGGATATAATATCTAGGAGGAAATTAAATGTCCTGCTTACTAGGGTTCAATGTAGGATACCCTACTTCATCAAATGGCCTGAAAATTAATGTCTTTCCCTGTGTAAAAGTGGGAAAATTTGGTCTATGTCCTCTGTTAATGCTCAGTTCTGCTGGTAGGATTAAAGTGCTGCTGTTTGGTTGTACTTTAGGACTGTCCTCACCTAGTTTGCTTTGTTTTGTCACACCAAAATGAGTCTCACTCTGTGAGAGTGTGTCCAACCCCATCTTGGTGAACTTCAGCTTCTGACAGTGTCAGGGCAGTTGAAACAGTGTGATGTAGTCAAGGGCTGACAGGACAAGATTATCTCCTTATCATGTATTGTTCTGGGCTTAGGCAACTGACAGGAGCATCCAATAATTTTGGTCCTGAGAGTCCACTTCTATTTCAAAGTGTGCAAACAACTAAGTTGTTATTAAATTTTTAACCCGTCTTGCATCACCAAATCCCTCCTTAGTAGGCTGGCTCAGAATCATAACTAAGAGGCTCACTGCAGTCTGTTTGGACTTAAGGATTGTGAAAACTTGTAGGACAATTGTGTGTTGGGATGTACAGCAATCCCTGGGCTGGGAAAAGCTTGGCTGCACATTGGTGACCCTGCTATGATAGAATGATGCTCTAATAAAGGTTTAGGTTATATTTCAGCATATATCAGTTGTGTGTTATTGATTTAAATAAAGTAATGGATATGGACTCCTGCTTAACTGTGTTGTTTGCTGGGCACACCCACATTGCTAGTTGTGGGTGATGTTTTACCCATAGCAGCAGTGATTCAAAGTAAGGCATGGATGATAGTACAAACCTTGCCTGTGTTTTGTTTCATCTTTGTAGCAGATTTGACTAAGATCTTGTATTTTTCTTGGTCAATATTGCTGTCTGTGGGTGGGCTGGATAGATTGACCCTGACCTTGGGATTATTTAGTGATTGTGATTTGTTGTTAAAAAGTATTTAGTTTTCTTGTTTGTGTTTAAAGTAGTTGATTGGCAACAGGTCTTACATACAGTGACACCTTTTCTTTGTATCAATTTACATGAATACCGTTTGTAGAACACAGAAGTCTTTTTCCTTCCTTTTGGTAAATGTGCTTTAGTCTGTTGATTTTTATTGTCACTGTCTATATTAATTTATTCTAAAAAGATGTTCTGAGGTTTAAACATGTTATAGAAGAGCAAAAGCCAAACTAAGCATGGGCGAATCTAATATATATGATACATTTTATGATTGGGGTTTTTTTCTTGGTTGTTGGGTTTTATTCCCACGAGGTGGGTCAGCTGCATAGCTGAGGTAACTTCAGAAAGCAGTGTGGGGAAGTATATCATGCATAACATTAGAGTGTGTCAAAATTTAAATTAGGTGTGTTTTTTCGGTGTGGCATGTTGGCATCTGAAGAATGATTTTAAAAACTACAGGAGGAACTGGGGCATAATCAGTAGAGATTTGGTCTATGGTACCAAATGGTGGTGTGTGGTTTTTCACTGCACTTGCTGTATTGGCTTTCACTTGATGAGCACTTACCTCCATCAAGTTCATTTGAAGTCAAAGCCCTATGGCTTCTGCTGGTTGAGAATTGATATTTAAGAATGAATGTCTGGTTTTGTTCTGATATGAAAAGTCTCTGACTTGTGCTCTTGTTTGGGTGTGTCAGGTTGAGGCTAATGAAGAAAGGAAAAAGTCCAGCGTAATAGGAATACCTTGTCCGAGGGCGTAGTCTTGACAAACTTTTCTCTTGGCAGCAGTATTGGTTTCGACTGCTGCTGCTGTTTGTTTCCGTTCCCATGCCGTCCTCTTTGGTTGTGTGGGTAAAATATTTTGTGGGCCTGTAAAATAACCAGAGCTATGAATTTCTGGATTAAAAATAACTCCTGGAAGAGATGGTATTTCTGGTGTTGATCGGTACCCTCGCTGGTCCACTGCTCAGCTCTGAAACCTTTGTGCTCCCTCAGTTGGGGATGAAAAGGCGAAGGAGGGTGGTGGAGACCTTGCACTGCTCAAACAGGCACCACTGCTGTGAGATATCCTTATTAGCCAGCTGCTTCTAAGCTTACACTGCAGTTTAAATTTCTAGTACTGCAGTGCATGTATCTGCTTACCAGACCCCTAAAAACCCAATTCTGCAGGTTGTGTTCACTCTTGCTAGAGTTTTCTTCATTCTGTTGCAAAATGTTAAATTTGAGTTTCTTGCCCTAAGATGGGATACAAGAATAATTCTGCAGTGGTTTGGAAAAGTTCCTGTTTTACTATGTCTGTTATAGATGAGTGGTATATGGATGTGTTTGGGTTAATACCCTGTGAACAAGACACCCTGTTCTAGGTTTTGAAGTAACAGAGAACAAAGACAAATTATACTCCATCTAAAATAAGCACCAGATGAATGGGAGATTTGAATGGGCAAGGGCACAGTAAGGCAGTGCTGCTTGCTGTGCACATTTTGTTTGCTCCTTTTCTTTTTGCAGTAGACATCATAGGAAAAGGAATTTTTGGAGTAGACATGTGCATTTTCCAGGTGTTACAGAAAACTCCTCAAGCCTAGGGATAGTCTTGGAGAAACAACAAGATCTTTGTTTGAAAATCAAATACAAAAGCTTTTCTTTCTTTGTATGAAACCATCTGACTTCTTGAAACAATCATGTTCAGTGGGAACAGGCCTTGTTGATTTGAGTTTTGTTTTGAGATTTTTGTTGCAGAGAATGCAGTTATTTCTGCTTCCTCCTGACAGACCAAAGAGGACCCTGTACAGTAAGAAGTATGGAGTGGACCTTATCAGATACACACATGCTGCCAACACTGTCGTGTACAGCTCCAACAAAATAGATGGTAAGTGATCCACTGGAGTGGAGCATATTAATCTCCTTACACTACATGTCTGGACAGTTAGTACTAAAGATTTGGGGAAAAGTTACAGCAACTCTTCAGTGATGATAACTCTGTGAGAGGCAGAGGAGGGAATTAATGTCCAGCACTAATGCACAGCTTGGTGCTAGTCTCCTGAGCTTCCTTACATGTTTTGTTCACTGCTGCACTAACTGAGGGGTTAAACCTTGTTAAGAGAGATAAAACTTGGGTTCTTCACTGCACTATTCAATTGGCATTGGTATCAGTGCTGTCATCGGCCTCTGCACATTCATTTATGTGTGAGTGAGGTGGAAGGAGCAGCTGGGCTGAATGCCATGGCTCTGCCTGGTACACACAGCTCAGCTGCAGAGAGAGGGAGGGCAGGAGCTTCAGGTAACTCAAAAGATCACCGGCCAAGCCTGGAGGAGGTCACAGAGCTCAATCTTGGTTTTGTTTGTTGTAGTCAATGTCTGAAAATTTTGCAATGACCAAGTCTCTTAGCGTAGCACTTTGCAAATGGATTTTAACATTGTACTTGTAGACTCGTAATTTCTGTAGCAGAGGTTTTGGTTTGATTTTTCCTTTGCATATATGAAACTTAACAGTTGAGATGCTGGTGCCTTGTGATATATGCTAGGCTACTGAAGGAATTGTAAAGGCTGTGAATTTAGAGAAGATGGAAGTTAAGAGTTAGGAAGTCAAGTTAAACTAGAGCAGGCTGGGCCTGAAACTAGAGGAACAAGGAAGTCTCCGCCAGAATTGGATTTAATGGTGTAAAAGGTTTAAAAGTGTCACAGGAAGTATGTGCCTTTGTAGCCTGTTTCAGAACTTACTTATTTCTTTAATTATGTTACTACTATATGTCACTTTTTTTATTTGGCTGTAATTTAATTTACAATAACTAATAATTAATAAATATAATGAAGCATTTTAATGCCATTTTGAGTACTGAGTTTTTGTTTATAAGCACTGGTTAAGCCTTAAGTCTTCCTGCTGCAGGGTAACATCATGGAGAACACTTAATTAGAAGAAAAGAGACAATGTGAGAATGTTTGTTGCTGTTACAAATTGTAACCTTAATAAAACCAACAGTGTGTTCTGTAGGAGTCCAGGTCCTCTGTAGTTCCTAATGTATGTGGTCATGGGCAGGGTGCATTGCATTAACCTGTTTGGCGGGTATTGGGAGGGGAAATTACCTCAGGAACATGCTATAGGAATGCTGCTGCTTGTTTCCAAGCATTTTTTTCTGTTGAATTGCTACCAATCTACTTGTGAAGATTCCCTCAAGACCTGTGGACTTGCTTCCTGTTGCCTGATTCCAGGCTGAGGTAGTAGTTTGTACAGTTTGAGGGTCTATGATACCACCCGGTACAGGAGATAACTGTACAGGCCACTGCCTTGCCTGGGACAGAGCACTGCCAGCAGTGAGGATCACAAAGGAGCACAATTCCCCAGTGCATCCTCTTTAGCAAAGGAGGATGGAATTCTGCATGGATACTTTGGACATCAGGTAATGACAGTTCTTGCAGGAAAAACTAGAAATTAGTCTTAACAGCAAGTTTGAAGCATGTCGGTTCTATCCAATATGGGATGTGACACTGGTGTTAAGGATTTATATTTTGGATAAACACCTCAGATCACTTAGAGCCTTTCAGAACTGTCACCAGTACCACATTTCCAGCTTGTTCAATCAGCTTCAGTTTGCTTGTCAAATACTGGAGGGTGGTTCAGACCTCTGATCTCAGCTTGATGAGCAACCTCAGGCAAAAATGAGAACTTGATAATTTTTTCACAGATAGAAACTTATGCTGAATGAGCCTTTCCAAACTTCTGAACACTATAGCCCCTCTGACTGTTAAAACACCCAGTACATGTTGCACCCTCTTGGCACATGTTCTTCAGAGTCAAAAGTAAAAATGTCCTTGACCCTCAGCATGACTTCTTGTTCCAGCAGTACAGAGTCTGCACATAAAGATTAAAAACTGGCTTCTGTTTTTCAAAAATTGTTTCCTGTTAGAAGGATTTATTTTCATTTTGGGGAGGAAGTCTCAACAGCATCTTCCAGAATTGTGGGCTATTCTTGGTATGTTCACCTATACTCAGGATATAATTGGCACTTGAGAAATGTTGTGCTGCCGCTCTCATCCATTCAGTTTATTTTTAAGGCTGCTTGAAGTGCACTGAGCTTTACATTACTCTGTCCTCTTCTTAGAACTTAGCTGCTGTAAGTGCAGAGAAAGTGTGAAGCTGTCGATTGTCAGATTAAACAAAAGAAGAGAGATTTGCTAGTTTTTAATGGTCTTGTCCTGGCTTTGAAAGGATTGGTTTTACCTTTAGCTGAGTGCCAGAATTTGTACATTTCCTGTGTGTACTGCTTTGTTGAAGATTTGTTTACTGAATGTGTATGCAGGAAAGAGAGCAAGATTCATGCTGCAAAGCAGTACAAAGTGGAAGCATCAATTCTGTAAATTTGATACTCTCTATTTTGTGACAGTGATGGAATAAAACCTGCTGCTACTTTGGAAGAAAACCTACTGCTACTTAAATTTTAGCACCTTTGAAATTACGTTGCATAAATCACATGACAGCTGTTTTTTAAATGTAATATGACTTCAGATTGTGGGAAGTATCTTTTCCTGTTGCCTGATGTTCAGTTCTGCTTAAGAACTGAGTTGGTTTATGTCTGTTTCTAAGTTGATTCTCTTTAGAGGTCTTACTTGAAATTAAATGACCAGACTTAAGCACTCTGATGAGATTATTATTGCTCTGGGGAGCAAGTTGCTATGTGATCTCTTTCAGATAACCTTGGGCTGGTGGTTTAATAAAGCTTATGGTTTGTTTGTGTTTCAGACACAATCCGATACCTCTCCCTGCATGACAACAAATATATTCGGTATTTCCCGGGGCATACAAAAAGGTGAGATGTGGCTTGGGGGCAGGACGGGAGAAATTGAAATAAGAGTGGTAATGGGCTTGAATTCCATTGCACTTAGTTCATGCTGCTTTTGGCTTTGTTTGGTTACAGATTTGTACACAACTCTTGGGGTGAGTGTTGCTCTGTTCACTTTTTTGGTTTGGCTCTTATGCATGTGGGTTTCTTCTGTATTGCAGAGTTGTTGCTCTTTCGATGTCTCCAGTGGATGATACTTTTATTTCTGGATCTCTGGATAAAACTATTCGACTTTGGGATCTCCGCTCTCCAAATTGCCAGGTAAGTTATAAAATTCATGTGCACAATGTGTTGAATTTTAAGTTGGAAGGATAAAAAGTTGGATGTATGTTTGTAGCAAGCTAAAAATACTGCCAGAAGTGTGTACTGCCGATTTAGTGTTGACACCTTCCTGAAGGAGCCTGGATCAGGTATCTCTGTGCTCTGTGTGTGTGTCACATTGTGTAACACCACTTGCTCTCACCTGTGTCTCTGCTAGAGAGGCACTGGGGAGGGCAGGAAACAGCACCCGCAGCTGGTGAAACAAGAGAAGGGCTGGGTGTCATCAGCTTGTTCATCAGGCTGCTGCCTTATGCAGAGGGTGTTCTCTCAGAGCTGGCATCCCTCCTGTGTTGTGAATTCATCTTATCTGAGTGTTTGTAGTGTGTGTCTAAAATTGGTGCCTTGATGCAATTAAATTTGATGAAGAAATTGATGATCTGAAGCAACACTGCAGCCATATGGTCTGCCGCCTCCTTGCATCACCTCAGTTGTTCATCAGAACTGTTTGTGAGCAGATCTGACTTGATAGCAAGGCAGAACCCTATTTGTTTTTGTTTACTTATTTTGCTGGAATACTAACTTGCTTTGAAAAGACAGGTGTCTGCTAAGGAAGGCAGGAACTTCTCTTGAAATGGAAAAATGTAAACACTGCCCCCAATCCGCCCCTCCAAATTATTATAATCTTGAAATCAAGGGTTTCTCAGGTAAAGATATGGGAATAGGAATAAGAGTTCCTTACTAGGAGAATTAAAATAAAAATGCAGTAGTACAAAAAAAAACACTGACAGAGTCAGAAAACAGTTTGATGCCCTGTTGGTCAGGGTGTTGGTAGCAGTCCATTAAATGTTGCCTGCATTCATCATGGAGTGACAGATGTGGTTCTGTTGAAGCAGTGATCCTGTAGAAGGGTGTAGTTTTCCTCTGAAGGTCCAGTGGTGGTGTAGATGGGTCTGGTCTTCCCTCTGGGAATCCAGTGGAGAAAGGCTGCCTGTGGTGCTCACAGTCTCCATTACATCCAGGTAGGAATGCTTGGCTCCTTCCCCTGGGTGGAGCATCTCACAATGGATGATGTAATTTTATCAGTCATGCGGTGAGACTCAATGGCCCATTAACAGAAAATCTCCCTCTGGAGGTACTAGGGATAGGTCATGGAAGAGATAAAGATCACTGCCCCACCTGCTTTTAACAGATGGTAATAGAATACATGCTTCTGCTTACATCTTGCATTGCAACCCAAGACAAATACTTTATACTTTTTTTAGTGGAAGTAGGCTTGTAAGGGCTGAGAAAAATAAAAGAACTCCCGGCAAAGATGGAAGATTGGAAGTAGAATCTCTACTTTCAGTGGTGCTGAGTTGTTTTTTCCTGGTATCTGGGTACATAGTGTTGTGCTCTCATATTTCCCCATCTCCCTGGGACCGTTTTGCTAATGAGAGAGGGCTTTGCTTATTCCAGATGATGGAACTGTAAATGAAAGAGAATGAAAAAAGTTATATTTCTTACAAAATGTTTTTATCATTCTTCAAAGCCTTTTCTGGCAGATCTTAATTCTGTTTGGTTTTTTTTTAACTCGATGTGTAGGTTTCCCTTGGGATGAATCTCCATCTCAAAGTCGCTGCCGATGAGATAGGGTTGTAAGTGCACTAGCAATTCTGTGATTTATGCTAATGTCTGAACATGTAAGAATGGTAAAACTAGGACTTGTAACTGGAAGCTGTGTCCAGCCAAGTTCAGGAAACGGGTTGAGAGGAAGTGTTACTTGTAGTTTTCAGTTGGTCCGTGAGATGGCAGCCATACTGCCTGGAAGTATTCCCGGGAAACCAGAGCTGGCCCATTCACCAGGGCCCTGAGCATTGGTTGAGCTCACTGTCTCATCTTCAGAGACGACAGGGAAAGAGGAGAAGTAGTAAAATCTCTAGAGTTTATCTAGACAAGAATGCAGAAAGAAAGAAAAATGCAGAAGCTTGTTAAATGTGTGACGAATTTAATCAAATATGTGTTCTTGTTTATGTGCACACAGTTCATAAAAATGTTTGACTAGCGCACAGACTGCTAGTTGGGATACAGAAAATTACATATTTTGTTGGCTTTTACCAAATTTTCTCAAGTGTTTTCTACTCTGTGACTTAAGGAAAAGGTAACATTAAAAATAAGCTCTGGTCATAATCTATTAGTTGTAATATATAAGGTCTGTTGGCTTCCAGCAGTTATGAGGTTTCATTTAATAGGCATGTAAAGCTCAGCAGTGATATTCCCTTGCTTTCAAAGTACTTCTTTTTCCCCTCTTGGCAGCCATAATTGGTAGAACATTGCTGTTGATCCCAGCAGCAATTATTTTGTGATGCTGCCTGCTATGGTTATTAACACAGCCATATGAGCCTCCCTTCTCTGGGAACTTTTGGAGTGCCTAACACCTTGAATGAGGTTTTGATTTGTTTTGGTATAAATTTTGTCACTGAAGCAAATTGTAAGCTCTGTATGATGACCTGAAGTTGAGAAAGCTGAGTTCTGAACCTTTGTAAAACCTCAGTATTACAATGGAAATTGATTTGTTCCACCCCTAGTGTCCTGTCCTGCTCACATTGGACTCAAAGGATGGTGGCAGAAATATGAGCATCAGTCTTGCAAAATAATTCTGGCTATTTCTGTTTCTAGGGTTTAATGCATCTCCAAGGAAAGCCAGTGTGTTCTTTTGACCCAGAAGGGTTGATTTTTGCTGCTGGGGTCAATTCTGAAATGGTGAAGCTTTATGATCTCCGTTCTTTTGACAAGGTGAGGTACCCTAACTTCACTTCTTACAGCTTTTTTCTTGCAAGAAGCAATCTAAACTCAGTGCTCAGAGGCTGGATTTGTGTACTGAAGCTTACTATCTGGGGTGCCTCCTTGGCATCCAGAGTTCTCAGTAAGCACAAATCTCATGGACAGAAAGAAATCCTGAGGGACACTCTTAGCCAAAATTAAAATGCTAACTCTTGAACTATCTCCAAACTCCAGTTAGACTCTTTGATGTGTGGTTTTGGCCTTTCCTTCCTTGCTGCTTATTCTGGAAGAACAGTGGGGAAGATTGAGTCAGGACTGTCAGAAAGGATGGAAATTTCAAAGGAACCTGTACTGGTGTGGGCAGCTGAAGCTGAACTGAATAAGCACTGAGCATAGATCCATGGTTTTCAAAACTCAGATGACGATTACACTGGCTCAAACTCTTTCTGTAACTTTATTTAGCAGCCTTGTTCAAAAGCTTATTCCTTCCTTAATTAAATTTGTGCTCTTGATTGTGATAGACTATGAAACTGTTGGATTGAAACAGCCCATTGCACTCTTTTTTTGTTTTGGAAACTGGATTTGGATTTGGATGTTGAAACTTATGCATGCAGTGACATGTTTGCCTTGCCACTGTCTTTTGGTATCTCAGGGCTAAGGATTTTCTTCTAAAAAATCTGAAATGTTTTCCTGCACTAAGGCTAAAAGCAGATTCTTGTTAACAGCGACTCACATTTTTCCTCATATTTCCCATTTTCTCTCTGCAGGGGCCATTTGCTACGTTTAAGATGCAATATGACCGAACGTGTGAGTGGACAGGCCTGAAGTTCAGCAATGATGGGAAACTCATCCTCATCTCAACCAATGGCGGCTTCATTCGGCTCATCGATGCCTTCAAAGGAGCTGTCCTGCACACATTTGGGGTGAGATTGCTGCCTGTGGCACTTGCTGGAAAACTTGGTGTTAGTTTGGGGAGCAGGTCCCCTTTGGCTGTGAGATTGCTGTGGACACACTCTCTACTACATATTCTCCTGTTTTGTGCCATAGGGTTATAACAATAGTAAGGCTGTCACGCTGGAGGCATCATTCACACCAGACTCTCAGTTCATCATGATAGGTAAGATAATTCTTGGCAAGAATTTCAGTGCTCTGAAATTAGGTGTGTCATGTAGGGCTGAAGCTGTGTCTGTTGGGAAACAGAATGTATTTAAATAATACAATGCAGCTGTAAGCTTCTTTGCACTGACAGTGTTCTGTTAGATTGCTCAGTGTTCTCTAGACTGAAATATAAAAAAGCCTGCAAGAAGGCTTTTCTTTTTATGTATAAATGTTCTTCCAAAATAGTTAAGAAACTAGGAAACTGTTGTAGTGTGGGAAGACCGGTCACGCAGTTTGTTATCCTCTCCCTGTGACTAGGATGCCCTCATGTGCTGCCTCACAGCATTTTGTGGCTGTGTTGTGGCCATCTCCTGTTTCCTGATGACCAAAGCACATGTTTGTGCTTGGGTGACAGGGCTCATAGCTTGGTGCATTTGCACACCCCCAGGGTTGTTCTGCACTGGTGACATTCTAGGGCAGCTGCAATTTGTTTATGTGGATTTTGTAAATCCCCATGTCTGTGGAACGAGCTCTTAACCCTTGATAGAAGCTATAGGCATCAGCCTGGTGGCTCCCAGCGTATGATTCCCCTGGCCCTTTGCATGATGGACTCCTGAAGGAAGCAGGTAGTGAGAATCAGCTTGAAACTCCTGTACAGTCTGGTGCTGCACCCCTGGGCACCCCAAAATGAGCACTTCAGTCACCTGCTGCCCAACAGGACCTGTGGACACAAGTCAGATGAGTCTGTGTGGTGCTGCCCTTTCCTAGAACTTTGTTTTTTGTTCTTAGTTCTGTGGCTGATATATCAAATATGTTTAACTTTGTGGTAATTTGATATACAGATCCTCATTTTTCCTGTATGAGTGATGGTTTTGGCAAAACTTCTTTTCTTTTGTTCTGGCTGAGAACTTCCTGATTGCAAAGAAGGGAGGTGGAGTTTTTGTTTAGTTTGTCTCTGGAGAGCACTTCATTGCACATATTTGCCTTCCTGTTGTGCTCTTCCAAATTAAAACAGTAGTAGAAGTTCCAAACCACTTATTCCCGTTCAGTTTTATATACAGTTAAGCTGCAGCTTGTGCTTCCTAATTTTTTTTTTCCTGAAAGGCTACAGGCATAAATACAGAAACAGAAGAAAATGCTTTGCATTTTTATTAGGAATCCCATTTTAAATTAGTCAAAAGCAGAACTGAATTATAAAAACATAAAGTTCTCAGCCTCAGAGTTTGAAAAATGTCATTCTGAAGTGAAAAACTTGTCCCATTATAGTAATGTGGAGAGTCAGTATCTCCGGGGAGCTTCTGGTATTTGGCTTAGTGCATTGAAATCTGATTACCTTCCATGGTAAAGGCTTTGGTTTGATTCTGTGCCCACTGAGTGAGATTTACCTGTGTCTGAACTGAGAACTTGTGTGAACAATGACTCTTTCCCCAGCACTTGGCCTCTGCACATTGGTGCAGGTTGGCCAGGGTCTCTCCTCCATAGCTGGAGGTGTCAGCTCTCCTTTCTTATTGGGTGGCAGTAGTTAGCATCTTTGACTGAATAGTGTTGCTCTATTGTGTAGTTGAGTCTTTGCAGTACAAAGGTACAAACCTGCTACTTGGATACAGGCTAAAGTTTTAACTTCATGATGTTTTGAACATGCCCTTGTAACACTTGGAGAACTCCAAAGGTTGTGTTACGAAGTTGAGACCTTCCTGTTCCTAAATTTCAGACAAAAAAATGTTCTACCATTCCTCTGCTGATCTCCCTAGTGCATCTTGTGTATTTTGTTTTCCACTCCTACCTTCAGGTTCGGAGGATGGGAAGATCCATGTTTGGAATGGAGAAAGTGGGATGAAAGTGGCTGTCCTAGATGGAAAACACACAGGTCCTATAACCTGTCTGCAGTTCAATCCAAAATTCATGACTTTCGCTAGTGCATGTTCCAATATGGTAAGGAAATGGGCTTTAAGTTCCTCTGAGCTCCATGAAGTGCTGACCCTTCCAGAGATGAATCTGAGAAGGCTCGGTGCTTCTCATGTGTGTTGCAGGTGGTAACTCCTACAGGGTGCTGTAGGAGAGGTTTGTGTTCTGCTATGAAAAGATATTTTCTTTCCTCCTCTTTAGGCCTTCTGGTTGCCAACTATCGACGACTAATTCCTACGCCGCAGCTGCTGTTGGATGGCTCCCATACTGCTAACAGCAGCACATCATTGCAAGCATAGTTTTGGAATTGCCTACATCTCCTAGACTGTGTTCCTGTTCCTGCATATTTTCCATGTCTCTTACCTTTATCTACAGCATTCCGTTGTGAGGACTGCTCCTCTTGGCCTCCTGGCACGCTCAAGAAGCAGCATGCTACAAGTTCTTACCTTCCAGTCCATGCCTGGCAGGCTTTAGCCCAAGATGGAACTGACACAGTGTTACTTCTTAGAGCCGTGAATTCTGTTTTATCTACAAAATGTTTGTGGCATTTTTTAAAGCTGTAATTACGTGTTTTCCTGCTGTAAGTGCACAAGGCTATTGACGTTCCGACATGGAACGTGCAGTTCCTTTCCATAAGTGCATGTTTTTAACGTCTGGGATCTCTGGTTTCACTGCAGTCCACAGATGCAAATACTTCTGTGCCAAATGTGAACACTGACAGTTTTCAACGGCAAATGCTGGATTCTCTTGCAGTGGAACATGCACCAGAAGTGTGGGTAGCTGTGAATGTACCTCATGCATCTTGTCATCCCTTTTTTTTTGGCAATTTAGTGTGCAGCTGCACAGGTTTCATCCACTGTCAGAGGTTGCCAGAGCGTCCCTGCTGTTTGCTGTGTCAACATCCTGGAGGTGCAGACAGCACTGCTGAGATCCAGCCAGTGTCCCGAGCAATAAACGAGTCTGTCAGCAGGAAGACGGAGAAACCACACTAAGACTGAAAGCACAGTCTGCCTGTGTATCTTTATGTACCATCTTGGCTGATCTTATTTGTAAATATCATGGGGTGGGTGGGCAATGGGAATGGGCCATATTTTTTTACTTTTAGATATAAAATAATATGATGTGGGCCAGTAATGTGAGGTGTCTAGGCTGTTTACTTTCACCGATGCAGTTTTCCACCCCCTGGTATGCAAATAAGCTCCATGAAATTCATCCCACACTAGGCTTAGACCGGTATCCCTTTGTTGGTAAAACTGACATGTGGGTAGTCCATCACACAGTTCGGTACTGGTCTGCAGGTTTCCACTGATAGCTCCAAAAGAGCAATGCATCCTTTATCAGATGGTGTCTCCAGAAATTAATTTTAAAAATCTTAGGTATGACTGTGCTGACTCTGATTTGCTGTGGTCCTGCCCCAAGGAATGCCCCTGCAAAGAGATGGGGAGGAACTTACTCTTCTGCCTCAGGGGCTTGTAGCACAGAGAAGCTGGCAGGCTGGTCTTCAAGCAGAGTGCCAGTTTATTTTTCCTGAAATGCTGCTTCAATGGATTGCATCCACCAGCAAGCTGGGACAGGCCTGGTGAAAATGTAGTGTTCATTATATTCTTGCCTTTCCAAACACACTTAGGTTTGTGCTGGGTCACAGCTTGGGAAGTCTGTTCTTTCCCTTGCCCAGTCACATGTGCTTCCCTGCTCATAAATACGAAAAGGTGACAAGACAGTAACGGGCATATTCTCTCTGCTCTCCAGTGCCACTCCCTACTGGCAAACTGCTGGAGTGTTTTCCTTAGGTTAGTTGTCCTGATGTTCCCCTGTTACAGCAAAGTTCATCTCAGCTGTATACAGTTCACATCATGACTCCCTGGGAAAGTAAACGCCTTGTAGAACAGCTGTCTCTATTTCTTGCCTTTTTTTCCCCCTTCCCAGTCCTTGTCCACGGAATGGTGCTGTGCTAAAATCTGGGGATGGGCACTGAGCACCTCTGCGCTGCTGGTTCTGTTGAGGTTGCAGCGCTTGCCTGTGGCAGTGCAGGAGCACTGCCCACACGGGGCAGGCTCACACCCTGGTGCTCGATCTGTGCTGTGGTTGTGGCTCTGCTGCTGCTGCCACACAGCATTTCTAACCACGGGTCTGCGATGTGAGTTTGCCATCCTCCAGCAGGGTAATAGATGCTTTCCCTCTGCCACACAGGCCTGCTGCTGGAGATGCAGATGAGAGGTTCATGCCACCCTTCCTGTGCTGTCTCACCGTCGCCTATAAATAAAACTGCCCCCTGCAAAGGGAGGTGGTTTTCTCGGGCTTCAGCCACTTAACTCAGCAGTGTTGCATTTCAGGCTGCTTGGTGCTATTTTACCTTTGTTGGTATTTGCAGTGCTTTTTAAAATACAGGTATTTGGGGTTTGTAGTGTGTTTTAACAGTCAAACTTCAGCATTCAGTAGTAAATTATCTTTGAGGTTTTTCAAGTCTTTTGCCTGAGGAAGTGAACAGATAGCCTCTGGCCATATTCCCTGTTACTTTTCACAGGGAAGCATTTGAAAGTCTTTTATTCTATAAAAGCTCTTTTAATGTGGTTTTGAGCACTTGTCTAGAGGTTGTTGTTCAGCTCTCTTCTGCTTGCAGTGTTGTAAAACATGGTATGTTGTGGCATGGAATGTTGGAAGGAAAAGGGAACCGGAGGAGTGGTTTAGGAGGATACACACACAAGCCCATCAATGGCTTTCTGGATTGAAGAGGGATGTTCAGGCTCATGCACAGCACTAGTTCTCTGTTCAGAGTGGCAGCTAGGTGCCTTCCCAGGGCCCACTGCCACCCACACATGCAGAGACATCTCTGTTGATGTAGCACGGAGTGCTTTCCATCTGGCTTTAAAAGAGAGGAATGTACCAAGTGTTGTCAGGGAACTTGAGGACTGTGTGTTTCAGCCAGTTGGACAGGAAAGGTGAATACAGCTTTTAGCTTTCAGCCTCTACGTGCTTCTCTAGGAGTTTCAGGGCTGCAATTCCTGTATTGTTTAGGGCTGCCTGCTAAAAAGAAACAGATCTGATGAAAAACAGCCTTCCTAGGTCTGACAGAGTGGCCAGGCAGTAAACAGCATTCCCCCTCCAAATCTGACAGATGAATCCCCCCATGTTCTTTGGGATCTTTTTTGAAAACAAGGGGGAAATGAAACTCAAGAGCCCACCTCTAAGTAAGCAGTGTGGTGGCTGAGCACATCTGCCTGGGCTGTAGATTTCAGGTGTAATTCTCCAAGTCAGCCTTGAAAGAGTTTTATTACTTCATTGATGCTCCCAGGTCCTGGATTCATGCCCCAGTCCCTGCTTTAGAGGGTACAGGAGTAATTGGGTGACAAATTTGGAAGCAGCAGGGTATCTTTTTCCAATGCCTCTTGGCTGTATTAGCACTTTAAGAGACTTCACCTTGGTTTTGGGTCAGGGGCAGAAACCTGGTGAGCCTTTCAGAAACTGGTCTCTGTGGTCGTGAGCTGCTATAGGGAGTTGGATTCCTCGGTGGTATCTGCCAGTGAGTGTAAATACATAAAGTCAAATTATGCTTTGTCACAAAATACTACATATGTGGAGAACTCAATGTTGTGGCTGTGACCAATAAATATTTTGTAGAGAGACCACTTGAGTGCTGTAAATTTTCCGTTTGTCCACTGTGATACAACTTGCTGGTTTCTTAAAAGGGGGAATGTTAAACTCATCCATTTTTTAAAATCTCCCTTTGTTTTGGAGAGTCAGAATTTCTGTAGTGGAAACTGATTCTTTGCAGTTACCCCTTCACAAATTGCCCATTTTAAGAGAGTTTTTTTTTGCCTTATGATAGTATCAGGATAGGGAAGTCTTGTGACAGCTTCTTATGGAGCTTTGGTACCCTAAGTAAAGAGGTGTTCACAGCAGCCTGTGGTCTAGGTTAAAGAACTGAGCTCTTTCTCAGCAAGAAGGTGAGAAAATAACTTACTAGATTTGACTAACAGGAATCTGGGATCATTACAGTTAATGCATATAAATAGGTTACAGCTACTGAAAGGATGACAGCAGCCAGTATCATTACCATGGTTAAACTCAAGAGGATGGGGGGAAAGTGAAGCTGGAAAGAAATGTTTTTTATTCTACCCCTTGCTTAAACCACAAGCAGATAGCTAAGAAGGCTGCCCCATTCCTTGGGGGAATTTCCTCCCACTGCAGGAGATAATCTTTTGACACCAAGCCCTTGCAGCAGTTCCGGTAAAGAGATGCCTCTGGTCACAAGCAAAGACAAATTAAAAGCAGAAACTCCCCAGTGATTTTCTGAGGCTGTTTTCTTCCAGCCCAGGTCTGTGTAAAATCCTCAGTTATTCCCCCAGGAATATTATCATAGTAAGATGCATGGGAAAAAAACAAAGGACTTTTATTTGGACTTCCATCCTTGTGGAGCTTAAAACACACATTGGGGTTTGGCTGCTTCTCTAGGGAATCCTGGACTCTGTGTAATGAATAATGAAAACCAGAGTGGGGACTTGGGGAGATGGGAAGCTTGTCCAGACCTGAATTTGCCTGGCTAATAAACAGGTTGGGAGCCAGATTCTCAGAGTTTAAGACAAGTCCGGCATGTCTGCTGCACTGTGTTTCTGCTGGAATAAGTGCTTGAGATTCAGCAGACAAATTGCAACAAACTGGTTTTATCTTACTTGGAGCTCTTCTACTGAATCAGCTGATGCACTGAAACACCTTGGTTCTCATCAGTGCTGTTGTTACAAAACCTGCTTTGCTGTCAGAAATGACCCGAACAGAGAAAGCATCAGCAAGTGTGGATTAAGATTTGTTAGAAATCTGTACACTGTGTTACTAATACACTTCAGTGTTCTTAAATAAGTAAGGCACGTATTTTTGCACAGCAGTCTTCTGTACACCAGGGTGAAGCCTTACCCAGCCACATCCTCTGGGTTTGAGGTGGTGCTGCCTACAAATGGCAACTGTCTCAAGACGTCTGGGCTACTGCTCCAGCACTCCAAGGCACGGCTGTACCCAATGCTGTCTTGGCAGCAGCTCCCAGGCTTTCAGCACATCTCAGGTTACAGCAAATGGATACGAGAGATGCTTTAGCTTATGCATCCAGTTCAGCTTAGTTCAAGTCTGATTAAAAGCCAGCTCTTCAGACTGGCTGGATCTCAACTGATCCTTGTTGTTGAATATTTAAAAGGGAGAGGGATCAGTACAAATATGGATTTGAGTGTCACTGTACCGCAAAGATCTTAGAAAAAGTGCCCTTTGGCTTGCATGGCCCCCTTTGCAGGTTCTCCTTGGTCCAACAATGAGAAAGGGGAGTGACTTGTTACCCACAGTGCTTCTCTTGCATGTTGTTAAGCAGCTAGTCTTGTTCATCTTGTGCCAGGTGCTGGCTGTGCATTTCAGGTTCCACTGGATGAGAGAGAACACATGTGCAGCAGAAATCCCTCAGTCTGAGGCTGATGCTGAATGGCACCTCAGTAAGGGAACACAGAGATGCTGTGTGTCATTCAGACATTCAGTCCTCTTCCCTGTTGTTTAGTGGGATGACAAATACAGAGATGTCATCATAGGATGCCTCGTGGCTGTCATCCAGCATCCACTGGTGGCCCCTCTTCTTTCCCCTTGCTCTGCATACCAAGCACTTGGCCAGTTCTGAAAACCTGTAGGTAGAAAAATGCAAGGTTGGGCTAATATAGCAACTATTCTCTGTAAGTATGATGTTGAGAAGTGGCTTTATGTTGTCAAAATAACAAGGGTTTTTTGAGACATCAGCTTTATAATTGTTTCTTTAGGATGAGGACAGATTAGCAGGCAGTTTCCAAAGTCACAGAAGAGTGGTCATGCCAGAGCTGCCCTGGAAGCAGTGGGATCTCAACCTGCTTTAGGTCTGACCAGGTTCTTTTGGAAGGGAAAACAAATGCAAAGCTGGTATTACCTTTGAGGATCTGTCCTGTTTTCTGCAAGGAAGCTCCTGACCACATGGGCCACCTCATCGTTGCACAAAACATCCCAAAGGCCATCAGTTGCCATGATGAGGACATCGTCTTCCTTAATGTCATGTAGAGCGAAGTCAAATACGCTCACCTGGAAAGCAGAGGAGTAAACCTGTGACAATTCCTTCAACAGAGGGCTCAAGGAGATTCCCTTGAGAGAGGACACACTGGGACCAGAGTGCTTGGAGAAATGTGAAGACCTGCCTAGTCTGTAAAAGGTGCATCCTACAGTGAAGCAGCTTGCTTAATTCCACCCTACACTTCCCACATGCTGTGACTGACCTTAGGAATGCAGGAGAGGAAGGGTTTGACTTCAATGTTGGTGTCGATGACCTTGAGCTGATGATCCCCTAGGCCTCGAGAGACAGCCAGAGTCCCCAACAGGCGAGCCTGGCCCCAAACAAAGCACAAGAGGATTGAAACATCAGTGTGTGGTGCCTTTAAAGGCTGATGTGTGGCTTGTCTTGACTGATCTGAGTTGCTTTAGGACCCTTCTCCAAGCATCACCCAGAACAGCCTCTGGAGACTTTGGAGGTGGAAGAGCGATCAGATGTAATGGCCTGATGGGAGTGTGGAAACAGCCTGATTGTGAATGGCTCCACACAGCCCACGGTGTGCTCTGGAGTTAGTACATGTGCTCTGGGTAATGTTGCAATGCTCAGAAAGCCCGTGGTGGCATCTGCTCTTGGCTTGAGGTGGCAGTAAAGACATTTGGATTGGTTTGGGGGTGTCCATTTGTCCTGGCAAAGGACATTCTGCACTGACTTGGTAAATGGGGTGCCATGTGGGTTGTAGTGCTGGGGGAGGTGATGGGACTTTCTGCCCAACACCAGCAGGCAGCTGCTGGATGGCTGCAGTCACTGCTTCTCCGTACCTCCTCCTCCCCTCTCCAGGCTCGTTTCCTCGAGGAGGACAGTTTGTGGGAAAGGCACTAGAGCTAATGGAGACAGTCCCAAGTGGGAGCTGATGAAGTTCCCATCTGAATCTTGTGTGCAAGGGAAGGTGAGGAAAGGGCAGCCTCCCTCAGGGCTGCTGTCTGTTCTGGTGTACTCTGGAGGAGGGTGCCCCAGAGGGCTCTGGGTTACACCAGCCAGACAGCAAAGGAAGCTGCAGTATCTGGGGCTGTGGGACTGTGCTGTGCTGGAGAACACCAGAGCTCTAGGTCTGTTGTAGTGCAGAGTGTGACATGAGTGACAGGAGCACTGAGGACCCCCAAAAGACTTGCCTGTGCCTTCCCAGTGTGTAAAGCATTAAGCTACCTGCTTCCCATGACCATGGACAAGAGGATACTTGAGATCAGCTTTCTCCACCGTCTTGTACCCCCTGGAACAGAGAATTCACTGTTGATTTAGGATTTGTCTGACTTGATAATACAACCCAGCCAGAGCATTTTGACTCTCACTGAAGCCTTGTGCTGTCCCCATGCACAGGCAGCTCACTGACGATGGGGCAAGGTGACCCTCACTTTCCCCTTCCTCCCCAGCTTGTACATGCACCAGCTTAGGACTCCCAGCACCAGCCCCACCGTGATGGATGCTAGAAAGACTATCCTGACAGTTTTCTAACCACCCTGCCAGGACCCTGGTCCTTTGGAGGGAGCTTCTCACAGCATCCTTCCCTACCACTGTGCTGCTGCTCTCACTAGCAGGATGTGCCCTTTCTCCCTTCCCTTCCCATTGGTGTGAGCAGGTAAAGCTGCCCTGTGCTGCAGCCTTGCCCTCAGGCAGAAGGGACTCACCAGCCCTCCATGAAGTAATCCCGGTACAGGACTTTCTGGCCCACATCATCTCCCTTCAACCTCCGTGGAAACTCAAAGCGAGTGAATTCACCATCCAGGAGCTTGGGGAAAAGGAAAGCCTGGAGGAGGGAATGGAGGGGTGAGCATGGACAGGTTCTTCTCCAGTGGAGTAGGGCACCAGAGCTGCTTCTGCCTTAGGACTGGTACTCCCAGCAGCAGAATGGAAACCAGAATTGGGAAAGCATGTTCCAATGAGATGGACATCTCCCATACTAAAGACTGTTGGCTGAATTTCTACCTCAGCCATCCCTGGCTAGTGCCAGCTGACACGGCCATGCAATGGCCTTCAATGAAAGCAGTCACTCACCAGGTGCTGGATTCGCTGCCTCTCTGACTCGGGGGTGAACTCGCTGCTCATGGGCACAATGTTGTCCTTCAGGACAAGAACTGCCCTACAAGGGGGAAGAGGCAAAGCTCAGCTGGGCCAGAGAATAGCTGTGCACTCAAAACTGTTAAAAAAAGTCACTTTATGTCAAATAACTCCCTTGCAATTGCACTGTTGCAGCAGAGAACTGTGCTTGCCTGGTTTGAGAATGGTTGAGCTCACTGTTAGAGGAATGTGGGCCACAGCCAAGTGAGGGAAATCACCCTTCACTTTTAAACACCTGCCAGGCTGAGTGTACTGCTCCATGACCACACCAATGCTGTGTCTGGGCAGCTTTAGTCACTTGAAATCCCCAGACTGTTCCAGAAGGCATGAGAGCACCTTTCTTCTAGCAGGCCCTGTGCCAGGCAGGAAGAGGAGGGCTGGGCTGCACATTTACTGTCTGTAGGATTAAATCAGAGTGGTGGTTTAACCTGGCAGTTAACCACCACACAGCCACTCACTGACTCCCCCTCACCCCATAGGATGGGACAGATAACTGGGAAAAAGGAAAGTAAAATCTGTGGGTTGAGAGAAAGTAAGTTTATTAGGACAGGAACAGAGGGAATATCATCATGAGAGAAGAATTAAAATATAGAAAACAACTGATGCACAGTGCACCTGCATGGACTGATGCCCAACCACTTCCCCAGCAGTGTCCCCGGCCACCTTTCCTCTCAGTCCACACACTCAGCATGGTGCCATGTGGTCTGGAACATCCCTTGGGTCACTTGGGGTCAGCTGTCTTAGCTGTGTCCCCTCCCAGCTTCTTGTGCCCCCAAACCTCCTTGCTGGTGGGGTAAGAAGCTGAAAAGTCCCTGGCTGTTGCTGAGCAGTGCTTGCACAACTTAAATAGTAGGTTTTCAACAGTGTTCTCTAGAACTCTGTCCCAGCTGAAACCAGGACAGTAAGATGCTGGAAACCTTGCTTAACTCTCAGCTCTCATCCCCAGCAACTTCCCCATTTTATTAGGACTCACCTGCTGTCCCCAGCATTGGCTACATACAGCTTTCCCTGGAAATAAAGGGCAGCCAAAGCAGTGCAACCTCCTGTCTGGTTCGTAGCTTCCATCTCCTGGCCAATGACTTCATCCTGTTGGTTTCAACAAGTTTGGAGACTGGTGTGATCTGGGCTGCTGCCTTATACAGTCTCATCCCTCCCAGCAGAAATCCAGAACCAAAACTGACTGTGGATGGGCCACAGGAAACCAGCAAAGTAACAGACAATGTTGCCTCTGTACAGCTTACACAGCTGCTGCTCCTGGACTATGGATGCTTTAGGAGGATGATGGGGAGAGCCCAGCCTTGTACGTGCTGTGTGAGTGTGACAACAGCCACCCTCCTGCCCTACAGAATTGCACAGAGCTACTGTGGCTTCGTTCTGGGTCACCACTGCCAACATACAACTCTGAGGCAGGCCTTGGGGTCCGACCCAGCGTGATCTCAGCACATTTAAAGGTTTGGCCCAATGTTCCAGCCTACTCAGCCAGCAGCAGGACTGCAGACCTTGCCCTTCCAGGGCTCAGGGAGGGACAGACTGTGGCTGCCTGGGCCAGCCAGGACTGGTGCCCTGCATGGGGTACTCACACATTCTTGGAAGGCATTCTCCAGGGCTCCCACCACCAAGTCTTCAGCGTGGATGTGCTTCTCCTCCACAAACTGGGGGTCACTGTCACAAACACAGCGTCCACTGAGGTGCATGGGAGGCTGGGCCTCGGTGATGCCTCCCACAATCTCCTCCAGCTTCTGCTTGATGCAGTAGTGCAAATAGTTGGAGGCGATGATAGCAGCGTCTGGGCCACCATGGCCATCAAACAGCGCCCAGTAGTGACCAGTCAGAAACTGCCGTAAGGAACAGGGATAAGACAGGGGCTAAAGAGGTTGTACAGGTGGCAGGCTCATCACCAGGATGCCTCTGTATGTGTTTTGCCTGACTTTTCCACCCCAGCTACCCTTCCCTCCCACTGGTAAATCTCCTGTGCAGCTCAAACTCAAGTGATGCCCACGTGCTGCTCTGCCAGATCCATCAGCTGAGCTCTGGGCATCTGGATTTGCACCACATGTGCTGTATTAGGGGAGATGGGGCCATTTCACAAGAAGTGAGGCCTGGTAAGAGCACCCTGTGTGCCCAGCTCATGCTGCTGCCCAAGTGATGGCAAAACACATTGGCCCTTGAAAGCACAGGGAGGACAGGAAAGGTGAAAGGTGAGGACACCAGGGGCTTAGATGACCTCAAATACTGCAAGTCATGGGCCATAGAAGTAGAAATGGCATTTACAAGCAGAGCTGCATATTTGCCTGCCATAGAGTACATGGGTCCCCATAACACATCCAAGGAAGGGTTTCAGCACATGGGCATGTAGGACTGATGGAGGAATCCTGTGTTTCCCTGCACCTGTGCCCTTGGGTGGCAGCAAAAGGCTGGCAGCAGGGTGAGCACAGCCTGCCTGGGGGCAATACCTGCGTGGAGCACAGGATCAGCCATTCCTCATCCTCCTCCAGGCCTGGCTCTCTCCTCCGGACAGAGATCTGACAGCAGGCTGCCTGGTCCTCATTGAACTCTGACTTCTCAGCATTGATAACCCTGCAAACACTCCAGGTAAGGTGTGGGGACACACTGCACCTCTCTCGCTCCCAGGCAGCTGTGCTGGCTGCTCTGCAGTCCCTGCAAACAGCTGCACCTTGCCCTTCCTTTCCAGCCCCATCCTCCCTGCTCCCTTTTCAAACTCAAGGATCTCTTTGCTTATGACTGAAATAGTAAATCATTTATGTGCAGCTGGGGATAGACACCTGCACCCTGGCCTCAGGCAGCCATCATCAGCAGCCCACACCATGCCATTTCCTTGTTGACACAGTGCACTGCACAACCATCACCCCTACTTTTTCTTCCAGCCTTGGTAATGTTTGTCCCTGGATGGGAGTGTGCTCTCCTGACATTTCACGCTGTGCCATCCCAACACCATGGGGTCATGATGTGGTCTGGCCAGAACACGGGGACAGCTCCCGGCTGAAGTTCTGCATGATCCATCCTCTCTGCCACTTAAAACGGCAAACCAAGAGATTTCTAAAAATGTGGTCTTCCCTTTACTTTTTAAAGACACTGTTAAGAGCGGTGCTGCTCTCGAGGCTGCCCCGGCCACTTGTCCCAGCCCCGGTGCCGGCCCTGCGGCTGGCAGGGGCGGGCAGGTGTGTCCTCGCCGCCCCCGGCAGGCACCGAGAGGGGCTGGAGGATTCACCGCCACGCCAAACCTCCTCCGGAGCAGAAAGCCGC
>VWYI01015690.1:453718-533845 GCA_013399455.1 Anthoscopus minutus
CGGGCTGCGGGCGGTGTCGCGACAGTGGCGGCGATGGGGGCGATAGGATGAAGCTTCCCGAAGGAGCCGGCGGGTTTCCTGCTATTTGCGGGGGAGAGGGAGACTGAGTCAGGCTCGGAGCGTTCGGGTGCCGGGAGAAGGTGCGGGAGGGGTTCTGGCCCCGGGGTGCGGCCGGTGCGGGGCTCTCCCGCATCCTTTGTCTGGGCTGATGCTCAGCACCCGCCGCGACGTGCTCGGACAGATGTGTCACGCACATCTGCCTGGCCGCAGCCCCGGCCGCCGCTCCCTTTCCTACGGGGATGCTCGGCCCCAGCTGCTCCCCAGCCCAGAGGAGCTGCGGAGAGCCCGAGTGAATTCCTGCTTCCCGATTTCTCCTCCCGCTCCCCACAGGACCCAGCCAGCACGCCGACACGAGGGCTTCTGCATTTCTGAGTGTGCTTGGTGCATGACTGACTGTGTATCCTCACGGTATTTCCCTCCTGCCTCCCGCCTTGCCAGCTCAATTAGCAATATTAATCAGGAGTAGAGGTGCTGCATAATTTATGTAACCGAATCAATATGCGAGCAGGGATGTGAGAGCAGCTGCCCCTGGGGCCCTGCTCTGTGCGGTCGGGTGTGAATCCAGTGCCAGGAGGGAGCTGGGACATTGGCCTCACAGCTCCCTCCCTTTAGCACCTTTGTGTCGGGGTGGGAGTTTGTGCCTGCCGGTCCTTCATGGCATGAGCGTCCTTGTTCCTTCAGCATGGTCGAGAACATCCTTCCCCTCCAGTTGCTTCTGGAGGGGCTGTAGCTGAGAAGTGGTCAGCGATGATGCTTAGATGTTTCTCCTGCTTTTTGCTCAGGAGAGCTGGTGGTTGTTGATGGTGTTTGCCTTCAGGTTCATTGCTTCTGGCTTAAGCTGAGATCGTGAAGTTCAGGCTCTAATTAAGTATTCCTCGTTTTGTAAAAATATAATAACAATTTAAAAAGTTAAAAATCATCAGGATGGACTCCTGCACCCCAGGGTGTGCTGGCCCTGCTCTGCAGAGCTGTCCATGAGGTTTGGGCAGGCAGGGCCTGTTGCACTGTGTGCCCCAGAGGCTGCTGCCTGTTGCTCACTGGCCATGCCCGGCTGCTCCTGTGCTGCTGGTGCTGTCGTTCCTGGCACCCTGTAGCTGCCAGGGAAGATGTGCCCCCTTGGCTCTCTCTGAGAGCACTGACCTTTGCTGACCTTGGTTGCCCACTGCTTGGCAAACTGTGCCCAGTGCTGGGAGTCACCTTCGGGCACCGTTGCCCTGTCAGTGGGAAAGGGGAAGGGACTCAACTTCCCCCGAGGAGCTGCAGCAGTGCATGGTGGGGATGGACCTGATGACTCTACCCTGACAGCAGATTCCTGGGCTGGGGGTGGTGTAAATCCTCCCTGTGGTTATGGAAAATAGCTTGTATTGGGTGGTTTTGCTGTCGCAGTGTCTTGGGCATCTCTGGGTTTTCTCTCCATGCCCTGTTGAGCCATCTCTCTTCCGGGAAGCTCCTGGTTCCTCTCTGAATGCAAATCTGCCCCTCCGACACCTGTGATGCACAGCTGGGGTGCTCCAGGCTTTAAGGAAACCCACTCCTGAGCTGGGTTTGGGATTTTTCAGTCTGCCCTACCCTGTGACAGTGATTGAATTATTCTGTTTGCTCAGCAAAGAGCAGATTCCATATCGAATGAGGAACAGCAATCCCATTGCTACTTTCATCCCCTCTGCTGTGGCACTGAGGTCGGTTGTTTGCTGAGGAGGAGGGATTATTCACATCTTCCTGGTTTCTGTGGCCTTGTTGTCTTTGTGTGCACCCAGCATTTTCTGTTTTTTCATTCTCGTTTCTCCCTAATTTTCAGGAAGACATCTGTTCCCAGGGGAATTATGATCAGATTCTGTGGCTGGCTTAGGGGAGGTTGCAGACAAACTGGTGAGGGATTTTGTTTGACACTGTGCTAGATCTGTGTGAGGCAGGGTGAGGTGGCAGTGGGGAACCCCCGGAGCAGCTCCCTGCTGTGATACTCCCACGTCATCCCAGCTTTTGGGGAGAAACAGATGGAGGGATTGCAATGGCAGTGGGAGCTGGAGGTTCAGGGACTGCAATCAGGCCTGAGCCTTTCATGCAAGGGCAAGAGGCTAATTATAATTTTTTTTGGATATCCCAGGCAGCTCTCTTGAAGGTGCTGGCAAGAAAACCAGGCTGCCATGGAGACTGCCAGGCTGGGGAGGCGGTTGGAAGCTATCAAAGGTTGCTGTGGGCTTCCTGGGGCTGGAAACCTGCTTTTTAGCTACAGCTGGGAGGATTCATTGAGTGTTTTTGCAGTCCTTGTTTTGCTCTGAGTGGCATTAGATTGGAACAGCATTTGCTGCCTGAGCTTAGAACCTTGGGATGCTGAACCAGGGGCTTTGATGCTGGTGGGAGGTCATCTGCTTTCAGTTGCTTTTGGGATCTCTTTCAAGGCCACTGGGTAGAGAAAAAAAGTCTCTCAGAGGATATGTTTTTTCATCTAAAAAGTAGAGAAATCAAATGCATTTTGTTTCTTCAACCCAAAAATAGAGTTTAGTACCTGCTCTTTCTAGGGGAGGCGGCAAGATCTGGGGATAGGTGAGGACCTTTGATCCCATCCACAGCTGAGCTGCCACTTTGCTCCAAGTCTGGATCTTGCTTTGGGAACACATCTGGTAGGAATGGATGTTTGCTTCAGGACACCCATGGTGTGCAAGGGCAGGAGTGCTGCCAGATGGGTAAAAAAAGAGCAGTGAGGTGGGACCCAGAAGCTGCTCGGTCTGCAAAAGTCTTTGTGGAAAGCAAGAGGCTTCCTGGCTCTCTAATGAGAAGAAAGAAGGACCTTCTCTGCCCATCCACAACATCCTTAGCCCTTTTCCTCTGGCTGTGCTGGGAGGCAGCACTGGCTCCTGAAGCACTTGGATGCACAAATTTGGAGGGTAGTTTTGGAATGCTGGAGGCACCCCCTAACCAGAGAGATGTCACAAGGTGCCATCAGCTGAGGAGAAGGAGAAGGGTTGGCTGGTTCATGGCCCTTTTTATTCATGGGGAACAGAGGGCACTGGGCTGCTGCAAGGATAGTTTTGAGGAGCCAGACCCAGTCTCTTTTCTGGGGCCACCTTGGAGGTTGATGTACACTGGGGGTGTGGCCCATATCCAAGTGGAGGGCACGTCAGGGTGGCCAGAGCAGCAGCACCATTGGAAGACCAGATAAATGCCCTGAGATGTCAAACCCCTTGAAGTCAAGCACCTGAAGTGGTGGGATAGAGGAAATCCTTTGGCAAATGTGCAGTGAGAGACTAAATGCAGTGAGGTCATGGCCAGGGTCTCTCCCTGGGTGCCTGCCTCCTCCAGTGCACAAACCAGTGCTCTGCTGGTGGCTTTACTGGGCAGAGAAAAGGAACAGCAACCAGCAGCTTCTGCAGGCAAGGAAGGACCATGTGTGCTGCACCACCACTCTACCCCAGTATCCAGCTGATGCTGCCTGCAGAATGAGTGCTGCCTAGCCTGGAGCAAGGGAAGGGACAGATAACTCCAATCCAAGGTGGCAAAGTGCAGACAAGACAGGTCCTGGGCGCACGTGGAAAATCAGGTGTTGAGAAGCAAATGTCTGGTGTCAGGCAGGTGGCTGAAAGTCTCTGGGCGGGATTTGCACTAAGGACCAGGAGCTGTCCATGTGAAATCCTGCAGGAATACAGTCTACCCCCACAGAAAATTGGGAGAAAAGCTTTGCTTGTCTCCTCTCTTGCTCCCTTTCCCCCCCATCCCTCTCCATTCTTTCTATTTTCTTCTGACATCTGTAGGTTTTTTTCTCAGAAAAAATTCCCTGCAAGGACATATTTATTTTTTCCATGGTGAGAAATAAAATCCTCTTACTGCTTAAACTGGCCAACTGTGTCCACAGGCAGAAAAGCAAGTTGAACAGGCACTGCGTAAAGGAGTTACACTGGGATAGACTGAAAAGAACGAATTTTAGCAGCAGCAAAAGCTATTTTGTGCCTGTTGCAGTTGTATCCTTTCCTGGATGCCCAGACCAGGGCAGAGCTGCCTGGGCAGGGAAAGTGTGGGTAATGCAGATACATGTTTTATTCATCACCATCTTAACTTCTCTCTGGCCAAGCATCCCTGGAACTTGGACAAGTTTTGCCTGGGTTTGTGGCTGGATTTTTGGCTGAGTTTCCCTGTTGCATCCCAGGCATGCTGTGCCCCAGACAGTGAAAGGGAATGCTTGCAGTCGCATCGAGTTGAAGATTATGTCCAGGGAATGAAAGATTGATGGCCAGAGGCTCGGGTTTCCCGTCGGGAGGGCAAGGTGACTTGATGTATTGAGAGAGGCATCTGTTTCAGGGAGCATGCATTATTGATCTGGGAGCCAGGCACTGCGTGGGGGCGATGGGGAAAGGTCAGACCAGCACAGACCTGTTGCTGCCTCAGCAAGTGGGCGAGGGGCTCGAGGAGGGGGAAACGGTGCCGCCTCCATCCCCGGCTCCTCTGGTGCCCTGGCATCCCCCCTGGCTCAGGGAGAGAGTGGCCATGGCTGTGGCTGTCATCACTCCTCCTCCAGGCTCTTTGCAGCCCGGCTCTGCTCAGAAAAGCTCATTGGGGCTGTAAGCAGCAGGAAAAGGCTCAGTTTGGGAACGGTGGTACCTGCAAGCACCATCGTTCAGCAGTTTGGACAAGACCAATGCTTCAAGCCTGGCGCTGAAACCTTCTGGGGACTGATCCAAACAGGCACATCCCAGCACAGGGCAGTCCTCTGGCTGCAAGCAGTGTGTTTGTTGGTAGTTGCAAAGATCTGGCTGCCCGGCTGCTCCCTGAGCTGGGGGAATTCAAGCTTTGGTCTGCACCTTTTGGTCAGTGCTGCCACAGGGGAGGCACTGTCCTGCACTCCCCCAGCAGCTCCAGTTCTCCTCTGGCTGTTTGCCTGTGGGGTCAGGGCCACCTGAGGGCCACTGCTGGCCAGCCATCACCTACCTGCCACACCGTCAGCTGCCCAGCCTGGGTGCCCCGAGTCAACAGCTGGCTCTGCTCAGCCTTCCATCGCAAGTGGGTGGCAGGTGCCACTGGGCTGGGAGGCTGTGTGGGACAAGGGGACCTGGGACCTGCTGTTATCAGACTTCTAAAGGCACGTTGCTCGGGAACTCATCTGCAGCCTGCAAACAAGTGGGAGAGGGAGGTGCTGCAGGACTCAGCGGCTGAAGGTGATTTTGGGTTGGGTGGGTGGCTGAGCTAGCACAGGGTGCGTGTGCCCACCAGGTCTGCCAGGAGGGTCAGCAGCAGAGCTGCCTTGTAGAAAGGCCAGAAAGTTCCTCAGGTGCCACTGAGCTCACACGGCTGCAAAGCAGCAACATCCCAAGCAGCAACATCCATTTTTCAGGGCAGGATAGAGACATGGTGTCCTTCCCAGGGTTTGGTCACCTCAACATGAGATTTCCCAAATGCCAAGGTGGGTCTTGATGTTTCTGGCTGGAAAAGCAGTACAAGCTGTTTGTGATTTTCCTTCTCTTCCCTGGGCTGACCAGCTGCAGTTCCTTGGTGGCTCCTGCACACTGTGCCCTCTGGCACAGGTGCTGTCTGTGCTGTGCCTTGTTCCTTGCACGATGCTGAGCCTGGGTGTGCTGTTCATGCTGTGCCTGCAGCCTTGTCAGCACCAGATAACCTGGTCATGCTCTTGTTTGTGCCTTCACAAATGACTTTGCCTGCAGCAGTGTGAAGTGACTAATCTGGACTTGGCTTGTGACCCACCTCTCTTCTCTGGAGCTGCTGGACCCTGCCCTGTCTGGTCCTTTCCTCAGTTATGGTACTTTGCTTCCTATTGAGTTTCATCCTATTTCTTTTTTCTGGCGCCATAAATTTGATTCTCCTGAGAGAACGGTGAATTTTTCTCCAGTGCACACTTGCATCTCCTCTAGCTTCCCACCTTACAGCTGCAGGAAGCACTATTGCAGCTGCCAGAAGTGTTCATGGAAATGTGGATAAACCTGGACCCACCACAGGTGCCCAGGACACCTTGCTTGATCCCACCTCTGATACCTCCCTGAGTGAGTTGCCCATGCGGTTTTGTGTCCGTGCTATGGAGGTTCACCAGCACCATGCTTCCAAGCTGGCATCTGACACTTGGAGACACTTAGAAGCTGAGCTGAGACCCCTGAATCCCACAGGTCTTTGGCTCTGCTGGAGGAAGCATGAGGGATCTCATGCATCTTGGTCTCAGTGGATCCACTCTGGCTGTAGCCCAGCTTGGATTTGTTTCTGGATTATTTGTTCCAGGATTTTCCGGGAACTCATGTCTAGAGGGTGAGTTGGATGTGTGGGTCCCTTTCAGTTCCTGCCCTGTTGCTCCTCCCTCTCCCTTGGTTTTTATGGTTTCCTCACACATGGATTTTCAGCTCTTGAGTTGTATCCTGGAGACTTCCTGGCAGGGGATGCCATGAGGCAGCATCTCCAGGGTGAGGTCTCCTCTAGCTCTTCCTCCAGAGCTGACTGTGGACCTCTCTATTAATATTTCAGGCACGCAAGCCATCTCGTCAAGTCTGCTGTGCCAATTAAGCTGTAATCATGCCGTAATGAAACAGTTGCTGAGCTCGTGCTCAAACCTTCCCTGGTTTATTCCTCTCGCTCCTCACTGGCTCTTGGCTATGCCTTGTGAGAGACAGAAGGGGACATTGGAGACACTCTGGTGTTTTTTTCAATGATAATTGCTTAAAAAAAAACCAAAAGAAACATCAGAATTAAATCTTGCAAACCCCCTCTGAAGTTTTTTTTAAGGCTTTGCTGCTGTCTCCTCTGGAAATAGCCTCCCTCCTTGGAAGATCTTGTGGTATTTCCTGTGATGTGCTGGGCTTCTCTGGCAGCATCCAGGCTTTTCCTCATCCCCTTCAACCCCTCGGTACTTACAAGACCCCAGTGCTTGGCTGTCACTTGTCAACCACTCAATTGCCAATCATCCCAGCTGTTGATCTTCAGGGCACTCCTAGCATTTCCAAGTGGGCTACAGAGTTGCATTTGCCTAGACTCCTGATTTTCCAGGTCCCACTCCACCTGCCTTTGGGTTCTGGGAAGGATGAGGTCAGACTGGAGGGATTTGCAAGCTGGTTAGCGCTACAGGGCTTTCCTATTTCTTCCCTGAAGTTGATGCTATGGAAACATCCAAGAGTTATTCTCTCATAGTCTCTTCTCAGTGTAATAGGAATTGGTGAAATTTAATGCTTATTAAAAGCTTCTGTCTCCTGCATGAGGTTTCCTGGGTGTATAAATGTCTTTTTCTCTTCCTCTTCCGCCTTGTGTGTGTGCAATAACCACAGATGCTGCCAGAAGGAAACAGTCACTCTCAACGGGGAAAGGGAATAAAAATATCAGAGTATCCTTGGTTGGGCACAGCAGGAGCAGGCTGAGCTCCCCACTGGCACTGGGAGAGGATGAATGTCTGCTCTGGGAACTGGGAGAGCTACATGCCTTGGTGCTGTTGGAGGGAGCATGCTTGTGGTGGGATTACACCAGCAAGCCTTCTGTTTGTCCCCTAAAATGCCATTAAGGAGTGACATGCCTTTGCACATGTCTGTGTGCCCATTCCTGCAGGGTCCTGTCAGGATGGCATCTCCAGGTTTGTATGGGAGCTGCTGCCTGCAGGGAGTCAGCCTGGGAGCTCTTCCTCGTGTGTGCCTCTTCTCTCCATGGGAGGAGAAGCCACCCAGAGCTCTGGTCAGTGCAGGCTTTGAGCTGGTGGAGGAGGTGAATTGCAGAGGTGTGGGGACAGGCAGGAGTTTCTTGATAGCTCCACAGGGATTCCTCCTCTCTGGGGGCTGGGGGAGCTGCTGGCAGTGCCCCAGCCCAGGGTCTGCCACCAGGGGACTGAGGGCACCGCTGAGTGGCAGTCGGTAGCTGCCCATGTCCCTTGTGCAGTGCCAGTGACATCGTGGTGGCTCCTGGGACTGTGCTGAGGGTGGTACCCAGTGCAGGGAATGGATGTGGCCCTTGCAGGGATGGCTTCCTTAAAGTGCCTTAAAGAGCAGCTGTGGATGCTGTCAGGCCCCAGGTTCTGTCCTGCTGCTGGCTCTTTTGGCACAGAAGAGCCAGGCTCGGATCCTGGTATGGGCTAAGGGGTGGCCGCTCAGGTCTCTAATCTCTGCAGCACTAGTTTCTTCAGTATTTCTAACAAGCACAGCAGCTTTGAACTCACAGGGCCCCCTTTGTTGCATGGCTGCATCCAGGAAAGGGCTTAGGTGGCTTTAGGGGTAGCCAGGCCAGGAGATGATCCTTGTCAGGGGACTGGCCCCTTGGAGCCACATCTCCTGGGCTTTTCCTTCACATGGAGTGTGTCCCGGCTGGCACGGGGAGCTCTGTGCTGGTGATGCTTCTGGGGTGGGCAGGTGAAGCCTCCAGTGCTGACTGTGGGCTGCTCCTTCAATATCCAGTGCCTCCAGCTGCTTCCTGGTAGGGTGCTGAAGATTGGCTGCCACTGCCTGGTGCTCAGGGAGCGAGGTGAGGAGGAATGCTCCCCAAAATGCTTCCCAAAAGCCTTTTGCAATCCAAGCCCTGCCAGCTCCAGAGCAAAACCCTGGGGCTGTTGCCTTTCCCTTCCCCATGGGCTCAGCTTCAGACCAACATCTCCAGGTTGGAGTTGTGCTGGCTCCCAGCCGCTCGGGAGCAGCATCCTGCCTTGTGTCACAAGCCCGGGACGTCCCAGCCTGCCAGGACATCCTGCAGCCACCCCGACCATGCCAACCCTGCCTCTCCATAAAGCGAATCAACTTGTCACTTGAGCTGTCCCTGCCTGCACTGGCCAAGCCATCGTCTAAATTTGGGTGATTATGTTCACCCAGGCCAAGTATCAGGTTCTCTGGATCACATGTGTTCCCAGCTGCTATTTAACTCTGACGCCTCAGGGAGACGCAGCACCTCTCTCCCAGCTTTTTGTATTATTGTTATTTTTTAATATAACTTTTCTGGCGCCATAAATTTGATTTTTTTTTTGAGTTCTAAATTTCTATCCTGCCAAGTTGGTCCCCTTTCTGGTCAGCCACTGAGAAACCCAGCACCTGCTTTGATTGCTAAATCTGATCACGATGTTTTTGGTTCTTTCAGCCACCACAGAATTAAGGGACTTCTTTGCCAAAGCCCGAAATGGTTCAGTTCGGCTCATCAAGGTCATCATTGAGGACGGTAAGTCCCATTTTTAAGTGCTTTGATTTACAGTCTGTCTGTTCTCTGTTTCCTCTCCTCCTTTCTTCTTTACCACTGTGGTGCCAGCTTGTGTTTTTGGAAACCTAAAGAAAAATGTTGCTAGGGCTTTGGGGCATGTGGCAACCCAGACCTGAAAGACAAGCCCAAACTTTGGGTGTGCTGGTGAGAAACTCTTGGAGCCCCAGGGCAGCTCCAGTGGGGAGCAGTGACTTTGCCAGCAGAGCAATACCAGCCTGGGATCAGTGTTCTGCAAGGGCTTTTGCTGCTGCTGTGTCATATTTTATTGTGGGATCCTTGTGATAGGCTGCTGCAGGGACCCTGGGACCTTTGTTGGGGGTGATGCACAGGCATCTTCTTCAGATGTGTCATCCCACACCTGCCAAGGAGATGCTGGGGGTAGGAAGTGCTCTGTGGCTCAAGGCCCAGCACAGGCCCACAGTGGCACCTGTGAGGAATGCCACACTCTGAGACCCTTCCCATCCCGTGGAGCTGCCCCTAGCCCAGGATACAGGCTTGCACCAACATTGCCCGTGTTTGTCCCATGGAATGGGTCCTTTGGGTGGCCTCAAGCAAGTGAGCAGAGCTCAGCACTGATTGAATGTCCCAGCAGGAGGGGAGCTGCCCTGGTGTAGGTTTTCCATCACCTCAGCCTCACACAATTGCATATGAATGACTTGTTTCTCACGGGGACATTACTGCCCTGCCAAGCTGCTGTTACCACCTCCCCTGAGTGGGCCACCAGTGCAAACCTGGAGGTGGATGTGATTGTTAGGAGCCCACCTGACCTTTGGAGAGGCCACAGCGTCCTGTTCAGAGGAGCAGCATGACTGGAAGTGCATGGGACACATCAGTGGAACTTCAGCAAGCCTTGGAAGTGCTGGCTTTGTCCTTGACAAGGTCCCCATTGTTGGGGGATGAAACATCCACATTGTTTCTTTGGAGTGTCTTTGACAACAATTCTGTGCTCTCAGCTTCTTTCACTTTTAAAAAGTGGGAATCAGATTTGTATTAGGATAAGTCCAGCCTGTCCCTAAGCCTGGACTTGAGATGCTTAGGGCTTGTGCCACTGGTGTTGGGTTGTGGCTGCTGATGCCAGCAAGGGAGACTTTTTAGCACCAATGGAAAACATTTCCCACCATCTCTGCTCCAGCTGAATGGGATTTATTTATCTGTCCACTGTCAGCAGCATGGCTCCACTCTTCTGTCACACAGGAGACATCAGCCTGCTGGTACCCAGCAGAGAAGGACCTTGGGGCACTAACAAGTGGTCAGGCAGATGGCACAGCCGGATGGATGCTCACCCTGGAGGGGAGGTGTCTAGAACTGCCTGGGGAGGACATGCCAGCTGCCCTGCCTGAACAGAGGATGTGGAAGAGAAGCCTCCCTCTCTGCTTGATGGCTTGTAGCACCTTTTACCCTCTGGAGAATTTGTTTTGGGGCATTTTGGAGCAGGCAGCAGTGAGTAGAAGGGGAGAGGAAGATGGTGCAAGGAGCCTAACGACAGATGCTCTGTGTCCAGGCATCTCCAAGACCACCATTGTGGCTGAGTGGAGCAATTTGAGAGGTCATTTTGTCTTTGGAGAGCTACTGGGAAGAGCTGAGATTGGATGGAGGAGTAGGGGAGTGGGATGTGCACCAGGACTCAGCAGCAGTTTCCTGGCACAAGAGCAGCCTGTGCTCCAGTGTGTTTTTACATGCTGCTGCTCCTATCAGTAAGATTTGAGACAAGATTGGCTTTGTGGACTTTCCTGTTGGATGCATTTCTTTACTGAGAGGTGATGGTGTGCACTGAGTTTTGCAGATTGGCACCCACCAGAGCTGCGGGCAGGGCTGCCTTGTAGAGGCATTTCAGAGCAAGGTGGGCAGTGCTGGGGGCACCTCGAGGGCCAGAAACATTCCCAGCTCTGCTTTTCCAGCAGCAGCCAAGTGATACAGCCAAGTGCTGTGTAACTTCGCTGAAGGGCATCTGCTCCAGGTTTCCCCTTTCTGACACTTCCCAAGGAAGAAAATTTGTCCCTGAGTGGATTGAGCAGAACTGCAAAGAGCTCAGGGGAAGGTTGAAGGCTGCCAGCTCGAAACACAGCTGGGGTCCGACTGAGTCACAGCCCGGGAATAGCCTGGGGTGACTCAGCACTGATTGCTTTGTGCCTGAGGTGCTGATTTGTTTTGCAGACAGAGATACCCTCGACCTGCCAGTGGGTTTGGCCCTGCAAAATTCCTGCAGGATCTCAGGCTGTTGTGATACACAAATCCATTCACTGAGCTTTGTGATTTTTGTTTTAGGAGTACAGTGAGGTTTTTATGCTTCCCTTTCTCAAAACAGGTGGTTTTGCCAAAGGTCAAGCACCTTGTTTTCTGCTGTCCCTGTTACTGGGCCAGCACCTTGTGCCGCCCAGGCACAAATAACTGGATTCAGTAGTGGTGGCAGATGCCAGGGCAGTGCTGGACAGGGAAGGGCTATGCTGCTGTCATAGGGCATGTCCTGCCTGGGTGGGAAGAAGGGGTGAACAATTCCTCCCAAACCCTTCATTCCTCGACTATTTTCCTTAAAAGCTTTCCTGCCATGAGATTTGGAGCTGGTGAGCTGATTGGGTTGGGAGGGGGACAGTTGTGCCCCAGCCAAGGGGCTCCCTGGCTCCCCGTGGGCAGCAGGGCTGTGGGCAGAGGTCCTGGCAGGGCATGTGCCCAGCCAAGCATGCCCTCAAGTGCTAATTGTCCAAGGCCCCAAAACATTTTGCTTTGGCACCTCCAGAATTTCCTACATCTTGTACTGAGTCCTGTAATCTCCCAAACCTTTCTGTATCTACAAATGGAGTAAAAATACAGGCTGTTTTCTAGCAACTTATGCTGGTATCTCCAGCACCACCACTTTTCCACCCAGCCATCCCAAAGCTTGATGTGACCCTTGCCAGGGTGTGGATTCATGTCTGCAGGATGCTTGCACCAGTGTTTAAATCCCAGCTGAGCATTGCCCAGCTCACAGGGCTCCCAGTCCCACTGCCACTTGTGTAGCAGCTGAAAATAATACTTTGAGGTGTGTGTGAAATACACAGGTTGCTTCCAGAGGCTGGGACTCTCCTGGCAGCATGGTCCCCCTCCAGGCTGGGAGCAGTGGGACATCCTGCTGCCCACACACACAGGCTTCGGGTTGTGGGACATGCTGCTGCCCACACACACACAGGCTTTGGGTATCAGCTCTGATTTTGACCCCTGAGAGTAGCTTTGGCTCATCCTGGATTTTGCTGAGACTATTACTTTTCTCAGCACCCAAAATATTGATGGTTCTCCTCTGGTGAGGTGTTGTAGTGACTCTAGGGCTTGTCCAGGTGGAATGGGGGAGGTCTTGTGTTCCCCTGTGAGCAAGGAGGGATGGTTGGGGACTGCAGAGCTGCAGGGAGCAGAACGGGAGGAAGCCACAGGTGGTCACCAGAGAGGAGACTTTGCTGGTGAGGAACACAGGAGGGGAAGAGATGGTTGACAGGAGGCTGGCAGAAAACCAGCCCTCCACAGCAGCCACAGCCCCATGGTCTCTCCTGGGGGCATGTATGTACACTCTGCATGCAACTCGAGGTCATAATTTCTTTTCCTGCAGTACAGCATCATTGCTGGTGGTGGAGCTGCAGTGAACCCCAAGTGAGCTGCCACCTGGTCCTGCAAGATGAACCTTGCTTTTGTTTAACACTGCCTTTCCTGTCTTCTCCTTCCAGAGCAACTCGTGCTGGGAGCCCACAAGGAGCTGTCCCGGCGCTGGGATGCTGACTATGACACCTTGGTGCTGCCCTTGCTGGATGAGCAGCAGCCGTGCTACGTCCTGTACCGCCTGGACAGCCAGAACGCCCAGGGCTACGAGTGGCTCTTCATCTCCTGGTCCCCCGACAGCTCCCCGGTGAGCTGCAGGCCCTGGCACCCAGCCTGGGGACAGGGACATGCTGGGGGACATGCAGGGGGGAGGAGGTGCTGGCCAAGGGGATTTTGCCCTGGGGCTGAGGAGCATTCACACCCTCTGTCAGGAGACTGCTGTGGGCATGGGGAATTTCTTAAGACACAAAGAGACTGTTGGAACTGTGTCTGTCCTGTTTCAGTGCTAGGTAAGGAGATGAAGGAGCTGAGATGTAGAGGGGAGAGTGGAGTGGACCATGAGGCCAGGATGGAGACATCCCACCATGGCTCTGGCCATAGCTGGGAAGAGCTGGCACTGACACTGATTTGCCTCCAGTTTGGCCCTGCTTTGGGTGAGGCTCATGCAGAGTGGCTGCCAGCCCTTCCCCAGGCCTTGCTCCAAAGTCAGTTGGAGAGTGGGCACAAAAGGGCTGCTTGGATGGGAAGCAGGTTTAGAGGATGTCAGTGGTACAGCTTGGAAAATGCCACCCTGTTCAGCACATCTCTGTAATGGGATCTGAGGTTTACTGATGTGTTAACATGTGTACTTGTCTTCTATATACATATTTATGTGTATATAGAATATGTATACATATATATTTATGTGTATATTGAATATGTGTATACATATTCCTGTGTATATATTTGTCATATATTTACTGTATTTACTATAATCTATAAGCTAGATGAATTTACTGCCACATTAATACATGCACTGGTCACATGTATAAAAATACATATACAAGTGATATATATGTAATTTTATATGCATGTGCATATCTGTGCATATGTACATGTACATATACACGTATATGTAATAATATATATTTCAAATATGTATATCTTTTAACAAAACACAGAGGCTCTTACTGCAGAAGCACAGTGTGCCCAGGAGCACTTGCCAGAGCTCTTCCCTGCATTCTGCAGAATGATGCAATAGAAGTGCCAAAGGCAAAAGTACTTTTAAGTGTCTCTGTGGTATTTGTGCCTCCTCTAACCCAGGTGCTGGTGGGAAATGGTGCTCTGGAGCTCAGGGACTAGAAAGCAAAGCATGGAATAAACTGATGGATTGTGGGCAGCACTTGGCAAGGCTGCAGCCACAGAAATAGTGCTGGTGGGCTTTCCCAGCTGATCCCTACCTAGAGATGCTGCCATTAGAAATCAGACGGAGCTAGTGACTCGGTGGGTGCTCCCAGAGAGGCTGAATGTGTGGAGCCTGTGGTGGGATGGTGGCTTTGAGCACTGGGCCCCTCTCTGGTCCCCAGTGGCCCTGTGTGACGGCCCTGCCACCCCTGTCCTGGCAGGTCCGGCTGAAGATGCTGTACGCTGCCACCAGAGCCACCGTGAAGAAGGAGTTTGGTGGGGGGCACATAAAGGACGAGATGTTTGGCACAGTGAAGGTATGGTGATGGGTCCTGGGCAACCTTTTGGGTCTGACACTGAGCTTCAGCAGCCTGCTCAGGGCTCAGTTTCTGGGGGGTAGGATACTGGTGTTTGGTGAGGGAACAGCAGGGTGTTGGTCCTCCACACTGCTCCCTGAGTGGCCAGTGCTGCTTTCTCCTGCCTGCATGGCTGTGGTCTGTGATAGAGAGCGTGAAAGAGGTGGGAGGAAGGCTGCAATGTGTGCAGCTTTACACTGAATGGGAGGAGAAGTGCCAGCTGGTGGCACTGTCACTCCAGCAGCAAGAGCCACCTCCATGCCAGGGTTATCTGCTGTCTTGCATGGAGGTTTCTCCTCTGCCATGGGCAGAGGGAGCTACACAGCCAGGGCCTCCTGGACATGAGTCCTGCTGGGGCCTCTGATACTGGTGGAAGCCAGGGAGCATTCCTGCTCTTCTCCAAGGACCCTCTGCTGCTCTTGAGCTATGGGCTCTGCCTTTACCTCTCACTTCCATGCCCATGAGCTTCATGAAACATCACTAGGAGCCTACTGCCACAGCCATGGGTGACTGGGGAGGGGGCAGGATGCTCAGAACAGACAAATCAAGTGTGGGATTTGCATGGGGGAACCCAAGAGCCTTAAGGTTGATCCTCCTGGTCAGGAGGGAGCCCGAGACTCATTGGGTTTCTCAGACTCACCTCAAGGCTGGGGGTACATCCAGCCCCGCAGTGATGACCACCTGTGGCACTTGTCCTGTGCCTCTGTCTGCAGGAGGACGTGTCCCTGAGTGGTTACCAGAAGCACGTGTCCTCCTGCTCTGCCCCAGCCCCGCTGACCGCAGCTGAGCAGGAGCTCCAGCAGATCCGCATCAACGAGGTGGGTGTCCAGCAGAGCTGGGTGTCCAGCTGATGTGAGTGTCCAGCAGATGTGGGTGTCTTACAGCCCTGGATGAGGAACCTGAGGCCTCTGGGCACAAAGGGATGAAGGATGCAGGGAGTGAGCATTCAGCTGAAACAGCTCATTTTTACTTTGCTCTCTGCTGTTTAAACCATTCCTGCCCTTCTCAAGGTGAATGAGCACCCTCACAGTCAAATTGGTAGCGTAAAGAAGAATTTACACTGCTCTGTTTTTCCCCCTTGCTTGGACATGAGCTCAGGACTGTGTTTAGCTGACAGTCAGAAGATGGTTTGGGACTGGAAGCAGGTCTCTGATCTGTGGGTGTTGGACCAAAGGCCAGAGCTGAGTTTGAAGATAGGGAAGGCAGGAAGAATTCAGGCTTATCTTTGGACTGCAGCAGCATCCTTTCCCAAACACTTCCTTTATATCTATAAATATGAGGGATGCTGTCCCAAAAAATACAGATCTTAGCCTGTGTTTGGGGGCTCATGTGCTGGAAAGGATGTGGACGTGGCGCAGGGTAGGGCTGGGGGCACACAAGGCTGTGTCACCCTTGTTCCCTGCTGGCCTTTCCCTGCCTCTGTGATGCTGTGACATGCTGTGGGAAGACCACTTGTTTTTTTTGGGATGAGGGAATTTCCCTTAGATGCATGGAAAGCCTTCCCCTGTAGAGGAGCATCCCTCTCTTCTGCCTGTGCTGAGGCTGTGGCGCTCATGGATGGATCAGGACTCGTATGGGAGATATGAAGCCAATCAGCCTCATGGCATTAATTAATAGCACAGATGAGGCAGGAAGTTTCTACCTGTTGAAGCAGGTCTGGGGGTGATTTCCCCCTGCCAAAGCAAGTCGGCAGGTGGCAAAGTTGAGGGACATTGGGGAGATGCCACCAAGGGGTGTTCTCCACCAGGTGGGTCTTAGGGGAGTTATCCCAGCTTCTAGCCTGGAGAGCCTGGGCAGAATTTGTTCTGGAGGATCCAAGGAGATGCCCATGTTTGGAGAAGAGAGAGGTGCTGATAGTGACTGTGTGGCTTGTTTGGCACCTTGGGATGTCTGGACTTGATGATCCTTGAGGGTCCCTTTTGACTCAGCTGATTCCATGATCTGCCATCACCTTGTCTAGCCTGTGCTGCAGGATTAAATAGTTTTGGGGGGCTGTTGCAGTGTGTCTTACAGAGTTGTATGGCTCAGGTAAGTGGTGCTTGTGATGCTTATGTATCTGCCTCACTCTTCTTCCCTTCTTCTTCACAAAGAAGGGTGGGAGCACCCTTGCCTTTGTGAGATGCAGCTCCTGGATGGAGGTACTGCTGCTGTCTGGTTTGTTGGGGAGTTATTTTTAAGGGTACATGTCCCCTGTGTCAGCCTGGGCCACAGGGAGGGGTCACTGACATTGAGAAAGAGGTGAAGATGAATACATTTTTGCCTGTGGATTTAAAAGTGGGAAGCAGCCAAATGCTGGGTGTGCTAAGGGGTCTCTGTTGGTGTTGCAACTACTCAGCCTTGGACATGGAGCAGGAGGCAGTGGGAGCTATTATTTTAGTCCTTGGTGCTGTTTTGGCCTCCCCAAGGTGGGAAATCTCAGGACTTCCAGTAAATTCAGCTTTGAGGCAGTTTCTGGAGCCCCACAAAGCAGATGGCTGTAATTGAGAAGGAGTGTGTGGGAGCAGCTCACAACCTGTAGCACCCTTCTCAGTACAGTGATGCCTCCAGGCTTGTTCCTTGCCTGCAGGGTCCCTTGCGCACAGGCTGTGGGGCCTGGAGTGTGCTTGCACATGACAGGTGAGTTTGGAGGAGCAGATCCAGTGTGTGGGAATAAGTGGTGAGAGTCAGCACTGACCTGGGAATCGGCCTTGGGGCCAGCTCTGCCCTCAGCACTTCTGTGTGTCTGCCCGGGCCTCTGCAAGGTCCAGGACCTTGTACATCCCCTTGTGTTCAACCAATCCATTAGGATTTCAGAAGTGGCACAAGGGACATGCTTTCTTTAAAACCCACCAGCCCACAAGTGCTTTGCTGTGCCACTCACCTGGAGCTGCTGCTGGAACCCCCTCCCCTCTCATGCTCACAACCTTCCAAGACACTGACCAGACTTGCAGCCTTCACCCCACACATGGCTGTGCTTCTGGTCAGGCAGAACCTGCCTGGGATCCTCTCCAGCCACCAAATGAGTGCAGAGAGGGGAGGGGAAGAGAAGGGCAGGGTAGCCTGAAGGGACAGGTGAGGGCTGCAGGGAAGCAGCTTCAGGGCTAGCACAGCAGCCTTTGGCACTGAGCAAGGAAGGACTCAGGTTTGCACATCCCTCAGGGAGCTCCCAAGTCTTTGGGAAAGCAGGATTTAGGCTGTGTTTTGAGGATGGGATGGAGAGGTGATGTCATGAGTTAACCCCACTTTTTGATAGCTGGGTAGGAGCTCATGGAAATTTGCCACCTGCTTTATATATATATTTTTAATAGCTGGAAAATGCCAGCTTTACTGAGCTGATCATTGTCAGCAGACCACAGGCTAGGAAACAGCTTTGAATTTGGCATTGAGCTCAACACCCACGGCTGGGGAGTCTTTGTAGAAGTGTTGCAGGTTCAGAAACATGGGTGGAGGGGGAGTTGGGCATATCCCATTGGCAGGCCCATGGGGCAGAGGAAGGCAGCCTTGGAGCTGGGAGAGGAGGCAAGAGAATTGAAGAGAAGCAAAGGTGGGGGTGCCATTGCAGTGTGTAAGGGGATGTCCTTCACAGCTGCCCCGCAGTGTTGGTGGTGCTTTGCCAGGACGCTCCCATGAGGATTTTGCCATAAGACAGAGAAAGTCTCATTAGGCAGGGTCAGCACCACACCAGGAGAGACTAAAGGAAGAGAAAATCTAGCCTAAAGGAAAGGAGATAAGATAACCTCCAAGGGAAGCCTGCTGCTGGCAAGGTTGGGAGGCTGGGATGCAGCACGTGCTCAGCTGTCCCATGCACTGCTCCCAGGCCATGCCCTGGGGAGTGTTTCAGGCAGCCAGTTTTTAATGTCTTTGAAAAGGGAAGTAGAAAATATAGAGGTATAGGGGGCAGTTGATGTTGCTAGGACAAATTTACACCTCTTGGTGTTTTTGGACTTCAGTGTGCTTTGTGTCAGAGCTAAGGTCTCTACAGTCCCACTGTAATTCTCCCAGTCTCCTTGCATTTATTGCAGAGAAGCTGGGGTTCTGGAGGCGTTGGCAGTGGTAATGTCCCTATGCTCTCCACAGGGTGGGACCAGGTGAATTTGTGTGTGTCCTGCATCCCTGGGCACTTCCCCTCAGGCCCTTGCTGGTGCCACGGCACCCTGGGGGATGGTAGGACAGCAGAGCTGGAGGTCAGCTGGACTTCGTGCCCACCTGAGCAGTTATTTCCCTTTCCTGAGAGCTGCACATCAACACCCTGCTTATCCTCCAGTCTGCTTGGCATGGATAGAGACTTGGGCATTTTTTTCCTCACAAACCTTCCATATATGCTCCTTGGAGGAGGATAGCCCAAAAGCTATTGCTGCGAGTGCTGGAACTCCTCCAGGCCTTGGGCTGGGGCCACTCTGACTGGGGAGCCAGGAGGAGATGGGGCAGGGATGGGCTCTGCACAGGGTGGAGACCCTGCATGCCCAGGCTCGGGGCTGCCCAGGCTCTCCCTCCTGCTCTGCCCAGCACTGGCATCTCCTGCGTGGTTTTTTGCTGCTCTCCCTGCCCACATCGCCAGGATCAGCCTTCCCTGTCCTCCAGCAGAGAGGTGATGCAGCTCCCTCCTCTTGGCACATCCATGTGTCCCCCACCCCTTCTCCTTTCCCACAAGACCCTCCTCCCTGTGCTGGTGCCATTGACAGTGTGTCTCCTCTCCCCACGCTCGCAGGATTCCTGTTCCCAAGACTCAAGCACTGAGATGGTAGGCTGCTCTGCCCGCTTGATGCCCAGCTTTTCCTTCTCCTGGCAGTGTTTTCCTGCATGCTCTGCTCCGGGCATCTGGCTTCATCATCTCCCCAGGGTGTGGGTGCTGCGTGGGGCTGCTGTAACAAAGGGCAGCCTGTAATGAGAGCCACTTTAGTGCTGCTGAGTGGTTTTGAGATGTCACCCCAAACTCTTGCATTTCTCTTGGCATGCCTTGACTTTTCTTCTTTTTCTCTATCAGGGGGAGGGAAATGAAGAAAGAAAAAAAAATCAATAAAGGTTGGACTCTGTCCAAAATCCCTAAAACCAATCCCAAAAGAATGGGGACCCATGCTCACTGCAGAGCACGTGGGATAGTGTTGCTGGAGTGTTTCCCTGGGAAGGGTTCTTGAGGTGGGAGGGGCTCCTGTGTCAGGGGGTGACACCATCTCCCTGTATTCTGTGGCAGATGGTGGGGGGCTGTTGCTGCTGCCCATCGCTGGTAGAGTACCCCGACCCCGAGGAGGTATGGTGTGCCCGCCGCGTCCTGCCCTTCTCCCCCAGGCCCCATCAGGGACCCCTGCTGTGGCTGGATGAAGGCACCTGGAGCGATTTGATGTCTCTGCAATCTTTCTCTCCCCTCTTTGAAGTGGGGTTTGGTTCTCCTGGACTAGGGGGTTTGCTCAGGATATGGCTGGCAGCCTCTGACTTGTAGGGGTTGTGAGGAAACAGCGGCTGGGATTTTTCTGAGCTGTGGATCTCCAATCCCCAACTCCAGCGTTGGAGGGAATGTCTGTCTGCTGCAGTTAAACCCAGTGAGGAGGGTGGGGTGCCCAGCTGAGTGCTGTGATTTCAGGGCTTTCCCTGTCACCCACAGGTTGCAGTCGGAGATGATCGGAGAGGACACGTGCCAGTGCTGGTCACAGCATCCATGCCAGGGATTCACTGGGAAACGTTGGTCTTAAGCTGGGCTTTCCTGGGAGTGAAGCAGGAGGTGTGGGGTTGATGTCCTGGAGAGGTGGGATGGTGACAAACACCACTATTCTGGTCCTGGCTGACTCTTGGTGGTTTAATGCCATGATCCCTGTGGGGCAGGTGTCAGAGAGCTCCCTGGATGAGAAGCCTTTAGCTGCAGGAACAGCTGGTTTTCCTATTTCTCCTTTCCCTGCCCTTTGCCACTGTGCCCTGACACTCAAGGTGGTCTCCATCCCCAGGTGAAGACAGAGATCAGCGTGGAGAGCAAGCACCAGACGCTGCAGGGCCTGGCCTTCCCCCTGCAGCTGGATGCCCAGCAAGCCATCCAGGCTCTCAAGCAGAAGAAAATCAATTACATCCAGCTGGTAGGCCCCTCACATGGCTTCACTGTGCCCCACTCTCCACATCCTGCTGCTGTTTCTCACTCCCATCTGCTCCCTGTCCCCTCTGTCCATCAGAAGCTGGATCTGGAGCGGGAGACCATCGACCTGGTGCACACAAGCCCCACAGAGATCACTGACCTGCCCAAGAGGATCCCCCAGGACTCTGCTCGCTACCATTTCTTCCTGTACAAGCACTCACATGAGGGAGATTACCTGGAGTCTGTTGGTGAGTCTCAGTCTCAGCACTGAGAAATGCCAGTTCAAGCCTGTGCCAATCCCTGTTTTCCCTGGACCATTAGTTGCATGGGGAGCAAGCAGGGATGGAGATAGGGATGGTGCATCAGGGAGCCTCGAGTCAGTTCCCTCCCAGGGTGAGTGCTGGCAAACCCTTTGGTGCCATGTGCAGTGCAGGTCTCTGGGTGCTGCCACAGAGGATTTGGCAGTGGGTGGTTTGGTTTCCTCTGGTGTTGCAGGAGTACCAGGGGAGATTTGGGAGCGGTGATGGAGGGGACGCTCACCCTCTGTTGCTGGATGTTGTCTGGGGCTCTGGGCTGGAAGAACTGTGAGCAGGGTGGGATGCAGCCCTGGCCATGGGCCTGGGCCGTGCCACAAGCCCTGCTCTCGTTTTGCAGTCTTTATCTACTCCATGCCCGGGTACAAGTGCAGCATCAAGGAGCGCATGCTCTACTCCAGCTGCAAGAGCCGGTTGTTGGACACTGTGGAGCAGGAGTTTTGCCTGGAGATAGCCAAGAAGGTGAGTGTGAACCCTCCCCCAGAGGTGATGGATCTGGACACTACCAAGGGACTGTGCTGCAGCCTTGGCCCAGCCGCTCTGATGGGCTTGAGAGGGAGCTGGGTGCCCCAAAGGTGGGTGTCAAATCCCAAGGGAGCTGCTGAGCCCCCGTTTCCCGTTGCTGGGTGCAGATCGAGATCGACGACGGGGCGGAGCTGACGGCAGAGTTCCTGTACGAGGAGGTGCACCCCAAGCAGCACGCCTTCAAGCAGGCCTTCGCCAAGCCCAAGGGGCCCGTGGGCAAGCGGGGACAGAAGCGGCTGATCAAGGGGCCGGGCGAGAACGGCGAGGACAGTTAAATCCCGCAGGGCTGGCGGTGAACGGACACCATCCCTGCGGCGCTTCCCGCCTTCCTCTCCGCTGACCTGGGGATCTTTCCCTCCATCTCAGCCTTTTTTTTGTTTTTTTTACCTTTTTTTTTTCCTGTTTCATTCCTTTTTTTTAAACATCTGGATGGCTTGTTGCACCTGGGGGCAGAGAGATGGGGAGGGTTCTGGGTTGTCGCTGTTTCTTTTCCTCATGTCCTTGTGCAAGCCCTTGGGCTGCTGGGGGGAGGATGGGAGCAGCAGAGCCATGTCCCCAACCTTGCTCCTGTCCCCCTCAGGGTCACAGCCACTGCTCTCAGTGTTCCCTGGGTGACTGAAGGACACACTCGCCTGAAAGCTGCTCTATGCAAAGGGAAGGGGGTAGTGTTGGGGATTCCTGTTTGAAAAGAGAAAATGCTTCTTTTCGTGCCCCCCAGCCTCCAGACTTTGTTCCCCTGTCCCATTCTTGGTGTGCACGGCCCCTCTGCCCCAGGCCTGGAGCGATCCTGCACCCCCTTGGGGTGTGGGCAGGACCCCCTGTGGGGTGGGCTTTGCTTCCTGTGGGATGGGAGTTTCTCCCTGCAGAGAGCCAGGCAGCGGGAGGTGGAAGTTCCCCACTGAGTCCTGAGCTCAGCCTGGACCTGGACTCTGCCTTTGGGTGATGTTTGCATCCCCTTTTTGAACTGCCCCAGTAAGGTTTTCCCCCTCAGAAGGATATGTTACAGCCCTGACTCAGCCCTGTCCCTGTTTAGAATGGGAGCTGAGGGGTTCCTGAGCCCTGGGTCCCAACTCTTTGTTCTCTAGCCCCCACCATTACATTACCCCCCAAGTTCTCAGCTGGGTCTCTGGGCTGGGGCAGCCTCATGTCCCAATAATCACATGGGCTACCCCAAATCCTTGTGTGGGGGAGCATGGCAGCCCCTGTGTGCCCCCGGGGATGTCCCCAGCCACCAAGGGCCATCATCGGCTCCATGGTCCGAGCTTGGCACTGTGATTTGGGCTGCACTGGGGGCTTGTGGGGAGAGCACCTTGCTGCTGGGTACCAGCGAGGGCTCAAGAGCCACCTGCCTCCCTGAGAGGATGGAAAATGGGTCCGTGAAACCTGCCCTCTGCTTTCCAGCTGTGGCAGTGAACGTCCCGATGTTGCCTCGGCAGAGTCAGGGGGTTGAAGTTGGGGGGAGCAGAGCACACTGTACTGAACGCTGTATTTTCTAAAGAATAAAGTATTTTTAAAACAGTCTGATGCTCTTTGGTGATCCCCTGGGTTCCCCACGTTTGAGCATTTAGCAGCTGTGGGCTCCAGGGCTGCAAAGCAAATTGCTTGGAATCGCGAGCCAGGAGCCAGTGGCTCTCACAACCCGCCTGCCATGGCTGAGTCCAGCCCTCAGCACCTTGAAGGACATCCACGCTTCAGTCCAGGGGTGTGGCACAACCACAATGCCTGGCAGAGATTTTTCCACTGAGCCGCTCCAGCAGTGCCCAGAGCTGGAGCCGGCTGCAGGAGGCAGTATCCCTGCACAGCCCAGCTTTCCTTGTTTTAACGGCTGGAGATTTGGCAAGGTTGTGAAGGTGCTCCTGGGGCTATTCTCTTGCCTGGAATGCTTGCCTGGCTGTGGGGGAGGCAAAACAGAGGTTGCAGAGCCAAGAGAAGAATTGGGAATGCAATGGGGTCTGCTTGCATCCTAGGCTCCAAACCCTCCTGCTCCTCATCCAGGTCAGGGCATTGCCATGTCTCAGCTTTACCCTCCACGCTCAGGATGAGATAGAAGATTTCCAAAGCTGCCTATAAAACGTTTTAATAAAAAGGTTTAATAAAAAACAATAAAATCCAGCCCTGAATCAGCTTCCCTTTGACATGCAGGAAGAGAAGGAGGGAAGATGCTGCTATGCATGAAAGCAGCCTCAGTGCAGGAAAGCTCTTTCCGTATATAAATGCTAATAAGCCTTGCTGACGCCAATTGAGTCATTTGACAAGCTGAGTCACCCTTCTCCTTCGGATCTTACTCCCCTTCTGTGCTCGGTAATTTTTAACTTGACCAAATATGAGGGGGAGTGAGGGCTGTGCCCCTTTTCCCACCTGTCCCACTCACTGCCCCCACCCCCTGCCAGTGCAGCCATTCCAGGTGATGGCCCCCCTATGCCAAAGACTCATGGTCATAGCAGAGATGGCCAGGAGCAGCCCAAAGGCTGGGCACCCTCCTCATCCTACCTCATCCTGTCTCCTGTCCCATCACATTCCATTCTGTGTCATATCCTCCAGCCCATCTCCATCTGCCATCCCTTCCTATTCTGTTATCACCTGTCCCCTCACATCCTATCTCATGTCCCCCATCTCTTTCCCTTTCCACCTTATGCCTTCCTTTCCTGTCCCAGCTTCTCTTTAAGGTTTGAGCTAAAAGTCTATGCTGCTGCCTTGCAAAAGACCCCCAGGTTTGAGGCAATGCTTGGGAAACCCACATTTGGTCAGCAGTGACTCGTGCCACCTCAGGGCCTGTGGCATTTGCCTGGCTGGCCAGGGCACAGCATGGCACAGCCTGCTTCAGATAGAAGGGGCAGCTGCAGGGGGCTGTGGCTGAACACCCACACAGCCTGCCCGAGTGCTCAGGGCTTTTAAGAGTCGCTGACAAAGCTTCATGAACTCCACAGCAAAAGAGCTGCAGAGTAAATTATAGGACTATGATGTTTTCCTTATGGGATTCCCACGTGAGAATGGTTAAAATCTCAGAGGAGCTAACTCCTTTGGCTCCTGCTCCCCTGAGATCTGAAGTAGAGGGGCTGCAAAAGAGTTACACCTGGTTGTAAACTGAATGTGAAAAGTCAGTTGGCACCTGGGCTATGAAACCTCAGGTGTCTGTGGTAAAGGGAGATGAGCCCTTTCCCTCTAAAGAGCTCCATGCCCTCCCTAAAATCCCTGGGGAATGTCGGGAAGCAGGAAGGAGTAGCAGGGAGTGAAAGGCTATTCACCTGTGCGGATAAGGATATCTGGGATCAGCCCCCCTGGGGCTGTGCAGGATTGGAGGTCTGGGTGCAGAGGAGGGTGCCTAACCTGACCTAGAGATGATGAGGGTTTGTGATCAAGCTGGAGGGTGGCTGGGGCACAAAACATCCTAAAAAACCAGCAGTCCAGCCTTGCTGGTGCTGGGCTAGCAGCTCTAGGCCAGGGGCTACCTTGCATCAAGCTTTTGGTGCTTTGTGCCAGTGTGTGCTTCACAGCAGTGGTTTGTGGTGAGTCCACACTCACATTCCCCCATCCCAGCTGCAGGCAGCAGGCCAGGGTGTAGTGCAAGGGTTGTGCCCCAAAATAAACGTGTGCAAAGCATCAGGGACACCAGAGCTGTGAATTTGGTGGTGCTAATAATGCCCCTGGCCATGGGAGGAAGAGAACCCCCTGCAGCCTCCTCCCAGCTTCGGGAAACACGTGCTCCTGCTTGCACTTGGGATGGTGTTGCTGCTCCTGCAGCACCTGGTGTTTCTCTGTCGTGTAAATAGGTTGGGAAATGGAGGAGGGTATGACTTTAGGGCTATGCAACACTTAACTAGATGAATTATTTTGCCCCAGACAAATGTTAGCCATGGCTTTATGGCTGCATTCTTGCTTCCTCACTCTGCCACTGCCATTGTCTGACTTTAAACATATTTTACAGATTACTTCCTCTATTATTTTTTCCAGGAACCAAACTGAAGTTTGCATAACTTATTCGTACTTATACAACGCCCCCCCCCCCCATTCAATTTTTATTTGCTGGGAAACAATATGTGTTTATTTTTTCTTTGTCCTTTTCATTGGGGAGAATTTAACCTTTCAATGTGCCATTGGATTTGTCTTTCTTTTGCAGTTTAGTGATGGACATCTGCTGGCCTCTTGCTGTGCCCTTGTTCTGCTTTCACACTCTTGCTTGACAACACCAGGGCTAAAGGCAATTTGTCACAGCTGATGCTAAGAGGTGTGGAGGTACTGGCTGCCACGTGCTGAGGTTATTCGTGTTCCTATCATTTCAAAGGTTACCAGCTTTGAATCCTGGGGTTTGGGTCTCTCCTGTGATTAATTTGGAGGAACTTTGGAGATTTCTGATAGCTGGTACCTTTCTCTGTCTTGTTTCTTCTCCTTGGCAGTACAAAGTGTTGAGTTGCTGTTATAAAAACTAGGAAAAAAACCTGGGCTTATTAACTGGTTTGTAAAATGGGCTGGGTCAATTCTGAAAGCTTTCAGTGAAAAAAACTGGAAATTCAAGTGCCCTGGTACTGTCAGAATATGGCCATATGTGAGTCAGCATCTGTTATCTCCCACACACACTGATTGCTTACAGCTGTTCCCTGATTGCTGTCAGGGTTTGCAATGACAGTGTTGGCACATTTTAGTGCTGGGGACAAGGTCCTAGGAAGGGGTTGTTATTTTGTGTCTCCAGTTAATGCAGCAATATAACCTAAAAGATAATGCAAAGAGCTCTGTAACAGATGCATATGCATTGATTGTTGAGCCACAAATTGTTCATGGCCAAGCCAGGCCAGGCCAGTCATATCCTCCCTTCAACAGAACACGTTCATGTGGCAGAAGCAGCAGCAGTCCCTTGTTTGGCTGGCAAAGGGCTTTTTCAAAGTGGCTTGACTGCTTGGAAAGTCAAATGTTTTATAAAAACTCTTCTGAGAATAGCAGGGTGCTTCAGTACATGCTCAAACAACTGGTGACTTCCAGCTGATGGAGCTGATGATTTTGCTTTAATTTGGGATCCTACCTCCACCACACATGGCTATTTGTGATATAATGGATCCCGAGTGGGAGGGAGCCTCACAGTGCACATGTGAGTGTGACAGCAGGGGGAAGTGCCAGGTTGGCTCCTTACAGCCAGGCAAGAGTCCTTGAGAGAGAGTGCCTGTTCAGGGGCTTGTAAAAGCCAGTGTAGCAGAGCCTGGGCGTGCCTGCACCTGCAAGGAGCAGTTCAGTGCTCTGCCTGACTTCATGCCAATACTGACCTCTGAGTACATGTGCTCACCCAGAAAATTACTTCCCTGCTCAAAGCAGGCCTTCACTAATCACCAAAGCATGAAATAAGATGGCAATTGGGTGTAAGAGGCCTCAGGGTTCGTGAGGGCTGCAAAGGCAGTAGTGATGTTCTCCTGCAATGACTTCTCTTAGAGACCTGAACTATTATACTGCTTGCTGACAGTTTTACACTAGTCTACCTCTGAGTGCACTGAACAGCAGCTCCTGTGGACCTGCAAAGACACAGGGAGCCAGAGCCAACCGGCCTTGACTACTGCCTTCCTTCTCCAGCCCCTGCCACACCACCACCTTGGTTTTCTGTCAGGCAGTCAGAAAATACTTCATTAATTCCACTAGCACCTTTTCCCTCAGTGTAGTGAATGCCAGAAGGGGAATGCTTGTGCACAAAACTATAAAGGAAGAAGAGGGTAGCAGAGGAAGACAGCATCTACCAGAACCCATTCTAAATATTTGCCTCCCAGATGGCTGCAAACTGCTTATACAGCACCTCTCAAGGTGCTTAAGTTTTAGTGGGCATGTAGAACTATACCTGCATGTTTTCAAAGGCTTTCAGGAAGATGCCCCAGAGAAGTTATTTTCTCTTTTCATAATAAGTAAATCCCATGCAGGAAGCACTGCTGAAGTTCTTTGGGCATAGTCATTGGGCAGGCAGTAATTCAGCTGAGGGGCACTAAGCTGTAGAGCACTGTTTTATTCCATCAAATGCCCCCCCTCCAGCCCAAGAGTGTGAAAGCAGAACCAGGGCACTTCAGTTCCAGTTATGGAAGGGACACATAAAAGCACACAAACAACTGAGTATCATGGCTCTAGAAATTTATTTTCAGAGCGCAATGCTTCAACTACAGTTAAAATACTTGAGCATTAAAAAAATGCTACTGACTCAATGCTAGAGCTGGAAACAACTAAGACTGTTACTTTCATGCACTGACAGATACTAGTTTGCTCATGCCACTGAAGTAGGCTCGTTCTCGTTCACTCATCACTTCAAAATGCAGGGGTCGTCTACAGAAGTTGCATTCAGCTGAGGAGTGTGGTTTCAGCTCCAGACCAACATCCTTCCACGTCGCCAGCAGTTTTTCTGTTAAGAAAAGTTTATCAAGATCAAAGCTTAAGACTGGATAGCTTTAGAGAAGCAGCAGAAGTGTCAGCCTATTTATTCTTCTAACAAATGAGCAGGGATAAATAGGATTTCACTCTGACACAATCTACCTCTTCAAACAACTGGGCTGCAACTAAATCTCAGCTATCCTCATATCACCTCTCCTGACAGGATAAAGAAGTATCTACTTTCTCTGGACAGATCCATGTTTAAGACAAGTTAACAGCTCAGCTTAGGGTTGCTGAGTTTGGGATCCACATAATATGTGAAGATTGGTTTGGACAATGCATGAGCAGAGCCCTGGTTGGGTACAGGCCTGCACTGGCCTCACACCCTTCTGCTCCAAGTCACAGTGCACTGGCCTTCACATCTCACACTCCAAGCAGGGAAGTGTGCAGGATGTGCTGCAGCAGTGGAAAGACACTGTTCAGTTTGTGATATCTAAAACTTAAGTGCTTCCCAGTCTCATCTTTAGTACAAAGACTACACAGACAGGCAGGATCTTCACTGCACTGATGCAGGAGCCCACTCACCGATAAAATAACTCATCATCTGAGGGGTGTGGTGAGGTGTAGGGGCAATTCGGAGCAGCTCCTCTCCACGGGGAACCGTTGGGTAGTTGATGGCTTGGACATAGATGCTGTGCTGGCTCATCAGCTTGTCACAGATCTCTGTATTTTTAGCAGCATCTGCAACCTGAAGTTCAAAATTTTAAGTTACAAGATCAACCAAAAGATGAGAGTTGGTAAAACTGTCGCAGACCAACTTCAAAAGCTGTAAGAGTCCAAAGGGGCTGGTAAGCAACATAGGACAGAAAAAAAGGCTAAAAGTTTCTGTTGCAGAGCACTCTGAGCATAAGAACACCACCACAGCCTAGGCAACCTAGCTGTTTACAACCTGAATCTTTTTCCTAGCTTGTCAGCAGTTTCCTTATTTTCTGTATACTGTTATACTGTACACAGTCTCCCTCTATTTTATATTTACACCAGGCTTAAGGCAGACTCCAAGCACATCACCACTGAGCAACAGGGTGAATTTGAACTTAGTGAAGGCAGTAACTAATACCTGGTCATATAATGTGCTCATGGACAGTAAAACCAGCACCACAGCCATGTGTTAACAGTACCCCAAGTCCTCACCCTGATGGGAATGATGTGGCTGGGACAGTGCACCACAGGCAGCCCTGCATCCATCAGCATCTGCCTCATGAGCTTGACGTTGCGCTGGTGCTGGCGCCTCAGCACCTGCCCCTCAGCGCTCTTGAGCGTCCGCACGGACTCCAGGGCCCCTGCCAGCAGCATGGGGGGCAGGGACGTGGTGAAAATAAACCCGGCGGCGTACGAACGAACCGTGTCTATCAGAGAACTGGTGCTGGAGATGTAGCCTCCCACGCAGCCAAACGCTTTGCCTGAAGGAAAACAAAAAATGAAAAGGTAGTTGGACTGATTCTTTCCACCTATTGGAATGACTTGAAGTATTGAAGCTTTTCACTTGGAGGAATGGGTTATTCTGACCCCACATGTAACGTAGCATGGCATGCTCCAGCTTATCTTGGTAATCTTGTATTTACTCAGCACATGGTACAGCTTTGTTTTTAAGTCAATCTTGATAATATGAATCTAATTACTGCACAGCAAGGATGGTTCATGCCTCTCTCAAATACTCAAGTTTTGATTTTGAGGAAGACCTTACAAGCCCAATCATCAAGCAGGGACTTCAACAGTGACCCCATGCGATCAACACTAAGTCTCTCAGCAGATTTAAAATAATCTGTTTCAGAGATGCTAGAAATAGCCCATGCTCCTAAGGAGCACAATAGGCTGTTACTGTGATTGCGCAGTTGAAACCAGCCCTCCTTTCCAAATGTTTGGAATGCAGAACATAGCCACAGACAGAACTAGGGTGTCTGGTGAAGCTTCCGTTCCTATTAGGCTGTAACCCAGGACATTCAGTTTCAAAGGGCATGAACTTTCCTAGTAAATTTTATTTATGTTTTGAAAGCTGTTGAAACAACCTTCCAATTTGCGGCAGTAAACTTCTGAGCCTGCATTCTACTTAGATAATAGCAGTTGCTTCAGTACTTGCCAAATCTCTTTACATAACCCCCCATCTCAGGTTTCTACATTAGGAGCACTCCATTTCACATAAAGGAACTAAGTACTACTAAATATAGAGAACTGCTCTACTAGCATTCTCACCTGAATTTCTTTTTGAGTTGTGTAACATGCTACTGGAGGACTTTTTGCTAGCTTGCTTAAAAAAAACCACACCAACCCATACCAAAGCTACCATAATTATTTCTAAGGCAGTGTAAGTAGCTTAACAGAAGCTTTTCAAACTGTGGGGCACACTTAAATCCCTTGGGCTTTTTGAAAATCCTAGGCCCCAGCATCCCTTAACAAGTTCATTTGACTAGACTGGTTTTGAGCTAACCCACTCAATTTGGCTGCTCAGCAGCTTTGCTGCAGGAGTGCCAGGCTGTGCATACCAAGTGTTCCAGAGATGATGTCCATCTTGTGCATGATCCCATCCCGGTCTCCTATCCCACCTCCTCGGGCTCCATACAGCCCCACAGCATGCACTTCATCCACAAAGGTGATGGCTCCATGCTCATGGGCCACATCACACAGCTCTTCCAGAGGACAAACAGCACCTAGGAACCAAAGCAGTGACTGGTAGTTTAGGATTTTCCGTATGACTTAATAAAACACTGGAAGTACCCCTAGAAAACCCCTACAGCACTGTACACTTTGAGACCTAAAACACAAACGACTTAAGGACTAACTGCCCCAGAAACAAAAAAGAGGCTTTGATGTCAACTTACCATCCATTGAGTGAACAGTTTCAAATGCAACAATTTTAGGGGTGGATGGATCAGATTTTTTCAATAGCTCTCGAAGATGGTTGACATCATTATGGCGAAATATATGTTTTGGCACCCTGCTGTTACGGATCCCCTGGATCATGGAGGCATGGTTTCCAGAATCAGAGTAGATCTCACAACCTGAGGAAACAGCCATTACATTTTAATTATAGAAAGCATTAACTGATTCCTAGCATTGCATTATGTATGGGAAGAGTTCAGGAAACAAGGATAGCTTGCTCTTGAAAGTAATGCTCTTGATCAAAAGAGTAAGTTACAAATCATGAAGTAATAATATCTGAGGTTTATTTTAGGTGTTCAAACTAACACAAATACAAGTTTGAGATATCAGTTATTTAACTCTCCTAACTTCTGAAGAGAGAGAGAAGTTTACTCCTTCCAGTGGGAGGACACCAAATTCCCACTGTCTCATTTTCAGGTAGAGTTTAAATTCAAGAACAGAAGACTCTTCTTGTCTAATTAACTCCAGCAATTCCCAGCTCATAGATCTCAATCTCAGTAGGTTAATATTGTCATTTGTATTGAACATAACATGAATGTGGTATCAAAAGCAGTAAACCATACTCTGCCAATGGATATGGGTGAATCCTCCCTTTGCACAGCTATTTGCAAAACATACTCCAAACAGCTTGGGGCAAGGCTCTGTTTTTGTGGCAACAGAAGTGCTATTTGAGATCATACCTGGCAGCATTTTAGCTAGAGTGAAGAGAGTGGAGTCATTGGCTACAAAGCAAGATGAGAACAACAGTGCTGCATCTTTTCCATGAAGATCAGCTAGTTCTTTTTCCAAATCGACATGAAATTTACTTGTTCCTGATATGTTTCTTGTGCCTCCTGCTCCAGCACCATGCTGTTTCAGTGTTTCCCTAAAGAAGGCCCAAGAGAGGCATTAGCATGCTGTGGGACACACAGAAGAGTAAAGGATCATTGCAGAAAACATTCTGGTACACGATCCGAACGGACCACCAGCAAAAAGCAGCTGTTGGGTCTTTGAGTGACCTGCACACTCAGGAGTCCAGTAAGATCAGAAATCAGTGGCCAAGTACAGCTGCAATATACCATCCAGTTTATCTGGTAACATCTGGGGGGCTTCTAAAGGTCCAAGAAGCACAATCAGTGACCAGTCCACACAGTGCAGCCCTGGATCTAAACACTAAGTGATCCACCCCAGCTCAAGAAACAACTGTACTCTCAACTACACACCAAGAACCACATCGGAAGCCACTGACGTACCAGACAGCAATCAGTTTTTCAGAAGCCTCCCCACAAAATACAGCTTGAAAACGCCTCTTAAGAGCACAGTACTACTCACATAACTGCTCCACAGACACGAGGGTGCCGGCTCATGCCAAGGTAGTCATTGCTGCACCAGACAGACACCTCCTTTTTGGTGATCAGGGAATCCGTGTAGTCGTCTGCCATGGGGAAGATCTGCGCCTTCCGGTTCACGGTTTTGAACACTCGGTAGGTGTGATCTTTCTTCTTCTCATCTATCTTTTTCTCAAAGAACTGATCATACTGGAAGGTGGATACAGCTGAAAGGAGACAGAGACTTTAGCACACAGGAAATAATCACAACAGACCAAGTCTCTGGGGGTTTTGCCAGACATTCTTACATTTTGGCAAGTTATCCTGAAGCAGATGAGAGACACTTTCCGGTTTTTGCTTCAGCATAATATCCTTAAACTTCTTGAGCAAACCACTCTGTTCTTCTCCCTCAGTCTCAATCTTTTTCACCGTAGAAGTACTTGGTATTTTACCAAAATCTGTACCTACAGACATTGTAATAGATTCCAGTGAATTTGTTTGGTTTAAATAGAGTGAAGTAAGTTGAATTCAGTAAAGCAGACATTTTAATTAAAACCAACATTTCAATCTTTAGGAAGGACATGCCCAAAACCCCATGTTGATCCTGCTAGGATCAACTGTTTTATTTGCTTGCAAATTTGCATTGGACAAATCAGAAGGATTAGCCTTGCTAATCAATCACAATACAACAGGCAATTTCCTTACAACATACTTGGTTCATCATGACTCAGAGTACCACACTATACAGCGAGGCATTTATGTGAAAGGATTGGTACACACCTAACTGAAAGCAGAGTTGTAGTCAGCTGCTTCCTTTTTGATCTGTTAGCACAGGTTTATTTTTTTAAAAAACTATGCCACAGAAGGCAAACAGAAAAGTAAAATAAGCCTCCTGAGACAGGCAGCAAGGCTTTACTGATACTGCTGAAAAGTTCCTTCCTTTGAAGGACAGCCCTTCCACACTATCACTGCAAGCCAGGCAACACCCATAAACACAAAAGCTCCAACCCAAAACCATCTGCCTGCTTTCAAGCTGGGATTTGTGCTGGTACTTGCCTGGTGTCTCAATGCTTTCCTCTGTCTTTGGATACAAAACCTTTGTCTAAATGAGCACGCTGGCAAAGCTCTCTTCAGATCTACGCATCTGCTTGGGTGCGAGTGTAACAGCTTGATTCCCACATCTAGAGCCAGCCAGCACATCAAAATACAGCTCACTGTATTCCCACATCAAAATCCCCCAGGGAAAGCCTGCACAACATCACAGGTATGTCATTAACACATATATTCTCCAACAGCTTCCCTGCAGTTTCCCATAATCCCAACTGCATCATTTCAGTGATGCCTGGCAGACCCGGCATGCTCCAGAGCCAAGGCAGGCACCAGCAGCTCTTGGGAGGAATCACCGCGTCAGTGTGCAGAGAACATACCTTTCCTGTCTGCCTGCATTTCCTGCACATCCTCCTGCAGTTCCAGGCTGGCTTTGCAGAAAACGTTGCTGTTCTTGTGATTCATCTGAGCTGCCAGGAATGGGCATTTGGTAGCCGTACTCTGGCTAGTGCTGGCAGGTGGGTGGCCAGCAGGAGGCTGGGGTCCACCTGCATTCTGCTGGGCTACTTCTTTGACATTTTTGGCCTCTGAGATAGGGGTAGAAAAAGGAAAACCACTTCAGCTTCATCATTTCAATACAATGACTTCATTTTTTTGATCCATAACTTTTACAATTAATTTGGCAGGACCCATTCAGAACTATTTAACTGAGCAGTCATATTTTATTTATACAAGCACAAAATCCCAGTAACACCCAAGGGACTTAAGATGCTAGATCTACCACTGTACCCTCTGAGGGGCAAATATACCTCTCACTCCCAATGGGAATATATAAGGAAAAGACTTAAGGAAAGACTGGACGCAGCACTAAGTGCCATGGCTTAGCTGACATGGTAATATTCAGTCAAAGGCTGGTCTCGACCTCAGGGTTTTTTTTCTAACTTAACTGTGATTCTGTGATCTTCTTTCGAGGAGTTCAGACATTTTTTCAGCCATGCAGCTTCCTCTGCTGCAAGCCTTAGCTCCTTCCCTCAGCTGAGTACCTTGGGAAGAATTCCCCAAAGAATGTGCCCGGGTGGCGTGAAGGACCACTGTACCGTGAGAAACACCGCTACGACACCCAGGATCCCGGATCCCCATCCGGGACTCCCCGCAGGACGCCCCAACAGGCCGGTCCCCGAATCATGACACGGTCACAAATTTCATTACCGCGGACATTTCAAGGATTAAGCAACCCCTGCCTCAGCGCTGCCTATTCCAGAAGTTTCCTCTAGCGACACGCATCTATATTATTTGTTTTCTCCTTCAGGGGTCCCGTGTGTGACCCCCGGCTCGCTGCCCCGGCCGTACTCACCGCGGCGGCCCGCGGGGGTCTCCTCCTCCGCCTGCTGCCCGCGGGCGGCGGACGTGGCGAGGGCGCGGGCGGCCGGCGGGGCCGCCTCCATCATGCGCGGGCAATGCTGGGCGTACAGCAGCAGCGACGGCCCAGCCTTCTGCAGGAACGCCTGGGACACGCGGGCCAGGAACGGGCAGCGCCGCACCACCGCTTCCATCCTCGCTGCCGGACAGGACACCGGAGGTGACGGCAAAGCTACACGGGCGGTGGGAAGGCGACACCGCGGTGTGTTCCCGCACGGCCGCCTTTATAGCCCCGGGGGCCCGGCGCAGGCGCGGAGGAGCTGCGCAGGCGCGGGGAGGGACCGGGGGCGGTGCCGGGCGGCTCTAGGGAGTTGTGGGGCGGTGTGAGGGGCTGGCGGTAGCGTGGGGACGTGGAGAGATCCTGGGGGTTGTGAGGGGCTGGAGGTGTTCCGAGGACAGGGAGATACTCTAGGGGTTGTGAGGAGCTGGAGGGGATGTGGGTGCTGTGGGGGAGTAGGGGCGCTGTGAGGGTGTGGGGGAGGCTGAGCCGCTCCCGCAGCGCTGTGAGGGTGCGGAGGGGGCTTGAGTACTGCCAGGGGTCTGTGAGGGCGAGGTCCGCACGGGGAGCGCTGCTCTGGATTTCCCCAGAGCCCCAGGCTGCGCAGTGCTTGTTTCCCAGAAGGTGAAGAGGCCCTTGCCCCCGGGACAGGAGATTGGGGGGGTCCCAGCGCGCCCGTTCGTGGGAAGAGGCGAGCTCTGAGTCAGCTGCGCTGGGGGAAATCCAGCGCTGCTCGGACTCGTCTCGGTGTCTTTCTGTGCACCTCTGACTCCCTGCAGAGCCCGTGCCCGAGGGTTCGGGTGGTGGTGGTGGTGGGATCCTGAACTCCTTTCACTTTTCCTACAGCTGGTATGAATCTCACAGCTCCATTGTAGGTGATGCTCAGACTTTCACGATTGCATTTTTGCCGGGTTTTGAAGGAAAGAAAAACAGCAACAAGTAAAATGGAACCCTTCCTTCTCTGGTTTGCAACGAACATTAAAACTTGTTTGCTTACAAGAATATTTGGTGTGTGAGGGGGGTAATGGTTAAAGGAATTCTTACGTGTGTGGCCATTCAAACCGCAGTAATGCTACTTCCTGTAAGCACTGACAGTCGATCAAGTGTGGAAAGAACAGAGAAGGAAAAATGACAATGCATTTTTTCCCTCATCTTGTGAAACAATTTCACGGAAGACAGGATTTCAGTAGAGAGCAAAGAGCTGTCTTGGGCACTTTGGAGCAGGAGTGGGTTTTGTAACAGGTGTGGAGTTTGGAGAAGAGCTTTCTTAAAGGTCAGTCTTGGCTCTTGCCTTGCATTAAGTCACATTTTATAGTTACTAGAAGGTGCTCATGTAGTGTAACTAGAGAAACACAAAGCCTGTGGCTGCTGAATCCAAGTTTGGCTGTAAAAAACACTTCTTAAAGTGTAGGTTAGCATTTAGATATTGCAGATTGATCTTTAGACCCTCTGTCAGAGGGAGTTGTCTGGGGGACAACCAGCAAGGTATTTGTCTGACCCTCTTTTATTCACCACTGACTCATTTTGAAGATGCTGCTTGCAGTTTGTAAACTTTGGGATTTGAGTAAGTTGGTCAGGAGGAAAACATCATAGTCAAATGTCAGATTTCATGTCAGCTCCAGTGTGCTACCAAGCTCTAAGGCAGGAAATGGGACAGAGTTTTGCCCTCATGTACTACTTAGAAAGCCCTAAAGAAGTTAGCTGGGGCTTTACAAGGCAGGGTGTGAGATTTGGGTTTTAGTAGGGCTTTGGTAGGTGTTCTAAGCATAGTTGGCTTTTTGCTTATTAGAAATTCATGACAGTACTATTTAGGAAGTCTCAATGCTCATATCTTAACTTAGTATTTGTCAGTGTTATGCATCATTGGCATCATTAAACCAGATATGCGCTAGTATTAATTTGTTCTGTAGATAAATGACTAAAGTAGGGCAGTGGTATTTGACCTCAGCCTCTGTAGCAGTTATGAAAGCAGGAGTCCTGGTCATTTGGTAGTACCAGGATAGTGTTTTGAATTATTAGTTCAGTTGCTCATGAGGAATTTGGGGTTTTTTTTGCCCCCACAACTGGGTTTTGGCTAGAGTTACATGCCTCAAGTATTTAGCAAAAGAATAGTTAATTAGTACATAAAGACATCTGATCTGTTTCAGATTACTGCTGTCCCTGTACCCTGGAACATCAGCATTTGACTCTCTACCCTGAAGCTTCATATCACATCAGTTACTCTAAAAATTGAGGGAATACCACAGCATTCCAACTTGTGGATACCTGACAAGTGTCCTTAGACACAGTTAATGTGTCTGGGCCTAAGGGATCACTCCTGTGCTCCTCGGGTTAATTGCAGTTTTGGCAACAGAAAATCAAGTCCCATAAGCTTGATTTACAGTATGTTGAGAGTATTTTTCTTTCACCTCCTATTTTTCCCCTAACAATTGTCTATGATACTTAAAGGGAAGGTGTGTTTTGTTGTAAGAGGCACCAGAGAAAGGTGTTGTGCAAATGAACACAAATCTGCTGCAAGACGCTGCAGAGCTTGTCTGCCTGGACACCTGCCACAGCAGGTTAGATCCCTCAGAAATCTGATAATCCTTCTTTATCCTGGTAATCTGAACAGCAGCATCTTGCCATGTTGTAGGGCTGAGGGATGAAATACTTAGATTGCTTGGGTGCTGGAATTCAGAGACTTGTGGGTTGTGTTCATACACAAACATCATTCAAGGCTGGCAGCTGAGACACAGCGACCTTGGCTATGATATGGAGATCTCCAAATCGATAAGAGCTCTCAGTTTTCCTGTCAGACTCCCCTCCAATCTGTGCTGTTAATCAAACACTGCAGTAACACTTCATTTAAAGCTTGATTTTGGTGAATTTATTTAACCTTGTACATGTCAGCAATTGCGCAGAACAACGGAGTGACATTAACTTGAGCCTGATGTCGGTGGGCTGCTGAAGGAACTGTTCTTGTCAGTGCACAGAGCTGGCTGGGAGCTCTGGGAGCAACAGAGCAAGGAAAAGGGTGTCTTGTCAACTGCTCTGCCAGTGTCCTCTGGAAATACTGCCAGAGCTTATGTGTTAAAGGTGAAGTAAATACTAATAAAGCTGCTGTTAATTAAAATTTCTTAGGGCTTCAGTGGATTAATTAAACGGTGGTTAAGGATGTTAATTATGTCAGTGTGTTACCACCATCCTACAGGGCTCAGAAGAAACTGGCATGAGGTGCCACACAAATGCTGTTTCCCACACTGCAGGAGGACAGTCTGCAGCAGGGCCAGTGACAGCCCAGGAGGAACAGGGAACTCATTGCTGAGAGAGAAAAAGCAGGCTTAGACTGGAGAGAGGCAGCAGGTACAGCAGGCAGGCGAGAAGGCATGGCTGCTTGGCAGTATAGAAGGGGCAGAGAAACATGTAATAAAGGAGGAAAAGGGTTTAGGTAGAGGGGATAGCACTGGAGTGAGGACAAATTTATTCAGCTGGCCCTGACAAAATTTAGGTCAGAAGGTGAGTAGTTCCTTGCTGTAGCTGTGTTTTGGAGCAGCCTTTATAGTTGGTCCCTGAGACCAGATGGATTGAGCAGAGGAAACTCAGCGGCAGAGGAAGAGAAGGGAAGACTCAGCTATCCTGAGAGCCTCTGCTGATTTTAGTTTTCTAAATCCCATTCTGTTCTGATGATTTGTCAATTTCTCAGCTAAATAAATGTTAAGGGAAAAAAAGGTTAAATTCCAGCAGTTTGGGTGCTGGGTGAGAAGCCACAGAAAGTGCTTCCCACAGAAAAATTGAAATGGGGAAAAATCCCCTGCCACAAAAATCAAGCTGATGTCTGCAGATGCATATGGATTGAGCTGCTGGTGAAGATGGTCTCTTTCCATGTTGCTGGTTTACCGTGTAGGGTCAGGTGTAAGTTACCTTGAATACTTTCCTCTCATCCCTCTTCTCTCAAGCATGTTTGCCCCAATATTCCTGTAAATAGAACTTGGTTCACATGTTTGTAGCATTCGTCTGCCCTTGCATTTGTCTGCAGGTAGTTCCTTTCATAGAATTTTCATGAATTTTATGTTTTGAAGAGAGCATTTAGGTACTTAGCAGAAAAGCAAGGGGGTACTTAGTAGAAAAGCAAGGGTCAGAGCCCCTCTGCATTCAGCCTGTTCAAATAAAAGGCTGTAACTCCACCATAATTAGTAATATTTAATCCCTTTTGCCCACTTCTGAAGTCAGGGCTGTGCATATTCCTAATTTTTTTCCCATCCAGTCAATGTCAGAGAGGGCAAGGCAGAAAAACAATTCCCCCTCCCCACGCACAAACCCCTGTCTATATTAAGATCTGAATTTTCCGAGGGAGTGGGTGTGATCCTGACATCTGGATTTAATCCAGACTCAAATTCCAGGCTTCATCTGAGAACTTCCACCTCCGGTCCTGAGACCAGCAGCTCTTAGAGAGGATTTAGTTTATTTACCTTTTAAGGCAAAATTGGAGTCTTGTTATAGCAGCTGCATAGTGACAGTTCTTCTGATGCTGAATTTCTTTAACACATTTCCTGATTTGGAGCCAGTGTCTTCTTTACATGACAGAACAGGAAATCTCGTTTCTTTCTAGGACCCTCTAAGCAGCAGGGAATTTGAGCAAGCTGGAGGAGCTGCTGGATGCTGAGGCTGGTGTTGCAGAGTGGCTGAGCAGCACCCCTGTCTCACTGACACATGCCAGGCAAACAAGCGTGAGTTGTTTGGTTCCCTACTGTAAAGGATCTCTTAAAATTCATGGACTGCTGATGGGCCCTCACAAGGCTGTTGGGTCAGGACACTTTTCCAGTCTGCCAGGCCCCAGGAGCTGCCCATTGATGTGGAGGAGTCTGGTTTTTTGGCAAAGTCCCATCAGAGGGGCAAGTGTCAGGCTCAATTTGGGCAGTGGAAGCTGCTGCCCCCCTCATACAAGGTACCTTGCTGTCCCACTGAAGGGCACCACCCCACATTGCTGCTGCAGTCCACAGCCCTGCTGATTAACACATCCAGCAGTGGCTTATCCTAGGTACAGAATATCTCCCTGACATCTCTCCAGTTGCTTCAGATGTGGAAAGCCATTTTTTTTTTCATCTTGCATTGTGGAGTCTGTATTGCTTTGTGCAGCACATGGCAGGAAATGATACACTAATCCTTCCAGCTACTGTGATCTTTGCTGCACTTGCCATGACTTGCCTCCACACCCTCATTTCTTCCTCTCTCACAGTTTTCCTCCTCTTATATAGAACCAGTAGACCCCAACCAGTATACTTTTAGTTATAGTTATTGAAGTTATTCAGCCTGTCATTTTTCTTGCATATCTCAGCCCTCACTTCTCCTCATTAGGTACTCAGGCAGAGACAGCACCTTCTACATCCAATTTATTTAAGAGCCTGAAGTCTACTCAACAGAGAGCAGAAATACCTCAAAAGATGTGGATTCAAGTGCTTCCTACATTGAAGGTGTGAGAGGGTGTGGAAAGAACTTGGATCTTTAGTCAGAACTCTATAGAAATCTGGAACTGGAGTTTCCAGAAAGGATTTAAGTAGATAGTCTCCTCCTCTCTATATAGGAAGGACAGCTGTCAGAGGAGAGAAGTGTGTGTCTCCGAGTTTAAATGCTTTAGGCTCAGAAAGACACTCAAGTCATGCTTATGTAGTAAAGCATCTTTGCTATACCAGGTGTCTCTACTGTTAGCCCCTAGTGCTGCTCATATCTACGCTACTTTGGGCTTGGCAGGAAGGTGGAAGTCAAAACAGAAGGGGGATTGTCCAAGTCCTTGAAAACAATCAATCAATCCATGGCAGTGAAAAATGCTGTGCTGGAGTCTATGGGCTCTCTCCCTTAAAGCAATGTCAATGTTAGGAGTTTTCTATCAAGAAAATTGCTGGAAAGCAAGAAGTATGCATACCTTGTTCTCTCCCTCATGTTCTCTAAAAATGTGCCTGTTTTGGCTGGGATAGAGTTATTTTTCTTCATGGCAGCTTGTATAGTCTGTGCTTTGGATTTCTGCTGAAAAGAGCATAATAACAGAGGGATGTTTTAGTCATTGCTGAACAGTGCTTATACAGTGTCAAGGGCTTTTCTGTTTCTCACACTGCCCTGCCAGCAAGTAGGCTGGGGGTGCACAAGGACTTGGGAGGGGACAACCCCACCTGGGCAGAGGGATATTCCACAGTATGTGACATCAAAATCAGCAGTTAAACTTGGAGGCTGGATGTTGGCTGGGGCTGTTGTAGTTCAGGGACTGGCAGGACATCAGTCAGCATGGTGGTAAGGAATTGTTTTCTTTTGCATCATTTGTTTTCTCTCTGTTACTTTTGTCCTCTTTTTTATTTATTAAACTGACTTTATCTCAACCTACAAGTTTTTACACTTCCACCCTTCTGATTATCTCCCCCATCCAACAGAGAGTAGGAGCTGGTGGGGATTTGGTGCTTACTGGTGTTAAATCACAACCAAAAATCGTCTCTCTGACTTGTCTACCTGTCCCATGGGCCTGCCACAGACACCTGAGAAGGCAGTAGCATAATAAAACTGCTCTCACTTCTACCCAGTCACCACAGACTCAGATTGATACAGGAAGTGAAATCCTTCCTATAAATTGATGCCTTTTTTTTTTTTTGGTAAAAATGAAGATTCCCTGACTGGACAGTTTTTAATCAGTACTATTTCCTGCAGCCTTTATGTGCTGCCTTTCTGTTCCCAGGTGCAGCAGTACAAGTAAGATTGCCTTTTCAGCCTGGGATTAGGGATAAAGGCATCCAGTGAAGTCCTAATAGTCACAGTACGCCTACTAGTAAGGCTTGTTGTGGTTTGTCTCAGCAAAGGCTTGTTCTTCTTTTATGCAGCTGGTAATATAATTTCTTCTGAAAAGATCAGTGAAATTCAGTGAAGTAAGGAGTAGCATTTCAGGATGAAATACCTGCTGATGACGTGAGAACGTGGGGGAAAATCCCACTTCTGACTAGAGCCAAGCTGGGCGTTTCTGTGTAGGTGTTATCCCATGAATGAGTACCCAGTGAGGCAAGAGAACTCTTTTATCTGGGTGGCTTTTCTCCTTATCCAGTTATTCCATAGCATTAGATATTGCTGGTGAGGCAGTTTTAAGAGTTGTCTTGGAGAAAGCAAGCAGTAAGAGAATAAAGTGTAAAGCAGTTTTGATCTGTCATTTTTTCCATCAATGGCCAGGGAAACTATTGTTTTAGAATTTGTCATTATAGTTAATATTAGATGCTATAGTTGTACAGTCAGAAACAGATCCGTGCAAGAAATAATCCAAAGAGTTGAGGTGAAGTGGTGAAGCAGTAGAGCAGAAGGATGCCTCACATTTAAGTAGAGGTTTTCCAGACATGAAAGTAGCATGGAAGTGTGTGGTAACAGGGACTATAATACCTCACACAGCCAAACTGTCCTGTGAGTGGAGGAGTCTGTGCAACACCACAGCCTGTGTATACACCAGGAAGGTGGAAGGATAAGATTACGGCTTTCTTGGGCTCCAACTCCAAATGGTTCCACCTCCCAGTATGCATTCTGCCCATGGTGTTTGCTCTGCTGTTTTGCAATAGTTCTTTTTGCTTAACTTGTGAGATGCAAGACATATTACTCCTCTTTATGCACTGAAGATTACACATGAAGTTAGAGGGTGGTGATAAGGTATAAAAATTAGAAGAGTGTCAGCTGTAGGGAAGAAAGGGCCATGTGCTGAAATATTAAGGGAGGAAATTAGCACATCATATCTCCAAATCTGAACTTGAAAGCTGCAGATCAGAAAATCTCTGTGGTGTATTGAGATTATTTGAGTATACAAGGCTTCCATTCCTTGTTAGCTTTTGTGCTGAACTCTCCAAAAGCTGCCAAGTGCTCTGTGTGCACTGTCTTACAAACAGCCTCAGTCACGCAAAGCTCTGGACTCTACTCCCGAGGCTCCCAGGCTGCCCTGCCTGCCAAGCAGCACAGGCAGTACCAGGAGCAGTGCGAGTGAGGATGCCAGGACAGCTGCACTGGGAGGTTTCTTGGGGTATTGTGACCCTGCTGGCAGCCCTGAGTGCATTGGTTTATTAAACCTGATGGCTCTGCAGCTGCTTTGAATATCATTCCAGCTGAGATCTATGGGACTAGAGGACTCAAAGGAGTGAGCTGTCTCTGGCTTGGTGTGCTGAGCAAACCTAGTTGTGTTGTGTTGGCTTGGGGTGGTGGTAATGGTGGGAAAATGTGTTGCTCTCATGTCTCCAGGAGATGTGGTAAGAAACTCAGAGCTTTTAAGGTCTTCTTTTCAGGAATTAGGGGGGAGGTATGCTCTCTCTCTTGGAAATGCATCTTGTCCCAGCCCTGGGCAAAGATCAAAACTGAATCTAGAGAATGTCCTAGAAAGAGAGGAAAGTGCAAATGTTACATAAAATAACAAAAAGGTTGAGAGGGATCAGCTGAGACATGAAGATTGAAATGGCAAAAATACAAATCTGAGGCTAAGTCACTCTCTTTCCTTCTGTACCTGGTTTCTCATGTCACACTGAATGTAAGAGCAAACCAAGGGAGAGTGGAGAATTATTGTGGCTTAGCACTAGTGATGGATCAAGTGGTTGACCTGTGTGCTATGGTTTTATAGAGAGATCAGATGATCTTATGGAACTTTTATATACATTAGATAATCTAGTCTCTTCAGACTTGCAACCCAGAAATTCCTGCAGACATCCCAAAAACTTTAGGAAAACTGGGGTGTAGTTCAGATGATTTAGTTTTTTACCTCCTTATTTTTTTTTTAAAAGACCTCTAGTCTTGAAAAGTCTCTGCTTCTAAGTTTAACTTGAAAAAGCAATTCAGAATTCATGTTCTCAAAAAGATGCATTGTGTTTTCTCCATCAAATTTAATAACACATTAATTAATACAAAATAAAGATAATTTGATGTTAGTCCAGGGGACCTGCTGTAAGACATCCCCTCTAGGCACTGGGAGGATGGTTGTTCACATAGGGAGGAAGTACTGGGCCCTGTGACAGTGAGGTGTGGTGGCTCTGTGTGGAGAGGGAACTCAGAGCAAAGGATAGCCGATAGTTCTCCAACCATCAGTAGCACCAGAAAACTTTCAAATGAGCTCCACTGCACAAGGCTCTTGGTGGCAGCGGCTGAAGTGTTTCCCCAAAAGCCCTGATGGCAGTTTTGTATTTCTTTGTAGTTCTTTGGCACTTGGAAGTCTCCAAATACAGCACAGATGATGTATTATTGCAGTGTTTAGTAAGTAGAGGGGTAGTTGGGCTGCTTTGCAATGTTTTTCCACAGCCCATTCACTGTTTAAAAGCTAATTCTTCTGCCTCTGGTGGAGTGTGCTGAGCAATCTCTGTGTCCAGGTTGGGTGTTTTTGTCAAGCTGAGGCAGCAATATCTTGCAAGAAGTAATTTTGGGGAGGGATGCCATGCTGGCAATGCACACTTATTGGCCAGGCTCTGATATGGAGCAGATGTTCATCCTCTCCAAACTGCAGCAAGAACGAGCCACTGTAGGGGAGGGTGGAGTGCCTGAGAAGGGGACAGCCACCATTTCAACCACAAAACAGGAGCCAACAATTCTAACGAGTGAAGATGTGCAAACCTTCTTGATCTTTGTGCTCTCTAGTGCTGAAATCTAGAAGGATCCCAGTACTTGTGTAGCACCCGGCCTTGCACTTTGATTGGAAGAGGTAGAGAGGAGGCTGGTGCTTGGCACAGCAAACAGCTCTGCTGTTCTTTGAGGGGTGTGATGGGGGCAGCTCTGAGTTCACTTGTGAGCCTTTGAGACCATGTGAGGTCTGTGCTCTCTACTTCTTTCTTGGAAAGGTGCCTATCTTCCCTGTGTTTATTTCAGCTTTGTTCCCAAAACTGCCTATCTCATCCACAGTAAAAACCCTGTCAGGATTATTTACCATGAACAACACTGAGATTTTGAGCAAGTAATTGAAGTTTAAAGCTCTAATTACAATAGCAAACAAACTAGAGATGCTTCCTAAGCTCATATTTTAATTGGAAGAAGTGATTTCAGTGCATCCTTCCCAAAGTCCTGGCACTGTCTCTTGGGTTTGATAGCCAGTGACCCAGTTTTTATGTGATCTCACAGTAGTCCAGTCCCTCACCCAGCTGCACTTGGATGAGAAAGAACTGTGCATGTCTACAGTGATGGTGCATATACTGCAAATTTGATTGCTCTGCTTTTCAAAGTTTCCTTAGGTAAAAATACTGTTTTATGTTTAATTGGCAGCTTTTCTCCTTTCTACTTGTCCTGGTTTAATTGTGTCTGTTCCCTGGTGTGCTGTCAGTTTTGCTTGTTGGGGAATACAATGCCTTTGGGGGTGGTAGTGACACCTTAATAAGGGTCCCCAGAGACATGCTTTTAATACTAAGCTGCCCCCATCTCCCAGCCATTGTCAGTGTAGGGCTTATTAGACACCCATTTCTCCTCTGAAACAACTATTTTAATGCTACTGCTCTGTGCTGAGTCCTCAGAAGCTCTGTATGGTATTGCTGTTTTTGCAGACAGTGGCTGCTTTTTAATTGCTCAGGTAGCAGAAAAAGGGCTTGAAAACTCAATCAGCATTATCTTGTCTCCCTGTCACCTGTGGATTTAAGCAGATCAAGACATTCACATGGATCATGCTACTGTAGAAGCAAAACACAACCAGCTGTAGAGGCCAGGGCAGATGACATTTACCTAGACTGCTCTCCCCAGTGCCAGCTGTCCTTGCCCTCAGTCAGTCTCTACTCCCTGTTGGCAGATGGGCTCTCCACTGTCATGGTCAGGGCCAGCTCTTTCTGCCAAGTGAACAACCTAGCTTTGCCAGCACGTGACCTCTCCTAGCGTCAGCTGCACTGTCAGGCTCTTTTCTCCACCAGCCTTGATGCCCCTTTGCAGCACCCAGGGCTGTGACTGCCTCTGTGCAAGCTGAGGCAGCCCAAGCAGAGAAGCTGGTATCTCTTGGCTTCTCCCAGAGGCTTGTGGGAAGAAGTGACTTGGGATAGCACCCCCCACCCATCACAGGGATGTGTAGAGGAGAAGAGCAGGGCTGCAGATAAAGCACAGCCCAGGGATCCAGCTGTCTGTCAGGATTTGGTACAGCTCCTCTGCTGAAGCCTCATGTCTGCCTGCCCTGGTCTGTTTTCAATCTCATCTCTCTCCTGTGTCATGGATTATGTCAGTGTGGTTTGGGCAGGGGCTTGTGAACAGGCTCTGGGTTGTTGTCACTTCCTCAGGGGAGATGGGGAGAGCCTGGTGTGTCTGCTGGCTAAAAGTTGGCAGGGAGCAGGCTGGGCAAAGCAGCTGCTGCTTGCCTGGGGTCTGGCATTACCCCTGGCCTGCTTCTGTGCTTAATGAGCCACCTTTTCTGTCATGTTCCCCATGGCAGATGGGGTCTCTTCAGGATTAATTAAGGATCATATCTGTGACCTAGTTACCAGAATTGCACTGTTGTCACTGGAGCTCTCTGAGCTCTCAGGCTGTTTGAGAGAGCTTCTTACCCTTGCCTGCTCTGGTTACTCGCTCTGTGTATCCTTCTGAGACTGACTCTGAGCCCCAGGCAGGATCACATTACATTAATTTCTCTAACAGATCTCTGCTTTACCTGTGGGTAGGTAACACACTGCTTCCTGCTTGCAGTGCCACAGTCGGTGTGGGCATTGGATGTGCTGGCATTGACCTTTCACAGGGTTGTCTCCTGTTCAGGAGCAGGGGAGAGATCAGCTGCAGGAATGGTGCTGGAGACAACATCCTGAGACAGCCCAGTTCCATGCTGCCATACCTCAAACCATATGGATACTGAAAGGTTATTCCAGGGCCTCTCTTCTCATGGTGACTCAAATCTTTCTCATTTCTAGTTTGTGCTTTATTGTGGCAAGCATTTAGGTATGTTCCCCATAAAGAAGCAGCAATGATGACTGGAGCTTGAGAAGTAAATGAGTCCAAGCTCTTCTACCCTTCTTTTCACCTGTAAGATTTTCAAGTACAGCACTGTTCCAGCTGGCAATGTCTCAGTCCCGTGCTCCTGTGCTCTGCAGACCTGATGCAACCCAATCCTTCCTTCTGCTGGGGAGGGGTTTGCACCACAGGGATCTTCTTGCTCTCTCCTTCCCTCCTGTTGCTGCTGGTTTGGGAGATTGCCTTGCCCACGGGATTGAGTCCCACACAGCCAGGCCATTGCATGAGCTCCCAGCCTCGTGCACAGGGACTGCACATGGCCTGGGTACTGTTCACGTGAGGGAGGTTTGTGTTCCTGAAGCTCCCCTCAGTCCCCCATGGAACTTTAACCAGCCTGATGTTCTGCTCAGGGTCTGCTCTGGGATCCCAGTGGGATCCCAGCAGCTCCTGATGGTTTTGGACAGAGAAGCATGAAGGAGGCTGTGGAGTTGGACCCCAGGGAAGCAGCACTTTGTCCTCAGAAGTCTGCCTGGAGGCAGAGCTACCTGCTTTTTCTCCTTTGCCTTGAAAAACATATCTGTGTTCCAGTGACCTGGTTATTATGTAGGTCAGCATCAACTGGGAAAAGAATCCAGCATGAATCCTCCACACAGCAGTTATTTCCGGAAAATCAAGGAAAGTTTTCCTCGGGGAGGTGGCAGGCAGTGTGGACTGTTCTTCTACCCACCCTCAGCAGAGCACTTGGAGAGGGGAAGCTCTGAGTCTGTAGGGATGTGTGATACCCTGAAAGCAAGCACAGTGTGCCCTGTGATGGGGGAACAGTGCATTAAGTTAGGCAATAGGAACTTGACTTCTGTGGTCAGGCGTTGTTTGTCTTTATTGACTTCCTTGGGCTTGGTTTTGGTAAAGAGGAGGTGGTTTCTGCTGGTCTTTACCTTGGTCATGTATCTGCCCAGTAGAGACTGGTGCCCTGCTGCTGGAGGAGCAGTCCCTCCTGGGACACAGCTGTCCTGCTGGGACACAGCTGTCCTGCTGGGACACAGCTGTCCTGCTGGGGTGAAAAGAGGACACAGAACAAGCAAATGCCTTTGGATGCCTAAAGTAAAACTGAGACCTCAACCAAAATTCATCTCAGTGTTGTGGTGGTGCCATTACCCTGGGGCTGCTCCACTATGCTCATAGCAGAGCTGACACCTTGTAATACCCACTGAGAAAAGAGAAAGCCCTTATCATACACTCCTGACTGTAACCTAAGCAAGGGACAAGTTGCTCTGTGCACAAGAGATTTGGTGAAGTCCAACTTCACCCGTACTTGCCTCTGACACAGTAAGTATTAGCATCCCTCACTATGCTCACTTCTCTCCCAAATCACCTACTAAATATCAGCTCAGTAGGAGACACTGTGCCCTGGCTAATTCTCACTTGGGAAAGTGTGTGTGTGTGCGTGCTTGCTGGCCACCCAGCAGGCAGGTAAGAGCTGCTGCTTTTTCTTGGCAGGAGCAGGAATGTAGCTCCTCTCTCTCCCTGCTCACTATGGAATTTCTCTTTCCCTTCAAGCATGTAGAAACACCATGTTTTTGAGACAGCCAGGTTTGACAGAAGAAGCTAAAATCACTCTAAGACTTCACTCATAATCAAGGTGAGGCAACACAATCTCATAATTTTAAGATGAGATTTCAGTATGCTGCATTTTTGGCGATGAGAAGGTGGGTGGGGAGGTGAGTTGTGCAGTGAGCAGATGGCTCTGCCTTGCTGTTTGCTGGGTCCCCTCCCCATTCACCCAGCCTAAAGCTGCGTGTTTGAAGCCTCTCCAGATGCAGGAGGCTCCTGGCACCACCTCTTGTGCTTGAAGGTGCACTGACTTTTTTCCAGATCACAGGTCCTTGCAGAGCTGCTCACTCTATTTCAGCCTCCAGCAGCCTTTGCTCCTTGCTTTATACCAGCATGTGCTGTGCTGGCTTGATAAAGCATATCTGTCTGTGCCTGGACTGTCCTTCCTCTTCAGTGTCTTGATCTTGGTGTTTTTATTTAATATTTGAAGAGCTCTCTGCAGATCACAGCTCTCCCACTGTCTCACCCAAAGGTAGGCAGTCCTTGCCCCATCACACCATGCTAGTCTGGAGAAGTCAATGCAGGAAGCAACACAGCAGTGAAATGTTGAACAGAATGATGTTTTTTCACCTGAAGTAACAGGACATCTCCCATGCTTTGTGAACTCATATGAGCAGTGCATTAAGGAAGTAGGCAGCAGGTATGTGTCTTAGCTGGAGGCATTGCCATGTGATCTGCCAGTATACTGCACACAGCTTGGAAGTCTCAGTCAAGATGTAGGATTAGGGTACATTCCTAGCACAAGATTTTCAGAATTAGCAGGGGATGGATGCCCTGAGGCTGGGATTGTCACACTGGCTTGGTGGGTCCTTGCACAATGAGGCTGCTCTGTGTTGGAGACAGCAGAGTGCTGGAGCTGTCATGTACTTGTGCTGAGAGTGTTGAGGATGGTTTGTTATCTGTGCTTGGAGGAAGGATTTGATTAGAAACTGTCTCATAAATGTATGGTTATTGAAATGAGTTGTTCCTTTAGTATGCATGAGCCATCTCTACATACGTGACAAGTGCATCTGTCCTGGGCCAGTGCATCTGTCCTTCAGCTACTCTGAAGGAAAGCAGATGAGCTTTCCTCATCACAAGCTTTTCCTCATCAAGCTTTTTCTAAATTGCTCTCTGCATGGAGCAATTCTACAACAATATTAAACACATCAGCAGGGGTGAGTCAAGCAGATCTTGTCGAAGCTGCCCTATTTTTTCTCTTTTGGGTTTTATTATAAATTGAATCCACTGTGCCACAGGGAACAGTGCTGTTCTCAGCATGATTGGTGGCAACAAATAGCCACCCAGGAAAAATATGTATTGTGTGGTAACTGGGAAGAACCTCCTGTTCCCAACATCTCCAGCCTATCTGGGGCTTGTTGCCATGAAATTGTGAAGCTTAACTAAAGGATGATTGGGCTGTGAGAAAATCCTTTTAGCCACTGTTTAACTGAGTTTACTTGGGTGTTGCTGTCCAGACATAAACCAGTCCTGAGGTGCTGGAGGCCAGGTCAGGAGCTATGCAGGCAGTCTTGCACCTCTTTGGGAAGCGTCTGGTGTTGGTCTGGATAAGAGATGAGGTTAGGTGGCCCTTGGACTTGACCCCTCAACGCAGAGGCCTTGACAGCACTCTGCCTGGCTTGGTGCTCTGTGAGAGCACATCTCCCATTTGCTCAACTTTGATTTGCTAATATCAAGATAAGTCCTGGAATTGTTTAGTGTAGGTTTTTGCCCAAACCATGAACAGCAGTGTAACGGTTACTGTAGCCTCAGATGTTGTAAAACTTGTGGGCAGTGGGTGAGCAGTACTGGAACATGGAGAGCCTTTGAAGCAAACACCAGCCTGAGTCTTGGGCTGCTGTAGTAGTCTCACCAGTTACTTGTCTTGGAAGCTTCAGTTGTCCTGTGGATGAAACAACTGCTAATTTGAGTTAATTTCAAATAAAAGGGTCCTTGAAGAAGCAAAACCAGCTGTTTGTGTTGCAGTGAGCTCTCTGCAACCTGAGGTTGTTCTTTCCTGCACACCCCTGCACAACCTGCACAATGCTCAGATCTTGGCTTCCACCTCTGGGATGGTGCAGTGCCTCCAGCACAGACCTGGCTTACCCAGGGTAGGAATGAGTGAGGAACACAGCTGGGCCCTACTGGGCAAGAGAGGGAGGACTAGGAGATGACTGTGTGCCTCTGGGTGCAGGTTGAGGGAGGTAAGGAGGCATGATGATGTTGCTGGAGCCTCAGTGTAATGGTCTTAGCATGCCTGGCTCTTTCTGCAGCCTGCAAAGTAGGCCCTTGCAGCCTCTGTCTCTGCGCAGCCTTGCCCAGACACTGCTGGGTAAAGCAGGCAGGACATCCTCCCTAGGAGGTGACTTAATTATAACCAGACAAAGCCTTAAGGATCACAGCCTCCAAGTAAGCCTCTGACATCTCTGGTTGCTCAGCCCAGTGAAGTGGGAATGTGCAGGGAACTGGTTTCACAGCTCCCTTGTGCTGGGTGAGATCGTGCTGAGAGGGACAAGAAAATAGCCCAGTGTCCCAGCATGAATCAACCATCCAATCATATCCAGCTTCTCCAGCAGTACCAGGCAGTCCTGCACGGTGATGGGCTGCAAGGATAAAGGACCGACTCTTGTGAGAGGAGGGTTTATGCCAGGCAGTTGTGGCTGGCTACTGTTAGTGGTAGGAGAAGCAGCCTTGGGCTGAAGAGCTTCCCTACGCTCTGGGTGCTCAGGGCTGAAGATCCAGTCACTAGATCATGACTGTTCAAGTGCTTTGGTTTGGAGGTTCAGGCTACATCTCTAAGAATTGAGGAGATAAGCCTACAGAAAAAGAATCTTCTGATTTGGTGCCTTCTCAGATTTGGTTTTGCAATTATTTTGTGTTTTAAAGGATTTTTGCTAGGCTAGAATATTATTTGCTCTTGGCTTCCTTTTCCATTTGTTTCAAGCTGAACTCTGTGAGGGCACACTGTTGTACTGTGGATCTGCTGACTGCCTGCCAGTGGCTTTGAACGTGGTGGCCATGCTTCAGTTCAGTGGAAAGCTCAAAGAACAGTAAAGCTCTTAAAGGTTCCTAAGAGATCTCTGAAACCACAAAGCCAGTTGATAGAGACCTTGTCATCCACTGACCAAGAAACAGGCTGTAGGAGACTTGAACTGTGGCAGACATGAAGAAAAAAAACAAACCAGAAACTAATTATCTAAATACTACATCCATGAGGGACCTGGTTTCCTTAGGCCTGCCACTGATGGAGCTCTTTGCCTGGCAGAAGAAACAAAATTGCTCACCATGTAGAAACTAAACGAGTGGAAAAAAATTTCTGGATTGCTTGCAGCTATTTACCAGTATTGTAAAGTAGGAAAAAGTTAAACATTAATCTCTATCTCTTCTGTACTTCTTTTCACTTGCCCATTGCTAATTCAGTGTAGCAATCCGGAGGGTGGATGGCACACGCAGTGCTGTGGAAAAAGGTGCTTTTGGGTGAGGATATAGTGTGAATGTCCACCTCTGGGGGATATCCTGCCAGGCCAGGGCTGCTGTTGCCAGTTAGGCCAAATGTCACTGAGTGAGGGTTGGCTGAGGGCTTGGCCTTGGCAGCCAGGGTTGCTGTTGCTGTGGCTTTACCCTGCTGCAGCCAGGCCCATTCTGTACTGTGTGCCTGGACAGATGAGAAGGTGATGACTTAGCCTATGCTGTAACCCCTGCCCTGAGTTTCTCCAAGCCTGTCACTTGTGAGTCACTACTTGGTTATTTACAAAGCGCATGCAAATTGTATCAATACAGAGTCAGGCTGTTACAGACACTGCTGTTTGGACATCGGGCTGTGTTTGCAGAGCAGAGGCAGAGCAATTGCACAATCTGTAAGTAGTCACCCATTCCTAAGAAAACCACTCAGATATGTCAGGTTGTCTGCCTGATCAATTTCTTGAGCCCAATAACCTGACTCTCTGCTTGCTTTTACAATGTAGAGAGTTTGATTTTTCCTGCTGCAAAGGTATTTTACTGTATGTGGGCTTTGTGCCATATTTCCACCTCCCCTGCTGTGTAAAAAAGCATTAGGTCAAAACCTGTTAAGAGCACCACATCCATACATGTGCATTTCATTTGGGAAGAACAGGGGTTGCATAAAAGATATGCTCAATTTAATGTGGTTACTCATGATTTTGTTTTAATGCTAAAGCTACTTCTTTGCAGTCTAAGCCCAGAACCCCATTGTGAGTGCTGGTTTCACCAGCACAGCAGAGACCACAGATCAGCTCAGGAGCAGAGTTTTGTACCACACTGAACAAAGTATAAGAGCTTATGGTAGGGTTGGTACCAGGAATCTTTACCTTATAATTATGACATCTGGATGTGATATGAGGGTACCTCCTTGCATTAGCAAGGAAATGTTTCTGTAACTGTGCAAGAAATGTATATTCAACAATAACAGTAAAATGAAGCTTTTGCTTTGAAGTTGTAAGGTCAAGGCAGCCCACTCCAGATATGTGGCAGAAAATCTGCTCTAGCATAGTCTTCAGCTAAAATAACAGCCCTCAGGTAGGTGCTAGTTGTTTGGCCTAGCTTAAGAGAGCTGGTAATCTCTGTTTATAACTAGACTAAATAAGCCCTGATGGAAAATTGTCATCCTCCTCTTCTTTGGGTCATTTTTATTCATTACATCCATGATTGCGACATCAGTGTGATTAATTCTGTGCAACGGATTTATCTAAGATGTCATTTCATGTGAGGTTAGACCATTTGTTTGCACAGTGTTGAAATACTTTACAAACAAGAAGCAGAGCAGCCCTGTGTCTGCCCTCCCTGGGGATGGTGGTCTGTCTTTTCAGGCTCACAAAAGAAAGAAGGAGGAACTGAACACTCTGAGAAGACACTTTGAGAAATGAGCCTGTGAAATACCACACTGCCAAATGAGGCTTTGTTTTGCACAAACAACACTGAACCTTGAATTCTTCAGTCTTGGCTGACTGTATCTGTCAAATGAGTCAGAGCAAATGTTCATCCAGCTAGCAGCAGACTCGAAATGAAGATGCTGGTGAGCACTGTACTCCTGGTAATCATCTGAGCCAGAGGCTGTAGACCAGGAATTTAAAAAAAAAAAGTGTTAATCATTAAAAGAATAAAAGTTCTGGGGAACTCTGCCATGATGAACTTCTATGAACTTTCTTAGTTTAGATCTGAAACTTGGCAATGAGTTCAACAGTTCCGTGTCATTTGGAAACTAACTTCCTTAAAAAAAATAGTACATTTTTGTTCAATATCAGCTGCACTTTCTGCCCTCTAAACTCTGGGATAGCATACAATAGATTTCACTGTCATGAAACTTGCTGGTCTTTAAACTCACAGTTTAAAAGCCATACAGTTTTGCTTTGGCAGAGTATCCTGTAATGTCAACAGCCTGTGTTTCTGACATCTTTTGTCATGGTGTAAGTATTTATGGCAACCATGTTGTGCTAGAGAGAGTTTTCCCTGAAGGTCAGGACAGTTGCAGATGAAACAGCCACTCTTCCTCTGCTGGTCCTTTACCGTACCTCTGCAATTTCTAAAAAGCTGTTTGCTGATTACAATAATTACCTTTGGGGTAATTTGACATAACTAAATGTTGCCAACCCTAATTGTTCAACAAATTGATTTAGTAAGTGAAGTACTTCTCCCTTGCCTTATAATTAGGACCTTTTTGGTGCACCTAGGTTTGCACCACTAGGTTTGGACTACTCTGCTTAAGTAGGAAAACAAAATTGGATGTTCTTAGCATGAAGTTCTCCTACCCCCTGAAAGTGGATACCATCTCTCTTCAGGTTAACACAAAATACTGAAAGATACATAATTAAAATGACAGGAGTTAGATACAAGTGGTCTGGTGCCTCAGCTCTAATTATAAATGTTCAGCCAGTGCTTGGCAGAGATACTGGCTTCTATGATCAAATCAGCCAGCTTGAACCAGAGCTTGGCCATTCTCCAGGTTTACTGTGGCATTTTCCTGGGCAGGCAGTGCCTTTCTCATGCTGTTTCTCTGGGGAAGTTCCTCACACAGAACAGTTTCAGAGGATCACTTCCTCATTCTGTGCCTCAGCTTCTACTTGGCACAGGCTAGAACTTGCCAGGGGCTTGACAACTGGGTAGTAGCCGTACAACCCTTGAACTAGGATCCAGCATGAATGCAGCTGTGGCAGAGGCTGTGGGATTTGCTCCCACCAGCTGAGGGTCTAGTCCTTCTGTGCAGCACTTGTTATTCAAGGGACCAAGCAACTGCTGAGGAGCAGCTGAGTGTGATATTATTCCCCCTGTTCTTCTCCTGGCTGCTTGGAGCATCCTGAAACCCTGCAAATATTTCCTGTTCAGCTGTGTAGTAAGCTGTAATAGATAAATACCTACATGGTCAGCAGGCTGAGCAGGAGGGTTTGTGTGTATCTCTTTTAGGCTGGTCTGGACTTCGTCATGTTTTGCTGCTGTTCTCAGATGCTTCCTTCTGCACTTAATAAAGCAGAGTATGGTGTCACTTTTGGTTTTGTCTTCAGAAGAGTAAACAAAATAGAAGACCAAAAGGCAGCTACTTAAAACATATTTCTCTGCTGTGACTGGGGAAAATCTCTCCTTCAGGTACAGGCATCCACTGTTTGCATTGCTCATCCTCCTGGCAGAGGTTATAGGTTTTGTCTGCCTCACTTGGTTCAAGCCTAACCTTTCTGATCTTTCTGTTTTTGAAATGCTTGAAATGCTGTTGCTTCCTCTCATGGATCCTGGTTCCAGCTGCTTCCCACATCTCCAGGAGATGATGAAAAAATAACTCATCAGTGGGTCAAGATATGGTGCTGGACAAGAATGTGCTTGGTTTTGCCAGGGCTTGGTTTATCCATGAGACACATTGCGGGTCTGACATTGTGCTCAAAGGTAGGGGCAGAGGAATGTGTCTGCTCTCCAAGAGGGAGTAAACCTGACCAAGAAATGCAGAGTTGGGTGACTTGCAGTGGGAAATAAATTCTTCTGAGAAGGCCTGAGGTGTTTCAGGAGACTCCTATACCTACAGGCTTTTCTTAAACCTCAGATAACTCAAAGCAGGATACCCCAAACTTACTGCTGTTGTAGCACCTCCCTTTTTTTTTTTACTTGTCCATCTTCCTGTGAGAACCAGCACCTTTTTTCTTCTTTCTGCTTTCACAGGTTAAAACACAACAACTCACTTCCTGAAGGCTGAGTTGGGAGAGGTGGTGCTATGATCACTGGGTGCTGGCTCTTCACCCCAGAGGGTTTGCCCTGCTGCCAACAACTGCACGTTGTTGTTCCTTGTCTTCTGTGAATGCTTGGTGAGCTCCACCCTTGGAGTAAGCCTAAATTGCTGAGGATTTTCTGGAGATAAAGCTGAATATGGACACTTTTTAAGGAACTGGCTTGTTGAATCTGTGTTTTGAATGGAGGATTCACATCCATTTGCAAAAGACTGGAGCTAGACAGTGAAATATCCTCTCATCCTCCAATTTTCCAGCCCTTAATATAGTATTAAAGATCTGTTGCAGCAGTTTGAAGGATTCACATCTAGATATAAACCATTCTATAGAGGAAATGTAGTCATGTTTATACTTCTCCCTTGTGCTGCTGGTGACTCTCCCTGTTGATAAGCTCCTCATTCATTGGCATGACCATGACAAGCCTGCTTTTAGCACTGTTTCCAAACTTAGCCAGTGTTTAGAACAGATTGCTAGAGAACAGCAACCTGGCAGTGCTAACAAGGTGAGCTCAGGGACTGTTGTGGGCTCTCAGCCATCTGCTGGGTCTCTGTCACCTCAGAAATAGCCTCCCCTCTTAGAGAGATCACAGAATGCTGCAGCCAAACTGCCTCACACTGGGCTACAAGAGAGAGACAAGCAGCAGCTCAGAACTAGGCACCAAGACAGGTTGTTTGTATTGATCTGCTGGCATGAAGAGTGTTTACTCCACACAAAGGCTTGCTGCAATGTGTTTCAAGGAAAACCTTTTACCCTTGCTTGGCAGAACTTTTCAAAGCCAATTGAAAGGCTAGCTTGTTACCAAGCAGTTTGTAAGATGTTTCTCCGGTGAATCACAAAAGGTGCAGATTGTCAGGTTGTTTCTGCAGGTGTCAGAGGGGTGCAGCTGGAAAGATTTCCAACCTAGGATATCCTAGGGATGTCCTAGGCTTCAGCTGAGCCTGCAGCTCTTTGGGGAACCACTCTTGGGTCCAGCTGAAGATGGCCCAGGCCTCTCCTTGCCCCCAGCCCTTCCGGACAGCTCTGTGGGCTGGCTCCGGTAAAAACCCAGGCCTGGTTATCACCTAACAGAACTATATTGTAACATCAGCCCAAGCTTGAGGTTTCAAACTCCCCTGTAGTCTTCAATACCTAGGTTTGACTTTTGGCCAAGGCCAAAGTCTTAGTTCTTATGTATTTTTGTTTTTCAGACTTGAACTGGTTACAACTAACTCTCCTCCTCTGCATTTTCTAGCTTCTATGATTCTGTTATAGCCCAGCTTTAAGATGGACCATCCCAAGGTGCTGGAAGACTATAAGTCAAGAATGGGCCACAGAAGAAGAGCCCCAGCTGCATTGTGCCTGGATGAGGAATTAGAAAAAAGCTCAGGAGGCTGCCAAGATCTTTGGCCTGTCCAGAGAACCACTGCTGGCATGGAGACGTTCACACCAGCTCCTGTACAGGACACACAGGTGTCTTCTCACAGAAAGCCTGTACTTGCCAAGGTAACACAGCTAATCCCTAACACATGTCCCTGCATATGCAGACCCTGTACACTTTGACAAGCAGCTGCTCCCCCACTTCCTAGCCATGCTGGAGAATGTCTGGGATGTCTCATCTCTGTCACCACCACCCAGCAGCCAGGTTCTGGCTGGCCTCCACCTTTGGCATGGGCTTTCCCACATTTCCCCTGTGCAGTCTACTGCAGTCCCTTCGGCTGCTCCCCTGGTCTGGCCTCTCTCCCTGATATCCACAAGTACATTTCTGCAGGTGTCAGAGGGGCCCAGCCAGAAAGCTCCCCAGATGGGGCCTTGGGATGCCCAAGGCTGCAGCCATCCCAGCCCCTCCCAGGGACCCACTCCTGGTGCAGCCAGACATGGCCCAGGCCTCTCCTTGCCCACAGCCCTTTGGGACAGCTCTGTGCACACTGCTGGGCTCTGCACTCCCACCACTGGCAGCTGGGACAGAGAAGCAACAGAGGTTCCCTTCAGCAGTTTCTCCTTGAGCTGCTGTCCCTGCCATGGCAGCACTGCCAGCCATCACTGAGATGTCACCTGCAATGTCCCCACAGCACAGGCACTACAGTGCCATGCCAGAACATTTATTGGAACCCACAGTTAGCCATAACCAGTTGGCTTTTGCCCAGACGGGGAGAACGAGGTATACCTGTGCAGGGTGATGGCCAATGAGGGAAGCTTCAGTCCACCTGTGAGAAGAGAAAAGCGAGCTGATTCCCACTGAAACACCACCCCTTTCTGCTCCAGATGCAGTGGGGCAGTGGGCTGACATGGCTTCTCCTGGCCTTCCAGGACAGGGGGAAATTGTGCCCTCTGACACTGCCATACAAGCGATGGAGGATGAGCAGGATGTCCAGCCTGGCAGTGACAGACACAGGACCAAACACGCTCCTGCTGTTTCCAAAGAGAGCACAGGCAAAGGCAGTGAATTCTTGCCCCTCTGCTTTCCACAGAAGCTTTGGAAAATGCTGGAAAGTGACCAATTTCAGTCCATTTGGTGGAGTGAGGGTGGAAAATGTGTGGCCATCAACAAAGATCTCTTCAAAGAGGAGGTGCTGGGCAGAAGAGTTTGTCAGCGGGTTTTTAACACACGGCACATCAAGAGTGTTATTCGCCAGCTGAATCTCTATGGATTCACCAAAGTGCAGCGGGATTTCCAAAGATCTGCCTCCCTGCCTGAATTCCTATCAGAGGAAGCAGCAGCTTCTGCTCACAGCCAGGTACAGCAGCTGCTCTGCACAGCTACTAATGCTTGTGATAATCTAGAGGAGAGAGGGACCTTCACAGTTCTTGCCATAGAACAGGTGGGGATGGGAACGAGTGCTCTGGTTTTCATTTCCTTTTCAGTCAGTGCTCAGGCAGGTTTGAGTGAATCTTTCTGACTAGTAGAAATGCAGTCAAGATACGTTTCAGTGAGATCTGCTGAGTTTGAACCCATTTAAGGGACAGATAGACTCAGTGTGATCTGATTTCTCTGAATGAATTTGCTATGTGTCTTGCTGTACCAAATCCAAAACCTCCCTGTGGCACCTATCCAATGCCAAACAGATGCATGCAAGTATCATGGGATTACCTGCCTGCTCACATCTGAAGCTGCAGAGAAATAGTGATATTAGCATTTGAAAGCAGTTGTTCTGCTTTGGCCCCCAGGATGGCAAAACCTCAGTTGTGATGATGGCTGAGAACAATGGTCACATAATGCTTTAGCCTGAGATTTAAGTTCCATAAGGTCCTCAAAGTCCTTTTCCTTAGCCATGCTCCTCTTTTGTGATTCAGAGTCCTAGTTCTTATACTTGGGTTTTTCCAGTCTTGGAATAGTAGCAACTAACTCTTCTCCTTGTTCTAGATCCTCTACTACTATAATCCCAGCTTCAACAGGGCACACCCCTGGCTGCTGGGAATGTGCAAAAGGAGAGCTGCCCTCAAAGAGAGAGTCCTGTGTGCAGCAGGGTTGGATGAAAGGCCCCTCCAGAAGCCCAGATGGTCAGTGTGGAGGGACATGCAGGTGTCTCCTGAAGCCCATCCATCTCCATGGGCAGCTGCTCCCATGCTTCTAGAGCCTCCTGGAGCACATTGTGGATATAAAGTCTAATATACACAACTAGATAGAGTTGATAATAAACTGTTTGAACAGTAAACCTTTCTGGTTGTCCTGTCCTATTTGAACAGTGGAAAACTCTTCTTATATAGTTCTGTGTCTTTAATGTCCCACTTGTTCTTTAGTGGCCTCAGCCTCCTTTAGTAGCTTCTTTCTCTCTCTGAGGATAAGATGTTGGAAGGGCAAATGATCTGTGCAAGGAAGTAATTGGTTTGGGTGGTGGGCAGTGGGTCCACCACTATCTGGTTCTGCCTGCTTCAACTGGCTTGGAAATACAAAGAACCACTATGCCCTCACACAGCTCCATTCACTGCAGGAATGTCTAGCTCTAGTAATTATAGTCTGTTCAGAGGGGAAAGTGCAGCAGGGGAGATGGTCAGGTGGGTGCCATAGAGTTAATGCTGGTTGGAACAAGGGCTACCTTGACATTCTCAAACAGGTGCATCCTTCCCTTTAGCATGTAAAGGCAGCAATTGTAACAGATATTTGGGGTTGTTCTGTGGTCTGCTCTTACCTGGCATTCCTCTCTGCAACCTGCAGGAATGGTGTGTGGGAAGGAGAGAAGCCAGCTCTGGGTCTTCAGGAGGTGTAAGACTCCTGAGAGCATAGTTTTAGAAGGACTGGGCAGTTCTGTGTTTGCCTGTGCTGACCAAACTCTCCTGTCTGCAGGAGTTTCTCTGTGAAGGTTGATGTTCCCCTGCCCACTCTGCTCTCAGCATGGCTGAGTGTTCATCCTTTTAGTTTTTCCCATGTGACACCTTCTGTGGACACTTTATATTCTTCAGCAGGGTCTGACTCATACCCTCTTCTATACTGCAGAGTGGGGACCCAGATTTGGGAAATTGTAGGATAAAGAACTTTTCCATAATATTAGAGGCTTAAAAGTCAAGGCCAAATGTGATCCAGCTCAGTGATCAATGTTGTTTGGAAAGCAGCCCCATGGGGAGAGGTGAATACTGGAACATGCTTGCTTCCATGGCACTGCTTTACAGGTGGGTGGTGTTGTACCATGCAGTGTCACCTGCCCTGGCCAGGCCAGCCCCAGAATCAGGGTCTGTGTGGCAATGAACCCTGCTGGGTGTGAGTGCTGGACATGTGCCCCATGAGTGAGGAATTCCATGTCCCAAAGGTCTCAGCTTCACTCCTGTGAACTCAGCTAGTGTTTTCCTACATCAGTTCTTGTGCACTTTGGGCTCTGGATTGATGCAATTGTGAGTTCAGTGAAGGCTGAACTCAGCTAACCTCTGCAGACAGCAGCAGAGAAAGTTCAGGGACTGGAAGCAGCCACCTGCCCTTGGTCAGCAAGATCAGCACAGCTGAGCCACCTGTGCTGGAGACATTTAAAACCAGGTTTGATCTACATTCCTGTATCAGATTTTAAGATCTTATACTGGATTAAGACACTAGAACTGATGTAAGCAGTCAGAAACAACTTTGCAGATGCTGAGAAGGCTGTTGATGGTATTCTGGCTGGATCCAGCTTGCCAGGTTTTCTCACTCCTGAATCCTTCTCTTCCTTTAGGCTAGTTTTGGAAACAACAGGCATGTACGAGCTCCCTTTACTCCTCTCTCCTGGATGGCTTAAAAACTGAGTAGCTCCACAGAGGGAGTAGCAGTGTATTCCTCTGGTGTTTCTGCATGTGTCCCCTTGTCACCCTAGCCCTTCAGCTACATGGATGAGCAGTGAAAGTAGTACAAATCCACTGCAAAGTCTAGGCAGCAAAAAAACAGGATATTGCAATTAACAGGGTGATTTCTGACTCTGCCTGGCAGATGCTTCAAATCTGAAGCAGAATTATTTTCTCTAGGTGTCCTGAGAAACTGCAGAGCCCAGGTTTTGCAGCTCCTTTGCTTTACAACAGCAAAGACCCTCTGCATGCCAAGTGCTGAGGAGAGGAGAAGGCTCCCCCAGCCCTGTCAGCTCTTTCCTGCTATTGCTACAATGAGCTCGTGTCACTTTCCTCCCTCTTTTCAAGGCTCTGATAACAAGCACCTGGGGCAGCCAGGTGACCTTTGGCTGAGCCTCCTCTTTAAACTCCCGTGGCTTTTACTTCATTGCCTGGTTGTTACGCAGCAGTAAAGATCTGTTCTGATAGCAGCTGAGGCTGCTCCCCTCCCTTTCTCTTCTTATGCAGCATCAAAGCTCTCTGAATTTGCTTGAAAAGATTTGCATTTAGGTCAGGACTTACTTGAGAAAAAGTTGGGTTTTTCTTCCTCCTGTCTTTTTCTTAACTCTGTAAGGAAGGGTAATAAGCACAAAGGCAGGTAGAAAAAAGAAATGTGGGCTATAAATAAACAGGTTTGGCACACAGGGACAGGACAAAGTCATTAGGAAGAGAAAAAATAACTGATGTGGCAGCAAGCTACATCTTCAGCTGATGTAAAGCAGTCTCTCCCCATGGAAGCAATGGGACCACATCACTGTCATCAACTGAAATGCTTGGTGGGTCTGCTCCCTTCTGCCGTGTCTAACCTGTCTGCAGCTGCCCCCTTCCTCAGCAGCAGCAAAGGAGGTTGGACAACAACTCTCTCTGCTATGAATCTTCATCTACATTCTTTGGCTCCTTGTAGCTGTGTGCTTTTCCTGCCTAAGTCCCTGCTGTGTTCTCTGGATGCAAAGTGCCAATAACAGGTGGCTGTCACGTCCCAGATGGTCATTTCAACCTATGCCATAGTATTGCAGAGTTGGTTGCCCAATGCCACTGTCTTCATCTCCAGGATGTATTGGGATGGGACACAAAAGACCCATGCAGGGATCATGGGGATCATAGGAACAGGATGACTTTGTTGTGAGAGTGCTGCTAGCAACTGGGAGACTTGGGTGTAGGTGCTGGTTCCATTTTAGTGTGTGTGCATTGCATTCACCAACTCCATGTCTCTTGGAGCTTTCTTTGTAGATGGTGAAATACTTCTTCCCACCACTGGTCTTGTTGAGAACCTCATCAGAAAAAGTTTCATGGTGGTTTTCTGAAGATTTGCATGCTGTCCCTTGCAATATTCTTAGAACTGTAAAAGTATGAGTAGAGACTGGTATGTTCAGCAGTTTAACAGGACAGGTGAGAACTGGGGTTTGTGGTATAGAATTGGTAAACATTAAGTTTAATTGCTAGACTTAGACCCACGCACTCTAGAGAGAAATTCAGGGTTTTATGAATTGGGTTTGAAGTTGAAGGTTAACTGTAATTTCATGCAAGAATGACTCACCTGAATTCTGGATGTGTCTGATGCTCTGCAATAGCTTTCGCAGCATGCAAAAATCACAGCCTTGGCAGGGCTGCCAGTGCAAGGCTCTGTCGATGTGACAGAGGGGGCAGATCCTGGGGCTTCTGGTCATTTTCTGATTCTCAGTGATACAAATAAGCCCAGGGAAGGATTTGCCGAGAATTACTAAATAATGTCTAGGTGGCAAGCTGGGAAGTGGCATTTGAAGGAGGCAAGCTCGGCGCTGTTATCATCCAGAGTCATGCTATTCACAAAGAAGCTGCCTAGGTTGGCCTGCACAATCTCTAATGAAGCCGCGTTGCATTTCACGCCGTTTCCCGGCTCCCTTTCCCCTTTTCCAAGGGGAGCTGCTGGCGGCCCCGGCCTGCCCCCTGGCGGCCATCTGCAGCGCGGCAGGAGTCCCTGCAGCCGCGGGGGCACCGCGGTGACAGCGCCTGGCCCGAGGGCCGCCTCCCAGGCCGGGCCGCAGGACGGGCTGGTTCCCAGGGACACCGTCTCGGGTGGATTAGAAAAACCCCATCCTGCCCGGCCTTGGGGCAGATAATGCCACAGGGATGTTTGAATGGCTAAACTGGGCTATTCAAGACTCCACCGCTGGACCCAACGTGTGCTTGTTGCTCCCAAGGGCCCCTCTTATCCTCTTGACGTGACTTTTCTTCTATTCTTTCTCTTTTGACATTTGTTCTGAACTGCCACAGATGAGAGTGTCACACCAGTGATCTGCTGTTACCTCTGGCTGCTGCTGTTACGCAGTGCTACCCCAGGGCTGAGGTAAGCAAAGTCACCATAGATGCTGCTTGGGTGTTATTGGGGTGGTTTTTTGGGTGGTGGAATAATTTAATTAAAGCAAATGTTCCCATTTCCTGCTTTTATAAGTGGGAGCGCAATGACAACATGTTTCTTTTATTATTTCTCTAAAATGGATTGTACAAGATTCTTTCAGACCTCAGGCATATTTAGCATCATGTATATCTTCTTTTTTTATTTCAGTGGAGAGAAATAAAAGCTAATACTCAAATGCCAAAGAACTTAATGAGGATCAGGTCAGGCCATGCTAGAAACTGCCTCAGACTTCCAGATCCAAAATCCATAGCTATGTGGGCAGAAAGGCCATGTCTGAGGGCGGAATGTATCTCTTCAGATGCAGTACCTCAGAGGGCAAGGAGCAATGCAGAGCTTCTCAGGCACACAAACACCCCTGAACCAGCACTCTCTACTGCGGAATGGCAGTGCAGCAGGGACAAAGATGGATGGCTTCCCTGAGAAGACCAATTCATGGGATTGTTTTAATGGTTCTGCATTTATGAACAAAGCAGGAGTGATTCAGATAAAGTAAAGCAGAATGTCTCTTAACCAGATGGCTTGAGTGAGGGCCAGCTCACTGGCTTTGTTCCCCCAACCTGATTGCTGGGTCATTCATGGATGTAAAGGAAACTACTGCTTTTGGGTCTCATGCTAGAAATGTAGCAAGGGTGTCCCCTGGTCCATCTCTCTCAGCTGATTTTAAATCCAGATAAAAAAAGTGCAATCCTATTCAAGAAGCTTGCAAAGACAATGGGTTGACATAAAGGAATTCCTGCTGCTATGGGGCAGGAGATGTCAGGAAAAGGATTCTCCATGCTAGAGCTACTGTTTCTGCATTGTAGGGGTCCAGGGAGCCACATTTCTGCAGGTGTCAGAGGGGCCCAGCCAGAAAGCTCCCCAGATGGGGCCTTGGGATGCCCAAGGCTGCAGCCATCCCAGCCCCTCCCAGGGACCCACTCCTGGTGCAGCCAGACATGGCCCAGGCTTCTCCTTGCCCACAGCCCTTTGGGACAGCTCTGTGCACACTGCTGGGCTCTGCACTCCCACCACTGGCAGCTGGGACAGAGAAGCAACAGAGGTTCCCTTCAGCAGTTTCTCCTTGAGCTGCTGTCCCTGCCATGGCAGCACTGCCAGGCATCACTGAGATGTCACCTGCAATGTCCTCACAATACGGGCACCACAGCGATATGCCAGAACATTCCATTGGAACCTGCTGTCTGTTGGTGCCTGTTGGGCTTTGTCTGCCAGCTGGTAGGACACAGCCAGGTTGTCCAGAGCGATGGCCATGGAGCGAGAGTTCTCGTCACTGCGCTTTCCTCAGAAGCTTTGGAAAATGCTGGAAAGTGGCAAGTTTTTGTCAGTTTGGTGGAGTGAGGGTGGAAAATGTGTAGCCATCAACAAAGATCTCTTTGAAATGGAAGTGCTGGGCAGGGAAGGACAGCCAGTCTTCCACACACAGAAAATGAAAAGTTTCACGCGACAGCTGAATGCATATGGATTTACCAAAGTGCAGCGGGATTTCCAAAGATCTGCCTCCCTGCCTGAATTCCTATCAGAGGAAGCAGCAGCTTCTGCTCACAGCCAGGTACAGCAGCTGCTCTGCACAGCTACTAATGCTTGTGATAATCTAGGGGGAGAGAGGGACCTTCACAGCAAATAAGGCTTCCTCATAGACGGCCATTTGCAGGTTGAAAAGAAGCTCATTTTTATAAAAGGGCTTTTAAAAACGAGGGAGAGGGACTTTTTGTGCAGGCAAAGAGTGACAGGACAAGGAACAGTGGTTGTATAGTGAAAGAGGCCAGGTTTAGATATTAGATGTTGGGAACAAATCCTTCCCTGTGAGCGTAGTGAGGCCCTGGCACAAGCTGTCCAGAGAGGCTGTGGATGCCCCATCACTTGAAGTATTCAAGGCCAGGCTGGATGGGGCTCTGAGCAACCTGGGATAGTGAGTGGCATCCCTGCCAAAGGCAGCAGGGTTGGGACTTGATGATCTTTAAGATCCCTTCCAACCCAAGACTGTGTATGATTCTGTGACGGAGGGGACGGGAGCGAGTGGTCTAGTTTTCATTTCCTTCTCAGGCTGTGCTAAGGTTTGAGTGAGTCTTTCTGACTAGTAGAAATGAGGGTAAGATACATTTCTGCTGACTTTGAACCCGTTACAGGCATAGACAGACTCAGCATAACCTGATTTCTCTGAATGTCTTTGCTCTGTGTCGTGCTGCACCATACCTGAAATCTTCCTGTGGCACCTGCCCAATGCCAAGCAGATGTACTAAAGGACCAAGAAGATTACCTGCCTGCTCACATCTGCACTGAAGCTACTGAAAAATAGTGATATTTGGTTTTCAAAAGCAGTTTTTCTGCTTTTGAAAATTCTACACTGCTTTGCTCTCAGATGGCAAAACCCCAGGGGTGGTGATGCCTTTACACAACCATCACAAGCTTTAGCCTGAGCTTTGGGTTCTACACAGCCCTCAGAGTACACGATGCTTTGCTGCAATTTGGTGTAACTTTGGGGTTACCAGCCTTGGGATGGTGGCAACTAACTCTTCTCCTTTGCCTGTTCTAGATCCTCTACTACTATAACCCCAGCTTCAACAGAGCGCATCCCTGGCTGTCAGAAAGGTGCAAGAGGAGAAGTGTCCTTGCAGGAAAGGGCCCCGAGATGCAGCAGAAGAGATGGAGGAAAGGCGTCTTTAGAAGCCCAGATGGTCAAAACAAGCCTTATGGAGAGGCCGATATGGGCTTCACACAGCCACCTGTTAGAGAGCAGTCAGTGTACAGTCCATAGTGTTTAATTAATAGTGCTGTTTTTAGGTAGAGCTGAATAGAGTTAGAATAAATAAATTTGAGTTAGTATTAAACCACTGGAGTATAAATCTTTCTCGGTTGTTCCGTGCTATCTGCACAAGCCCAGAGTGAGTTCCTATTTTGAACATGCACAGCCCAAGAAGAAGCAACTGATCTCCCACCAGCTGAACCACTTCTTGGAAGTGTCCGGCCTGGCTTCTTAGCCCTAGAGAGCACGGGCTTGTGATACACCCCTGACTGAGATCGAGGACTGCCTCCACCAGGCTCTGGAGCCATTCATCCCCAGAGCAGCAGCGAGGCAAAGGAGGGGGGTGGTTGAGCACTGAACGGGCTACCCATGGAGCGGCACCAATCCTGCCGGAATAACTGATACAACAGCGCCGGAAGGGGCCTTCCTCAACGTCCGGAGCTCCCTGAGGGGCGGGCGGTGCTCAGAGAAGCCCGGTCCCAAGCTCGCGCCCGTTCCACAGCGCTGAGGAGTCGCCGGCCTCCCGCCCCGCCGCCGCCGCCCCTCAGGCCGGGCCCACCCCTCGCTGGGCGGGGCCGTTGCTGCGGGGCGCGCGCGGCGCGGGAAGCGAACGGCGGCAGCGAGGCGTCATGGCCGCCCTGTGCGAGGTGAGGGGCGGCCGCGCCAGGCCGGAACAGCCCGTGTGAGGCCGCTGCGGTGGGACCGGCGCCTCCCGCAGTGCCGGGAGACTGCCGCTGAGCGGGCTTGGCGGCGGTGGCAGCCCTTGGGCCGTTGTGTCCGAGCTGGCAGGGTTGTGACTGCGGAGGGAAGAGTGAAAGGGGAAGGCAGGGCTGGTGCCGGCCTGAGGTGTCTGGTGCTCTGGGGGGCTCTGAGGCCGGGGTGGCGGTGGGAGGCGGTGCTGGGCTTCGGCGGGGTTCAGTGCGGCTGTGGGGTGGCATCATGAAGGTGGGGCTGGGCAGAGTGGCTCCAGGAGCGTAATGCTGCTGGTAGCCCTGGGTGTGGGGTGCCGTTTTAGCTGGGGGTGGTCTGTCTGTGGAGAGCGGCACCTCTAGGCTGTTGGAGGGGTTCTGGGTCTGCGGAGGGCTGCCCTGCTCTGGGGCTGGGTGCTTGTCTGAACGGAGGGGTTCTGGTGAAGTCCTAAGTGGGAAAAGACTGTGGTGGGGATTGCCAGGGAGGCAGGGACAGTGTGTGTGAGAGCAGGGATTGAAGGCTGATCAGCCTGTCCTGAACTCTGGGCAATTTTTAAGTGTTAAAACCTCTTGTAATAGTTCTCTCGGGTCTTTTTTTTGCCTGACCTCAGGCTTTTGTTGGCTTTTGCAGCAAGGAGCTGTGGGAAGGGTTGTGTGTCAGTCTGTTTTGCTGCAGTTCTCATTCCTCCTGCCTGTTTCAACAGATGTTGAAATCTTGTGAGTTTGCCTCTTCTGTGCAAATCGTGGCTTTTTGGCTACACCTGAGCTGAGATGAGCAGCTGTCAGAGCAAAGCTGTGCTTGGCTGCCTGCTCAGGTGATCATGGACATGGCTTATCTGTTCTACAGTCAGCTTTAGAGTCTCTGTGCCAGCAGCATGTTGTAAAAATGCATGAGGGATTTGTACGGTCGCCCAAGATCCAAGCTAGTAACAGCTTGGATAATTTGCTTCTTTTAAAATTTATGGTATATGTGAAATTTGTGTTTTGTGTTGTGCAGTTGCCTGCACAACGGTTCTTGCTTCTACCTGTTTTTTATGGGGTGAATATGTGGCTTGGTCCACTTGTAGAAATAAAATGATTTTACTGTACAGCGATAGTTCTTAAATCTGTAGTTCTTAAATCTGAACATTCTTGTCTTACAGGAAGATCCATCCCTGGAGAGGCACTTCAAAGGCCACAGAGATGCTGTCACTAGTGTGGACTTCAGTTGCACTAAGAAACAATTGGGTAAATTTTCTGTGTTTTGATGACTGGAGGATAAAGAAAGAGCTGATTTGTTTTAGTTAGATGGGGGAAGCAGTCGGGGGTAACTGAGCTCTGCAACAGCAAAAGGTCCTGCTGGTGCTTCCTACTAACAGCAGTCTGAACACTATTCTACTCACCTTGCAAGCTTGTGGTTTTACTATGTTGTGAAGAACTGCTGAGCTGGCTTTGGTTGATGTTTTGCCACAAGGGAGAGGTGTTAGAGGGAGGTGTAGGTGTAGCCAGGGTGCTTTTAAGTCACCAACTCACCGGTCTTCTCTGCTTAATCTGTAGTGATATTTAACCTGCTGCAGCTGATACCTGCCTCTGCCAATAAGAAAGTGATGAGATAACCTTCATTTCCTGAGTGTGTGGAAGGTTTGCAACCTGTGTGGCTTTTGCTTCTGCAGCTGTTGCATGGTTCGACTCTTGGAAGTAAATTGTCAGTCCAAAGTAATGCATGGCTGGCCTTGTTTTGTTTGAATTACTAATGAAATGAAATGCATGACAATGCACATGAAATACACAGCTTGCCATTGACTGGTGAAGCTTCAAGGGCAGTGTATTGAGAGTGATGGAAGCTATGATGGTGAACTGAGTGTGAAATGTAGTTTTAGTGTAATTGGAGGAGAACTAATGCAAGTTTGTTATTGTGTGGTGTTTTTTTTTCCTTTTTTATTTCAGCAAGTGGCTCAATGGATTCGTGCCTGATGATCTGGAGTATGAAGCCTCAGATGAGAGCCTATCGCTTCATGGGCCACAAAGATGCAGTTTTGTGTGTCCAGTTCTCACCTTCTGGTCACCTTGTGGCGTCAGGCTCTAGAGACAAAACAGTCCGTTTGTGGATCCCTAGTATGTGAGTACCTATTCCCTTCTGCCTCTCTTTGTGCTTATAACTATGGCTTGGGATTTCTCCTTGCTTCTTTGTAGCAGTTCTCTGGCTATGGGACAGGGATCTGCTTGAGGGAAAGAAGAGCCACTGTGTCTTTGCCTTCTCTTCAATCTGTGAATATGAAGCTGCTGGTGGTACAGTACATGCTGGAGGTAGATTTTGGACCGCCACTTCCATAAACCTGTTGGATCTCTAAATATTCTGTGCTTTGTATCTCTAAATATGCCTTGTGTTTATTTGCCAGAAAAATGCATCTTACATTTATTTGGAAATGATATGTAAAGAAAAATGAACACATTTGAATTGTCTTGTGTGGCTGAGTTAATGGCAGTTTGCTCACAGCTGTACAGCATCAAGTGTGCTGCATTCAGTGGTGTTATTTCTTGTGTGATGTGGCACTGGAATAATGGAGCATGGGCCATTACAGGAGCACTTGTGGGGTTGTTGCCTGTTTGGCTCTGTCTAGATGAATTGTGAAAATGCCTCTCTCCTTGCTCGCCTTGCAGCAAAGGACCTTGCAACAGTCCAGCATCCTCAGTCTTCAGTGTCTTCTTTTGTGTGATGTTTTTGTAAGTGTTTAAATTAGCACAAATTAGCTATAGCATTTTTTCCCCCTTTTTAGGAAACATGGGTTGTTTCCTGTTGGATTGGCCTTCAGTATGGAACTGGAACAACTGGTTTAGCTGTGTATTCTGTATTGCTCATGAAGCATGAGCAAGTTTGGAGTTGATCAATGTTTTTGTCCTAATGTGGTCACATGCAGTTCCCATAGAAGTGGTGGTTACTAGCACTGCTCAGCATACAGCAGCTCTGTGTTTTCAGGTACAGGATGTCTTTGCTGCCCTGTTGTGCTGTTTTAAAGAGCTCTTCCTTTTTGTGTAGCAAAGGTGAATCGACTGTGTTCAAGGCTCACACAGCAGCTGTGAGAAGTGTTCATTTCTCCAGCGATGGCCAGTCCTTAGTTACAGCTTCTGATGACAAAACAATCAAACTGTGGACGGTCCACAGGCAGAAGTTTCTGTTCTCATTGACTCAGCACATCAACTGGGTTCGCTGTGCCAGGTGAGTACAGCTCTCTGACAAGCAGAGGTGGAGATTTATCCCTCAAAGGAGATGCTCAGTGTCATGGTGTGATGCAACACATTTCTATTTGAGGTGATTCAGGTGTGTCTAGAGACTGAAATATATTGCTGACCTGCAGAGATACCCTTTGATTAATAGTTGGCACCCACTTTGTCTTTCTCCAGTAATCTCTGTCATGCAAAGGCTTTCCTGCTTTGTGATTTGTTCTGTGTTTTGTTTTCACCTGGTAAAGAGAATTCTGTGTCTTGGAGTTGCTAATAGAAAAAAGTGGAAGTTTCTACTATTATTTCACCTTAGTTTCTTCAGACTTGTCATGCCCCTTTTTAAAAAGATCACCTGCACTACCTCCAAAATGTTGTAAGTGCTGCCATGATAATAGCATTATTTCCTGATAACTGTTTCAGATTTGGTTTCAAGGACTTAATTATACATACGTGTATCTGGGATCAAGCCACAGTTCCTCTGTGGGTGAAAAGTTCACTACAGTTCTGGAATGTGGTGGTGACAGTGGCTGGTAGCACTATAGATGCCTACAGAAGAGCAGAAAGGATGTTTTTCCAGTATGTCTGATGATTTGTAGTTATGGTCTCATGTCCTGATTCTGTAATATGTATGCCTCTGAGAAAAGATCTGAATCTGTCATGTATGTGATATTTTGAGAATGGGACTTAGCTTGTGAGTGACTGTGTTGCTCTGAACTCTTGTGGCAAAGGCAGGAATTGTTTTGAATCAGGGCAGAGAAACAACTTGAGGTACGATTAAATTGAAACAAGTAGGGCACAAGATCTTAAGTCAGACTGAAGACTTTCATGAACGTTATTTTATATGCTTGTGGAGTTAGGTATAGTTTGAGTATTTAGGGCGTGCTTTCTTTTCCCTCAACTTAGTGACTGGATTTTCAGTCTCACTGGTGCCTCTGTGACTTCATGAAAAGCAAGGTGTGTTTACCAACATACTTTGACAGCTGGCCAAATTCAGTCGACCCCATACTCCTTTCATTTGAGGGCTTTTCTTAATTGATGTAACTCTTGTCTTAGATTCTCTCCTGATGGACGGTTGATAGTGTCATCCAGTGATGATAAAACTGTCAAGCTGTGGGACAAAACCAGCAGAGAATGCATCCACTCTTTCTGTGAGCATGGAGGGTAAGTACCAGGTGGTGATGTCTGAATTGGGGTTATCTGGGGAATTTACACCTGGTTTGTGAGGTTCAGAGATCCCTGTCCTGGCAATTATAAAACTGCTTAAAAAACTAATTAACACTTCTAACAAAAGTAGCCAGTGTGAGAGCCCAGTCCAGACTTGCCCTGGCTCCTTTGCTCAAAGTTAGAACTGTGAGGATTATATTTCACTAACTGTCCAGCACATCAAGCCCCAGTTTCTTTGTGCTTGTTTATTTATGGAGATGCTTAAATTCCTTATTTCTGCGTTTATATTGCACATAGAAGTGCAGAAGTCTACTCACAGAATGGTACTTGAGTGCTTTGATTCAAGTTTTTAAATAATGAGGTTATTCAAAAACCCTACTTTGCATTCAGAAAAATAGCTGTTCAGTTTGCCATGTTTGCCATGGCAAAAGATAATTTACCCAGAAACATAAAACAAGTCCTCAGAGAGCTGAGACTGGAATCTCCCTAATTCATTGCTGTGCTGAATTTCTAGTGCAATATTATGTTCTTTCTAGATAATATACAATGATATTAAAACATTCAGACATAATTTTTTTTTTCAGTGCTCTTAAGTATGTGTCTTATCCAAACAACCTATTGAAATATCTCAACTTTTTCTGTACTTTCTACAAGAATACTCAAGAGATGATCAATTTAATCCAGTTTGTTTGGTGAGGAGTTACAAGGTATCTTTCCCTGAAGGGTCTGAAGCTTTATTGTACGTATGTGTTTAAACTAAAATTGATTGTGTTCAGGTCCAGAAAGAAATTTAGCCTCAGCCTTGCTACTTTCCAAGTGGAAACATATGATTTCAGGCACAGATTCAATAAGTTCCATCTTAAATTTAGTTAACAGAAGAAAAATTTCTGTTCAGTCTTGTACACATCACTCTGGAAATAATGTTAATTTAACAGAAGACTTATATTATGCAAACATTAAATGAACACTTGAAAATGTTGTTGTGACAGTTGGATCCATCAGATTTCAGGAGGTTTGTGTCTACAGCTCCTACACCTGTAATGTGAACTACTGACAATGTGCTTAGGTAGGATCTTGCAGTCTGCCTGGGGTTAGAAAACAGTAAAATAAATTTTCAGCAAAGTAAATTATCTCATCCTTTCCATAACATTCAATGAGTCATGATGTAGCTTCCCTTGCTGAAAAGACATTTTTGATCTTTAGCAAGAGTTGAATGTAAGCAGTTGGGTTTGATTGGCACTGACAGGTTTGTGAACCACGTGGATTTCCATCCCAGCGGGAACTGCATTGCCGCCGGGGGTACGGACAGCACGGTGAAGCTCTGGGATGTCAGGATGAACAGGCTGCTTCAGCATTACCAAGGCAAGTCAAGAGCTTACAAAAGTTGAACCTTTCCATCTATTGATGTGAATTGCTCTAAACTCCGAGGATTGTTTCTCCATCAGCTGCTGCTTTTCCAAAAAGGCACTGGGTTAGGCCTGCCAGTGGGAGCCTTTCTTCACCAGATGTCATGCTTTGCTTTGTGTTTAGCTCCAGAACTAGTTCTGAAGCTGTCCCAGGTTGCAGGTGGGCATGGTTCTTGTCTGTGAAGCCATTTGGCACATATTCACTGTTGTTGAGAAAAAGTGGTGTGCAATAAAAAGGATGTGGCTTTTGCCTCTGAATAAGCTCATAGGAGGAGTCAGAAATGTATTCCAGCAATTCAAAACGTTAGGTTATTTTGTGAGAGAATTAGGAAAAGTTAACAAAGAAGGAAAATCAAAATCAATCAATTGCAGTTCTATACTATGATCTGTGTTTATGGTTCCTTTTCCAGACTCTGTTTTTCAGCTTCCATAATTAGCTTTGATGATGCCAAATGGCATCTCCTCCCATTATCTGTTCTTGTATCACTGATTAGTGCTGCTTTTTGGTAGATGTGGATAGGAAAAGGGTGTTTTCCCATTCCTGCCAGCTTCTTTGAGATTATTTACCTAGTCTGTGCATTAGTTCCTTCAGCTGAGATGGTGGCTTTTCTTTGCTAATAACAGTTTTTAAGGCTGCTGTGATATTTTAAAATTGATACATTCTCAAGCACTGTTTCCATTGTTGATAGCTTATGAAACTTAATTTTGCTAACTTTCCCTGAGGAACTGCTTCTGGTGTATTCATAAGGCAGATCAGACATAGGGGCTAGAGCTTTGTGTGTTCTTTCTGCCCTCAAAATCAGCTTTTGTGCATTCCTGCTGTGACAGCTTCACAGCCTTATGCTTCTGGATCAGTCTCTCACAGTTCTCTGATAGTTCACAAAATGTTATGGAAACCAAACTTTTTGACGACTGTTGTTCCAGTTTGTGTAATAAGTATTGTTAACTTGTGGTCCGTATCAAATCTTGGAAACGCCTTCCTGAAGTCTTGTTGCTAAAATCAGTAGTGTTTTGAAATGCTTGGGCAGTGTCAGGTTGTCCTTTAACCTGCTTTATCAGCTTTTCAATGGTGGCAGGATCTGCAGTGCATGTTTCCAGCCACAGTATAACTTGGCTCAAAATTCATCTCTTCCTGCTTTCCACTTACAGCTATTAAATTGTCCAAATCTAATGTGGTTTAGGCTTGGCTGCCAGGTTTATTTTTTGTCTTGGAATGACATATTTCCTTGGTATCCCACCCTTACTTAATGGCAATTCAGTGTGACACCCTTGCTACTGAAGTGATCATTTTCCTGGGATGAGTGTTATTTTTAACAGCTAATGTGTAAATTGTAACTGTATTAAACTTTGAACTAAAAGTAGTAATAACAGATGAAGAAACCTTAAATTGCAATGATGTCTTTTTGAAGTCCCTTCATGCACCTGTGGCCACAAACTGATGTGTTTGTAACATGTTCTGGAGATGTGTTTGTAAGTCCTGCTCTTCTGAGGATTTATACACACCTCCTTTTGGCTAAATCTGATTTAGTTTTGTGAGGCTGCCAGTCCTGTCCTGTCCCACTAGATGGCATCTGTGCCTTCAGAACGTGCCGATGCTGCCTGATTTCCCGGGAATCCATTTTAAACATGGAGTTGCATGGAGGAGTTAATAAATGAGTAGCCCTGCCTCGGGCTCTTGCGTCTTAAGTTTGGGCTGGTTTCCAGCACCGATTAGTCTTTTAGCAGTGTTGCTCTTGCTGCCAACACTTGTTCCAACTGTGACATTTGTAAATGAAAGTTGGAAGTAGAGAGCAAGCTGCAAAACCTTTTGTATGGTGTGTTTTTCTTTGAGCCAAGCAAAGTATGCTCTGGTCACGTTTACTGTACAGGAGAACACACACATGCTTTATTCGGTTCTTTGCTTGGCACTGACTCTTTTGTACAGCAAATTGTGTACAGCCCCTACAAAAATGGCCAATGTTTATTGCCTGACATTTTTTCCCTGTCCAAAGCTGTGTGTGGGATGCCTCTGTAGCAGGTCTGTAGAAACGGTTCTAACCTGTTTTTTGTTCCTGTTTAAGCATAGTTGGTACTTTTATCCATTTTGGGTGAGGCTGATGGTGATGATCTGTTCAGTAGAGACTGTGGCTGTGTAAAGCTCATCCTAATCTATCTTCTCCCTGGTGATTACTAAGGGTTGCATTATATGAAAGGAGTATTGTGGGGCTTGGGACAGTTTTGTGCAGGCCGGGAGGACTCAACTTTAGATGTTAACCCCCAGTATAAGTCCTCTAAGATGCTCTTGTTTTGCTAGGGCTTGGCTGGCAGAAGGGTGGGTTGTAGCAGCAAGTCACTGGGAGATGCCACCTTGTGCAGCACTGGATTTATTGTTTACAGCATGAAATCAAGTGAGGTGGCAGGATGTGTTGGCATGTGTTTTGGAGAGGTGTTATGAATATTATCTGATCAGGTTATGAGCTCCTTTGACAGTAGAGATGAACTTTTTTCTGAGTTTACAAGAGCCGAGAAGTCCTTGTGTGCAGAAGCTGTGACTGCTTGTGCGGCCACAGTCTGCGTGACTTTTCCATTTTGGAAAAGGTTTTTTGTGAAATTGGAAATACTTTATTTGCCGTCTGGAGCTTGGAAGATGTGATAGATTACTAACCTTGTCTTTTTCTGATGTGATTCCTTTCAGGACTTTGCTTAGTTGACAAGATACATTTACTTTTATCTCAATATAGACACTAAGGGGGTGAGGAATATTACAAATTGCTTAGAATAAGATTTGCAAGGGAGAAAGATATGTATCACTCTTTCATAAGAAAAAAAATCCACACAGACCTTCTTCTCCTTTAATACATAGCATGATACAGGGTTGAGGATGGAGGAAGATCTAGCTGTGTGATAGAGACAGTATTCTCCAACAAGAATAAAATTTAGGCATTACCTGTGTTAAGGTTTTTTTCCGTGTTTTATAACAGTCTGGGTCAAGAGGAGTTGTTTTCAGAATGTACCTATTTAGTGTTCCATAGAATTTCAGAAGTAGAGGCATTCTGTTTTACAATTGAGCAAGATTATTTCAGCTGTCTGCTTCAAAGCCACATATGCAAAAAATAATATTTGGTTCTAATATATTTAAAATGGTATTTTAAGGGGTTTCTTAACATGCAGTGTGGATTCAAAATGCACAGTAGACTCTCAACAGAACATAAATTTAGTTGGGTGTGATGTATCAGAAGTAGTAGTTTTGAGATACCAGAACATTTGGAGGGCATATAGTATAATTAAGAATAATTGGATGGTTAAATCCCTCCTCAGACATATTAATATTCTGTAATGTCACATACACTCAGGAAGCTGGGCATATGTGAAGTACTGCGTGTTCTTATAAATAAATATGTTCAATAGCCTGTTTTTAAAAGTTTGGAGAGGGAAAAAAGTCATATATTAAATGTTTAATGTTATATTGAACTTCAGTGAAGTTTGACTTTTTTCCTAGAATATTTTCTTTAGCTTTTTTTAAAATAAATCTTGGGCTTCATCTTCATGCAGGGGAAATGGCTTTATTACGAGTTCGCACTCTTTGTATTTGTTTTAAATATTTGGTGAGACAAATAGGATGTCTGAGGAAATAATGCTTATACTGGACCATTTTCAAGTTACTCTTATTTCCTAGCTTCTCTTAACCCCAGTCTTGGCTAGAGTCAGATAATGAACCAAAAGAAGCTGTGCAGTGTCAACTCTGAGTGTCTTCCATTGTAATTTCAGTCTTCTCAGTGTCTTAACACACAGATTTTAATCTGGAATGACTTGAGAGTGAGACCAGCAGTTCCATGGTAGTAAAGTACATCAATGTCCAGTGGTCTCACAGAATCCTGTAGTTAATTTGTACATACAGTACTTTTTGGGGCTATACTGGAAGCTTTTGTAGCATTGAATCTCCCAGAATAATTGGCAAAGCTTCCTTTTTCCTTTCAGTAAAGCAGTGCCTATTTTTACAAGAATTGAGTTACTGTTATTGTTCTCCAGTGCTTTGAAGAGCTTTTGTGGAATGTTTCCCCCATGATAATTTTCCTGCTAAATTTTGTAACAGAAAATTGGAATGTGCTTGTGCTTTATTATATTCTTTTGCCTTGGCCTTATGTAAACTGGTCTTGGTGACTACTATGCATTTTTTTTCCATCCTTAGTGCACAGCTCTATGGTCAACAGTCTTTCCTTTCATCCCTCTGGAAACTATCTGATTACTGCTTCCAGTGATTCAACTCTCAAGATATTGGACTTGCTAGAAGGAAGACTTCTGTATACTCTGCATGGTCACCAGGTGAGGCAAAGCCTTTTTTACAGTAATGTACAGACTCATAAAAAACGGATCAAAGTCATGCTTGAGACTTTCATTCTTCATGACCAAGAATGGTTTGAAAAGTTCTTTGTGTAAAATCTTGATTATAATGCTAATAATCTTTGAGATCATCACTGTTTTGGGGGTGAGGCAGAAATGGAGAGAATGGGAAAGCCAGTCTAAAAGTGAGCTCCAGTACTGAGGATTCAAGTCTAAGGCAGAAGGAGCTCAGAGCAGCACCTTAGACTCTGAGTGACCCTGCCAGCCACTCTCTAATGCAGCTCTGTCTCTCTCTTTCTCTGAAGAGCTGCAAATAACACTTGGCTCCCTGACACAGGTGTTTTGGACATAAATGCTGTTCACCTTGCAGGAGACTTAAGAACAGTAGCAGTAAAATAGAGGAAATCTATTTGGGGATTTGATTTGGGAACATCTTGTTAGTATCTGCATTCATACAATTGAAGGTGATAAATGGTGCTGGTTGGTTAAGTTTAACTGATTGGCTTATTAGCATTATGCTCCTGGATGTGTTTCTCGTAAGGTGAATTTTATGAATGCTTGGGGCTCTTTTTCTGAATCTTAAATGAAAATGAATAGACTATTTCATTGTCCATGCAGACTGGGGTGTGAAGAAGCAGGACTGCCTTAAGGGTTCCCTTTCCAAAGGGACAAAGAGAACATAAATTCTTAACCCAATTACATCTCTTTTAAAGTGGGGGCTGAGTTTTAAAGCATAAAACTGTCAGGGGAAAACCACAGCCTGAAGCTTTTTGGAGATGGTAGGGATTGTTGTGGGCAGTACTGGTATCTGTGTAAGCTGTAAAACTGATAATTCTGTCTTCTTAGTTAGTGACTGCCTTGTTTGATGTCTAAAAACAGTTTCTTCTGTAACTTCTCTTTTTTGCTACATATTAAAAAACCGTTCTTTTTGTAATATTAATTGAAAAAATAGGAAAACCTTATGCTTAAATCTTTCATGAAGTAGTGTGTTGCTTAAAACTGACCAAAGGGTTCAACTGGTAAAAGAATGAGGAGGAGATAACAAATGCTGGTTATCCTAACATATCAGCCTTGGCTGTATAAAACTGTTTTTGGAAAACTGAACTAAGTGGATACTCCTATCAGATAGGGGATGCAGAGCTTCTGTTGCCTTAATCTTGTTTCCATATTTGTCTTTTGTATTAATCTGCCAAGTGAATTCTTGGGAAGCAGCTTCCTGGAAAAGTAGAGAAGAATGAGAAATCTTTACACTTTCCCCCCTTGCCTCAGGAAGGGATGTGCCTGGTTATGGTTCAGCATGAGGCTGAACCTGCTTTCCATTTTTCTCCCATCTGAGCTGTTAGCTGTGCCTCACTGACTGCTGTAGCACAAAAAAAGAGTTCAGCATTGAATGAGGGTCCAAAACTGATTATGGTGATGGAGGTCTTCAGAATGAGCAATAGAAAGTCCCTTTAGGCTAATGTACTTAACTTGAGGCTTGAACAGAACAGTTTGTGGATCATGTATTCAAAAGTAGAATTAAAGCTCCCTGTTCCTCCTCCCTGCTGCTTCAGATCAGTAAAACAGTGTCTGCCTCTTTCTCCTGGGCATCTAACTGGCATTGGAAAAGCTTTGCCTTTGGTACAGCTGAAGAGTAGCTGCTGTTGTGGCATTTACAGCTCTTTCAGTTTGGAAACAAGTGCAAGTATTGAAGTGGCTGTTAGAGCTTTCTGGTAGTCTTTAAGGGTATTGCACTGAGATACCTCTGGAACCAGTCCTGGCATAGTCCTGCCTTGCATTCCCTGTCTGCCGTGTGCTGTATTGTTGTGGGTTGGATTTTTTACTGCCTGATAGAACAGATACCTTGCTTTTCCACTAAAAGCATATGGCAACCTGTGCTTCATTCCCAGTAAGCCACTGTCAGTGGCTAAGGCTGTGCGTCACCAGGGGTGGATCCCCTGGGGTAGATTCCTGTGCTGGCTGCTTCTCCAGCTCGTTCTGCTCATAGATAAATCCAGGTTACTTAATGATGGGGGACTTTTTTGTCTCCTGTGCTATCGATGTGATTTGTGCCAGTATCCCCAAGTGGCTAAAAACAAAGTGGTGTGGAGTTTTTTGGTCATTAAGCTGATTTGCCTTTTTAAGTGAGTGCTACAGGTTAGTCACCAGATGGACAGACTGTTCTGAAGATGTTCTTGAGTTGTGACTTTTTGAAGTTGAACATTCTGGTTGACACTTTGTTCCTACTTTGACAGCTGGCTGCTGTTACATTGTTCTGGGAAGGCTGCTTGCAAGTGGACACTTGAAGGAAAAAAAACCTTAAGGTCCTTTAGGCATACTTTGACGCAACTGCTGGAGTGCCAGGAATTTGTTAGCAGCTGATTAGCTGTAATTTACGTGGGGAGATTGGCCGAGTTTACATTGCTGTCTTTAATTGAAATATAGCTGGCCCCTTGTAGCAGAAGGATCATTAGAGACAGAAGTTTGCAGCTTGGAGCTGACATCTTGCAGCTTCAAAATATCATTCTGTATTGTGCTGCATATTTTGGTTCTGGAGTGCTTCAAGCTGTGAAGTGCTCTTGTATTTAATTCCATACAGATGAGACACTGGCTTGGTATGTAAATCCACCTCTAGTACTGAATCACTGTTGAAGAACAGAATGTTTTGGGGCCTCTAAGCCACCCCCAGAGAGTTGCTAGAGGAGAGCAGGTATGTACATGGTACTTGTCTGCCCTTTGGAGTGGTTTAATTAGAGCATTTCCAGACTAACTTCCTCAGTGGAATGGAAGTTCTCAGTAAATATTTAGAAAACATCTCATGGCTATGTTCATAAATAGAAAATGCAAAGTTACAATTCTTTGGGCAACTTTGACTTGAACTATGGAGTATCTGCATTCTGCCTACCTGGGCAACATAAATGCTCCGTGCTTTGCTCACTGACTAATGAGTGAGGTCTCCTGAGCAGAGGCACAGGAAACAAATGTGCTCCTTTAGTGTCAGCTGCCAACTCTGTCTAGGTGGCATTAAATGTCTGTGTGGGCCTGGTCCTCTTTGAAGAGTGTGAGGATATCTTAGGGGCTACGAAGAAGTCAAAAAAGAAAGAAGTGTGTGTTGCAAACAATAAGCAATTGACTTTAGGGTAGCATTTCTGAGTCTTGAAAGGAAATATGAGTTCTCTGTCCTTTCCTTGTGTTTTTATAGACTGAAGCTTTCAGGAGTTAAAGCTGCTGAAGATTCAGCTGTAAGATGCCAGTGTAAATTTTCTCTGTGTTAGTTGTAGCCCTTACTCCCTGCTGAAGGAGGGTGCAAACATGACAGTCTTGCTCAGGAATTTTTCAAAGCCCAGTGTACTGAGAATCCTTGTGACTTCTTGTCAGAGGTATACCACCTGAAAACATCCCTCTTGTCATTGCTGTTCTCCTTAGTTCCCTTCCCTTCTCCCTTTCCTATGTGATGTGTTCTCTTCTCCCATGCAGGAAGTGGCTGAAAAACTGTCACCAGTGTCATTGACTGCTCTGTTTGTTCTTAGTTCTTTGATGCCTAGAGCTGATGATGCCAGGGCTGGGATCCCAGTGTGCTGGTTGCTGCTGGATTTGCTTCTCAGGCCTTGTCTCCTCTCATGTCTCCTATTTGCACTAGTTAGTCTGTTCCTGGAGAGTTCTGCTGACTGTACTGGCTCCCACTTTGACATCTCCTTTTGTGGCAGTGGAAGAGGAAGCTCTCTTTTAATTCTACTTTTTGCCTTCTCTAGATACGCCTTATTCCAGCTCTTAGCACTTTCCTTGCTCTCTTACCTGGCTTTTCTCTACTATGCATTAGTTTCTCACAGGACAAAAAAAAAAAATCTACTGGCATCCTTGACCCTACT
>VWYI01015690.1:533873-611077 GCA_013399455.1 Anthoscopus minutus
ACTTGTATCTCCAACTTCCTTCCACACTGCCTCTCCTTTCATAGTGCAGACAGTGCATCGTTAAACTACTCTTCTCTGGTTTACTCCTGGACCCTCTCCAATGTGGCTCTTGTTTCTTCTGTTATGCTGAAGCCAAAATGTTAGCTCTGTTCCTAGCTGAAGCCTGAAAGTCTGGCCTCTCTTGACTTGCCTGTTGGTGTTGGCCCCGTTGTTGTTGAAGTGACGTGCCTTCTGTGCCCAGCAGCTCTGGGAAAAGAAAAGGGTGTTCAGGAGGGATTTCTCTGTGATTGTCCACTTATTATTTATGGATGATACACATTCATGTGCTGCTTGTGTGCAGGTGTGAGTCTGGGCTCCAGTCATATTTCTCCAGACTAAAGGCGTGGCCTTTCTCTTAAGTATTTCTTTCAGAGACATCTATTTTTAGCTCTACCCTTGAAAGCTTTGGGTTCAGGGATGCTATTCCTGTTGTCATATGTCACCTGTGTGTCGGTTACTGCTGCTATTAGTATCCTGCCAGTCACTTGGTGGTGTAATCTGTGTCCTGGCTTCAGATCCTGTCTCTCTTGGCGATTAATGCATCCAAATAATTCAGAATAGCCTGACCATCTATTTGGAAGGCCAAACGTGATGTTATACATAACCTGATCAACATGTGGGATGCTAGGGCAATAAAAGCCTTGCAGTCACTAGCCTCCTTTGGAGGAAGTGGGAAAACAGGGAGAAGGTGTGATCTCTGTCTCTGTACATAAATCCTGTAACATGCTGGGCATCACCTTTCTCCTCTATGAATGCAGCTAGAAATGATCTGTCACCTGGTGTTTCAGCTGCCATGCCATGCTCATCTGACCTTGCCTGAATCGTGTTCATTGGGAATGCTGTGGCAAAAAGTGAGGTTTGATGCTGTTATTATTCCATCTCTACAACTTCCTTTTTCTTTATGGTTGCTTTGCTCCAGCCAATGTTTGAGCTATTTGTCCTTCTCAAGGCTCTCTGGGGTAGGCTTTCCTCTACCTTGCCTGATACTCCTTTACGAGAGGAGATGAGTTGAATATTGATTAGTGGCTGTGTTCTCACTCAACAATTTCAGTGGATGACTTGTTGCTTTCTTCTGTACTTTTCTTTAGAATTTCTGCAGCTCTCCCAGAGCTGGAGCAACCACAGCTGGTGTTATAATTTCAAACTCTACTGGACGTGTATAAAAGCTTGGCAGTCCTTGATGTTGACCTGCTGAGGATTAAATAGAAATGTTCCTTACCACTGACTTGGTGTATGTCATTGCCCAGCTCCTTCCTACAGCTCACTGTCTAGTCTGAGACAAGAAGCTGCAGGAATTTGGGGATTGGTGCTAGCAGCTTGTGGGGAGCACCTTGGGCAATGGAGGTGCAGGCTGGAAATTCTGAACCTCCAGGAAATACTAATAGAGGGCCATTTGATCCTGCTACAGAAAGAGGAGCTGAGTGATCCTGTAGAAGGAGGTTGCTACATCCCCCACGTTCTAGTTATATGGGAAATAAGATAAAATTCTCTCTACAACTTCTGTAGAAGAATGTGCAACTGCTACTTTTTGATACTTTTATTGCAAACAGTACATTAAAAGAGGGGGGAATAAAAAGAAAGTTTGAATTCTTCATTCTCCAGTCTTACGGCTGTTACCCAGAACTTCATCAGAAATCTGTTGGATTTCTGCTGTGCTTACTTGGGATGAATGGATTAGGCTGTATCTAATAACTGGTAAGTGTAGCTTTTTATTTTTGTTTGGTGTGTTGATATTAAATTGCAAGGATATTTGGCAAACTCTTACTTGTTTGTTGCTATAGCAAACCTGTTGTATCTTGGAAGAGTTCTGGAAGTGTACGTAGCAGGAATACTTTTCACTTAATTTATGTCAGCAAATCTGTAGAGGATGTTGTGTCTAGAGACTTGTTTGTTCTCTTTCTTTCAATTTACAAAGCACATTTAGTCTTTGATATAATTTTCTATTTTGGGAAGAATATGTTCTGTTGAACTTTTTTTCCCTTCAGAATGCCATGACTTTGGAGTCAGTTCATTGCCTGTTTTGATGTGATTTGTGTTGCACTAGATTTTGTCTAAATACACTAGAATATTTAGACTGATAAAAATATTTTTTAGGAAACCCTGCTCCTTTCCAGTGTTCTTCGCTTGTGCTTGTTCCTGAACACTTCGTCTGAAATTTTTTTCTGCCCTCCTAACTCTGACTGGTTTATTATAGTCCAAGAGCAGCTTCTGTAAGATCACCTCTGGTATCTTGGAGCAATATTCACCACAGCAGTTTTCTGGCTGTGAGGTTGTTTCTGCCTTTTCTTATTGCTTGTTTTTTGCTTTTGCATATTTTTTAGAGACTCCTTCCCTGACATGTGATTGGAGAGCTAAACACTGGGGTAGGTGGGTGGAAATAAAGGCAGAGGCACAGTTTGTCTCAGCTGATTGATGGCAGTGTCTTTGGTCTGAAATATCTACCCTAGTTATTGCTGTGTCAGGTGAGTGAGCTTAGTCACACCGATGACTGCGCCTGCGGTTTGGAATTGCTGCTACTGGATCATTTCTGGCAAGTCCTCTCTAGTGAAGTGTTGCTATGAGAAGGCCTCAAAACATTTTGAAACCACTGCATGTTAAATGATAATATGGAAGCATCTTAATGTGTTTTAAGGAAGTTAAAACTCTTCCCACTGGGATTGAGTGCAGCAAGGTTCTGGTTTTGCTGCCATAAGCTTTTTGCCAGCATTATTTAGAAGCCCACGGGACTGTGGGGGACAGATTACAGTGGGAGCTGGGTGCTTATCTCACATGCAATCTTAGGGTATTTGTCTATCTTCAGGATTTATTTGTTGAGTTCACTTTTACAAAGAAGGCAAAGAAAGGGTGTGAGATTTCCATGCAATGTACATTGGAGAGATACTGACTTAGAATTGTGTCTCCTTCCAACGCAATACAGGGTGAGGAGAAGCTTCTTAATTGCCTTCTGAAATACATTCTGAAATAACCCTCTTATTTGAAAGAGGGTTAACTGCTTCTGTCAGGGTGTGTATTATCACATGGTGGACTTTTCTTTTGGTTGTGGCTTTTCTGGTTTTGTTTTTGGTGTTTCCTCCCAACCCTCACCAGTCTGTCAGGTCCATAGGCAGCCTCTGGAAGTTCTCATTCTAACCTCTGCCCATGCTGGTGAGTGGTCTGCAGAGGAATGTGTTCAGCAGCTGACATGAAACTCCACGATCTGGGTTCTCAGCTGTTCACTCTGAATAGAACAGTTTGTCTGTTGTGCCTGGGCTTGAACACATGTAGCACTTCCTCAGCTCTGTTTAACTGCAGCTCAGAGCTCCTGCCTCAGCCTTCCCATGTGCATTCTCCTGTGTGCTTGCTGGAAGGTGGAAAACACATTGAAATAGGTGTGTGGTGTGAAAGGTATGCTGTAGCACTGGGAAGCATTTCAAGTCTCAGAATTGTTTCAAGCATGAGGCTTCTTCAAATTGCCAGTGCTGTGCAGAGATGATCCTGGATGCATTAACTCTGGCATCTCTTCTGTCTGATTACTAAGAGAAAAGCAGTTTAAGCCAGCCTACTACACAAAAACCTCATCGTTTCAGCACTTTTAATAAGCGAACAGGAGTTTGGGAAATTTCTGATTCTAAAGTGAGGGAATGTTTGAGGGGAACAGGAAAAAGCCTGATGCTGTAAAGATTGGTTTGTTCCTGTCAATATCCAACTGCCATGGATATTGAAAACTGGGTGTTTTAAACTGGGGTCAAAAGTGTGGGAAATGCTAAGTGCCAGCAAGCTTAGCATCTTAATTATGCCCCATTTACCTGGCAGATAAGAGCTTTTCAAATTTTGCCTTTAGATTGCTGATGTCAAATGATCAATACCTTGTAAAGATGTAATGAATGTTGTTACACTTAATTTTATCTTTTTTTAAACCTGTCTTTTAAATATGTTTGCAGGGACCAGCTACCTGTGTAGCATTTTCAAGAGATGGAGACTTATTTGCTTCTGGAGGTTCTGATGAACAGGTACCTGATTCATTTCTGAGTTACAATCGAGCTTCACGTTTCTTTAAAAGCTGCTGCTTTTTGTTCTCCATTGTGAATGGAGAAAGCAAAAGTGTACCCTTTATCCAGTATGTCTGGGCCATGCTGAAGTGACTTGCTGTTCTAATTAACAATATCACTGGAGGTCAAAACCAGTTTTTTTGGTGGTAATGTAAGACATGTAGCCCTCCAATGAACCCATACTCAATATTCAAACTGCAAAAAGGCCTGTTGTGTGAGCCTGTGCTGCAAATATTCCCAGGCTGGACCAGGTGGCAATGCCCATCTTTAACAGCACCCTTGCTAGCTATGAAGAGACAGATTTGTCTATTCACTAAGAACATCACTTATTTTTCCCTGTTGCACAATGGAATGGCCTTGTTGGTTAACCGTGTAACAGTGAAAGAAAAATGCTTTTATTTCATACAAAACGGCGATACCAATTTGTAAATGAGGAATAAATGCTCCTTCTGATAACAAATGAGCTGTCTGGATTCTTGGGTGTCTTTCAGACCTCTGAAATTGCTGATTGGTTGCTCTTTAACTTTTTTAGACTTGTAGAGTCCCTTCTGAGGGGTTTGCTGCTTGAATTTTCTCTTGATATGTCAAAGTGATTTCTGTTTTAGAGGCCTCTTCTGAAATCAGTACTGTGCTATGGAAAGCAGAGGCTTATAAGTGGGATTTATGTTTGATGTCCAGCTGACAAACTAACTTAAGATCTCTAATGCTGATCTTAGTACTAACTCTACTGTTCCTCTGAATGAGTCTCATGATAAATTAATGACTGGCTGGTTGGGGTGTGACTGATAAATGTTAAAATGCTGAGCATTTTAAAGTATCTGTGGTTTTAGTGGTGTGGTCTTCATGTTGCTTTGACATTCTCTTGGTCATTTTAGTTAAATGATGATATTGACCCAGAGAATGTTGGAAGAGGTCACTTATCCATTGAGAACTCAGTTAAACTTTCTGTATTTAGTAGCATGTTTACAAACAACATCCTTAATTTAATCAATGGCAAAACTCTTCTAGGGAAACTTTTTGTAGATTTGCTGATTCTTCTGTGAAGGGTTGAAAAAAAATGATCTATAAGCATACTTGGGTGGAAAATTTTAATGGAGTTAACTTTCTTCTGCAGGTGATGGTGTGGAAGACTAACTTTGATGCTGATTATGGTGATGTAGTGAAACCCCAGAAATATGGCAGCAGTGTGGATGGGGCCCATGGCACTGGGGTAGGTCAGCAACCAGTAATTGTGGAGAGTTCCTTTTCAGTACACTTTGTGCAGCCCTAGAGTGTGTGACTCAGGTGGTTGAACTCTAGAATTATCTTTCTATGCTGTTTATTTGAGCTGCAAGACACCTGGTTTTTAATGAAGCTTGTATTGTTTGTTTTTGTTTAACTGTATTTACTTCATTGGGCAATTACATATAATGATCTTAAAAGGAAGATAAACTTAGTTCATTTATATATGTGTTTTTTAGTAACAGTCCCTGTTCAGGAACATGTGGTTCATAATGACATGAATGATAGTTCACAAAGAAAAGCAGATGTAAGCAACAACTGAAGTTGGCTTTGCTAGCTGATATGAATCCTTCAGGCTGGTGTCAGGTCCTGAAAATGAATTCACGATATCTTTTCACTGACAGTCAGCAAAGACAAAAAAAATTGCTGTGTGTAGGTGTCACACGTGACAAATAGGTGACACGTTGTACTGGAGCTTCTGTCCTACATACCTGGAGACATTAGTTAATATCTGTTCCCTGAATTATGTGTTGAGACCTCCAAGTTCTGACTTGGACCTAAGGATAAATTCAGCAATTGAGTTCCACTTAGATCAGTGCATCAAATGTTCGTTCTTACAAAAGTGACCCTTTAAAGCTGCTGCCCGTACAAGCTATAATTTTTGCACATGGTGATGATTCATTTAAATGTCTTTATTTTGTCTTGTCAATCTTTGGGTATTTTTGATACATTTGGGTATACTTATAGGAATCTGCTGTATGTTATCACCATGGCTGGTTTTTGGTTAATCTTGTTCAGCATGAGCTATAAGCTAAAAGGCTTTCTGTGAACCAGGGGTCTGTGCATAAGTGGCATTGCCCCAGCTGAAGGCCAAACTTCCAACCAATGTCTGTTGTTCTGTGGCAGTGTCTTTGACCATATCAATTTAGATCTTTACTAAAGTTATCTCTCAAACACAGTGGTGTTTTTATTTAATATGCCTTCATTCCTTTGCTGGAGATACTGGAATAGCCATGGTATTTTGGGATGGACCAGATTTGAGTTTATAGCTCTAAGCCTGATGTCCTACTATGTGGAGTGCTGTGTAAAGAAAGCAAACAAAGCCAGAGGTTGGTTAGTGTAGGGTTAGTGGGAGAGCATGGGAGGAAGCAGTCACAGAAGGAAGGAGGTGAAAGTGTTTATTGATCCTTGGCTAGTTTTGGCTAAATCTGACTTCTTCCTTTTCCTCCCCTCCTGTGTTCTAACTCTAAAGTTATGCAGGCTGTGAAACTATCAGTCCAATGACCTCTTTGTTTATTAGCCTGTTGAACTCATCTGTCTTTGAACTCTGTCTGCTTTAATTTAAAGTGTGGCATAGTGTAATACTGAAAGCTGAAATACAGCATAGGCACATCCTTTCTGGGAGAAAAATAACACTTTTGGTTTAGAACATGCCTGTGAATGGCTTAAAAATGTAGACAAGGTTTCAGCTAGTGGGAAATGAAGGTAAATTTACCCTCTCCCGTGCTGCTAATTGCCAGAACATATTATCCAGTAGTAATTTAAAGAAAGGAAGAAAATGCATGAGCTCTTCTAAAACTTAGATTTTCATTATAAAACCTCTTAAGATGCCCATTGAAGAGAGCTGCTGAGCAAATCCCTTGAACAATGACTAACCACCCTGAGCATCTGTCCCTCCAACACAAGTGTTCCTCTGTGGAAGAGGCTTTATGTGGCCAGACATCCAATAGATGCTGCTGGGATCAGCTGTTGGTGTGCCACTGACAGGCAAATCTGTGTCATGTCCTGGTGGCTGACAAGGGTTTGCTCTAGAGATGCTCTGAGCCTGTAGGAAACAGGGCACTTGGTATTCTGAGGTGTCATGTGTTGGTTTGAGCCAGGTGCTGTGCATTTGCAGAGGGAGAAGTGAATTCATGTTCAATCATGCAGCAGAAACATGCTTTGGTTTGGGGTCCTGACTTACTTCAAAGGAGTTTTCGTGAACTGCCACTCAAATGCAAGCTTTGGCTCGGGCATGCAGCATGGGAGCTGCAAAATATAGCTAGTACTATATCCTTGGATTAAGGCAGTTAAAATTGCTAAAGTTAGGAGGGGAAGAATAAGTAATGTCCTCTGAGAGCTTGTTTTGAATACTCTAGGTTAAGATTAAATTTAGAATTGATCTGAAATGTTCTCTGCTGTTAAAAAGAAACTGATATCTCTGAAAATGGCTTCATTTTCTATCATTTTCTATTTTAAGTATAACCTGAGTGAGAAGATCTTGGCTCCATAGTAACTTATACACTCATGTCAGTCTCCTCTTTTAAGTGAATGTCATGTCTTGTATCTTTTAGAAATATATCATGCTAGGCTCTTTAAGGGTAGCACTGCTCCTACAACTTCACTGCAAGACTAAAATTTCACTGTATTTTAATTTCTTTCTTTTTTTGAGCCAAATGCTTGCTTTTTTAATAGTGAATTGCCTATTTTGGTGGGTTTTGGATAGGTGAAATAGTTATTTTCTGTCAAATTCAGACCTGAAGCTGCCACCTGCAGATCTTCATTTCATGCCGAGGTCACCTTTTCCTTCAATGAAAAGGTGAACCTACTTCTTTTTCTACTGCTATGTTAGTGTGCCAGAATTCTGCCTATTGAATAATCCTGAGATTTAGCAGACATTTCAGGATGTAATTACATTTCAAATAGCCATATGGGTTATTATTTCGTTTTGGTACCCCTAAAATACATGAACACTATTCTTGACACATCATGAATCTGTTTTCACCCTTAAGTCCGTAAGAATATTTTTCCAAGGAGAGCTTGTACTGCTGTGTAGCTGTATAATTTTTTTAAGCGTTCTGAAAGCACAGATATTAATAAAAACAGTGGCTGTGGAAAGCCACTCAGTGCAATATCTGGCTTCTCATGGGGAGAGGCTGATTTAACATGCAGGAAAGAATAACTGAATACAGACATCAAAACTAGTTTGTCATCAAGTTGAATAGGAAGAAAAAACAATTCTAAGTAAGCTGTGGAATGGGAGTCATGAAATATTGTCAAGGTTGGTGAGCTTGAAAACAAACTTGCTCCAGACCAATTCTCACTACCCAGCGTGAGACTGGGGCCTTTAGAAGATTCTGGTTTCTCAGGCAGTTGGTTTAAGTTCAGTATGAATCAGGGTATTGGATGTGTTTGTAACAATGGACATAAATTTCAAAGTTGCTCTTCCCACCTGCTTGTGTTTTCTGTAAATATAGGAGGAGGCTTAGGAGATGCAGCTGGCTTTGAAAGTAGGACTGATGTGTGCAAGGACTAATGCAAGTGCAAGAGAAGGACACCATGGGCAGAATTGCAGTCATGACTGGTGTGAAAGAATGATAAACAACTAAAGCTGCCAAAAGTGAATTCTAAGTATGTTAGCATAGATGTGAGACTGTAAATGTTAGATCAGAAGTAGTACCTATGCCACAAATGCTCACCCTTAAATTATAGGCTAACATTTGTTGCTTTATAGTGTTGCATAATCACCTTGAAACCCAAAATTCAGGGCAAGCACTCCTGGTGTATGCAGTGGGAAGCTGATGGGAAGAAAGGGAGACTTGCAGTCCTGTGCCTTGATCCTGTGAATGTGCTTGCTTTGATCTAGAATCTGAAGGGTAAATTCATGCTTTACATGCTGAAATACTGAGTGGTGAGGACCTAAGGGAAAGTCAGAATAAGAGGAACGGATTTCTTTGGTGATTTTAGAAATACAGACTCTTATGCTTGTCTGGGGTCAGTAACTGTAAGATTTTGGGTCTGTCTGGGTGGACAGTTGTGTTAGGATCAGATCAGAGGATGTATTCACTGTTCTGATAAGTTAGGAGAACATTCAACATACGATTTATGTTGAATTATATTCCAGAGAAGGCAGATAATGTGTTTTATTTTGGCCTTTTTTTGGTGGCTTTTTTTTTTTTACAAGTTTAAGCTTTGCATGTGTGGTTGCAGCTGACATGAGTGTGCAAGAACACTTGTTTCATTATGGGACAGATTTACTGCTGTTGCTACTAATTCCAGGAAGGCTGTGTATGGTCAAGTGTCACAGCAGATGCTGAATGGTTGATGTCACAGGGACAGTTAGAAAGGGCTTGGGTGTTTATCTGAGCTTGTTTATCTAAATACTGAAAATGGTGAATAAAAGCATTGTAGTATAAGCTAAGTGGGTTGACAGTTTTTCTATGAAATATTATGGCAAAGAGGGAATATACATTAATATAGAGATTTTTTGCTCAGGTCTATACATAAACTTTCTGGAGGCATGTTGTAACTTTGTGCAAAATGTTACTTTGCAAAGGATGAGGCTTCTGAGGAGGCTTTAGCCTCAGCCTCTGGATATAACTTTCTAACAAAAAATATCTTAGAATTTGCTCATGCTGAGGTACCTCAGACAGACTCAGAAAGAGGTAATCCCTTGGCAGGGCAGTTTGGGGGACATGGACAGAAGTGAAAATAGTCCTCTGACATGGTCTTGCCAAAATGTCTTCCTGCTCTTCTGAAATTCAGAAGCACAAATGCTTTAAATATCCATAGCTCCTATGAAGTTAAGTGGCACTCAGTAGAAATACCAAATTTCTAGGCATAGCTGACCTTCACAAAGGAAAGCTTGGTAAGAGCAGCACTTCAGCAGAAGGGACTTTGAAACAAGTAGCCTGTGAATCTTCAAATGCATCTTTCAGCTAAGACAGACATTCGGGCTCTTGTGATGCTGCTGGATTTAGAGGCTTTCTCCAGGCCTTGGACTGTGCTTATTTCTTCACTTGTAAATTATTCAAAATGGTCCTGCAGGATTGGAGGCGAATTCCAGAAAATATGATCAGTTCATAAAGTTGTCTGAAGTCCATAACTGAATGTCCAGAGCTAACTCCACCTCTCTCCTCCTTTGCTGGTTGAGTTTGTTTGGTGACCTCGGGTGCCTCCAGTGCTCAGCCCATGGTCTCGTGCTGACTGCAGCAGTTCATCCTGTCAGCTTGTCCTTATGTAAACAGATTCCTTCTGAATTACTCATAGGCCAGATGTGCCTCTTTTTTTGACCTTTGGCTTCTAAATTGGTAACTGTATCTAATTTTTGCATTTGTTAATACTTCAGAATCCTGTTGTACCTTTTTTTTTTTAACTTGCTGTGAAATTCATTCCTGGGAATCAGTTTCATTTCACAGAGCTGCAGCTCTTTGCAATGGGTTGTGATTGTGGGTTTTTGTTTGCACCTTCTCCACCCCCTTCTGTTTATTTATTTAATTTTAAGCATTGTAAGGGAGAGATCATATATTCAGGAGCAAGGATCCAACCTTCAGCCTTCGGTGAAGATGTGTTCTGCAAAATGATTATTTTTCTTGATCTGCTATCACCTTAATTTCCTGAGGATTCCCACTCCAGGAAGCTTTAGTCTGGTGTACAATTGCCTTCCTCCTGCAATAGGTAGGTAGTTTGTTTACTTAAAAGAATGACAGTGTGATGAGTACTCAAGGTGTTTCCACTGTTCTCTGTCCTACTTGGCTGTCCAAGCAGTAACTTTGTAGGGATTTGCTATAATTGATCATAGCAGCTTTTCCCTACATCCTTTCCATGCAGGGTGGTTGCAGATGGTTACCCATAGCTCCCTCTCCTTTTATTAAAAGAAATTCACTTATCTAAGCCTGTTTGGAGATGTGACCTTGTAATTTTTTTGTGAGGGAACAGATCTTAAACAGGAACAGGGAAAAAGAGATTGAGAGCAGCCCTGAAGAGAAAGAGGATGTTGGTTGACAAGAAGCAGCAATGTGCACTTGCAGCCCAGAAAGCCAAACATGTCTTGGGCTGCATCCAAAGCCCTATGGGCAGCAGGCTGAGGGAATCAATCCTGCCCCTCTGCTGGGCTCAGGTGAGACTCCACCTGCAGTGCTGCCTTCACCTCTGGGCCCCCCATGTGAGAAAAGTGTGTGCCTGCTGGGCTGGGCCTAGAGGAAGCCATGAGGATGATCAGAGGGCTGGAACACCTCTGCTGTGGAGACAGGCTGAGGGAGTTGGGATTGTTTAGCCTGGAGAAGACTCCAGGGAGACCTTAGAGCCCCTTCTGGTACCTGAGTGGACTAAAAGAAGGGCTGGAGAGGGTCTTTGGAAAAGGGCATGGGGTGACAGGATGAGTGTCTTGGTGAAGAACGTGGGAGAGAGGATAAGGCAGCTCCCTCAGCTTGGCTTTCCAAGGGGCCTGAATGACTGCAGCAACCTGCAACAGCTTTGCCTGGTAGTTGATGGAGCAGCTGTGCTGCTACAACTGTTTTCCCTTGTGTTCTGGTTTGACAAGACTTCTTCCAGAAATGAGAGGATCAGCTTTTAATTTTTGTCATCTTACAGTGAATAGATTTGTTCTTAGACTCTGGAATAATAAGGCAGGTCCTGACAAGTCATTATTGGTCAGAATAAAAATTGCCTTTTAAGTTCAGCATCTCAGGCTAATTAATGTAAATTCTCCCACTTAGGTTGCTGCTGCATGTGGCTTGTTTTAATGCTTGAGTCATAATTCAAAGAAATGAGATGGAAGCAAGATTTTTAAGTTTATTTTTCAAGCTGCAGTTCTGTGCCAGCTTGCAGATGGATGAAGTTAGCTTAAGCTTTAAAAGTTTCTAAGATATCAAACTTCTCTGTGAAAATTCAAACTTCAAGCAAGAGTAAGAGCAAGTGTGTGTGTTGTAGTGTGTCTGTGCCTGCGTTTACATATACGTGACATGCATTTTATTACATGTATGTAAGTAACAAAATAGGTAGGCATGTGATTTGTCTGTCACACAGTGTATATATACCTAATTCAGTGGAAAAAGGCAAATTATTCTGATGAAGGGAATGAGCTGGAAGCTGTTGTTCCCACTTCAGGAGATCACTGCCTGTGTGTCTTGCCTTGGAGGCTGATGTTTTAGGTGTAAAAGAACCTGCAGCTGGACAACCCAAGTCTGACAATAAACACTTTTTTCAATGTTTGGCTGCCTTGGAAATTTTTCTCCAAAAATCAGGGCCAGAAAGAAGTAGTTCAATTCTTGGTGACATTTTTTACAAGTGGTTTTCACTCTTACATTTTTGTTCCTGTCATGGCTTGTTTCCACACAAAACTGTTCCTTTGAAATTTTTGTTGTTGTTCTCCAGGAGCAGTGTTAGAAAGTTGAGCATCACCTATTCAACAAAGCTTAATTATTCCATACTGAATTCTGGAAAACCTCTTCCTATTTCCTAGGGGAACTCTAGGACTGGATGGGAGGGGAAAATTGATTGAGAGAGATAAAATACCTAAGCAAAGCAGGAAACATAAATCTAAAATGTTGAAGTCCACCCTTAGCTTTTCCTTCTCAAGAAATACAGACTTGCTTTACTTTTTTTAGCAGTTGGTAGTCATTAAATTTTATTTGTCACTGGGCTTTCAGTGTCTGGCATTACTACTCTCATTTCATTCTTGACATAAATACCATTTGTGCTTTTGGAAATGCAATATGTGCCAAACTCCCATTTATCTTCAATGTTACCTTGAAGCTGATGGTACTGCTGTCTGTCCTGAGTGAAAAGTGACACTTACAGACTATAGGGATAAGTTAGCTGGACCACTAGACAGTGAACCACAGAGCAAGGTCACTGAAATGTGGGACGGGAGCAGCTTTTCCTTTCTGCTGAGGACCTGCTCTTGGCTGGAGATTGCCAGACAGGGTCACTTGCAGAGATAGGATGCTGGTATTTCTGCAACCAAATCCAAATTTCAGTCCAAGTGTAGCTTTCTCTGTATGGACAGGCTGTTTTGTACATTTTTGGGTACCTTAGCTGGCTACTAGCTCTTCCCCTGTTTCTGTCCTTCCGGGCATTTTGGTCAGCAGAGCTGGATGCTCTGATGCTGTTTCATTTAAAATACATGAACCTGCTTCATCTGCCTCCTTCTGCCAGTGCTTCACTTAGGCTTTGGCACAAGAGTGCCTTGGGATTTAAATGGGTTTGAGATGTCCCTATTAACTTATTTCTTCCTGAGTTTATCAGGAACTTAATATTTATTGGCCTGTGGTGTACATGGCTGTTAGAGTAGAGGTGCCAAATTTTAGTAGTGTTTTTTTTAGTAACACCAGTAGGGAGGAGGATTCTACGTAAATAGTTGCATCAAACTCAACATACTGTTTGACTTAAGCAAAAATAAAAGGTAAATAATGTTCTTTTCACCTCCCTTCTCTTTTCTCTCTCTCCCTCTCAAATTCCCTGCAGTATTGCATCTTGAATTCTGACGGAAGAGTTTGAGCATGGATGAATGGTCATTTAAAATGTATCACAAAGCTAATTGAACTTGTTCTCTAAATCGAGTTGTTACCCTATGCTGGTCTGGGCAGTAGATGTGGAGTAATGCAAATCTTGAAGAATGTGATTGCTCCAGAAATTTCAGTGCTGCCTTGAAGAGGGGATATCTTTCCAGGCCAGAGAAATGTGCCTGTGCTTAGTCAGTGATACTTTGTGGAGCAGCAGGGAGAACTGAGGTTACTTCATAGCTCTTCATGAGCCCTCCTATCTAGCTTGGTGTACTCCATCTGACCTGCCTGTGGAGCTTACCTTGAAGCTGATGTGCTTCCACTGGATGTCACTGTTGCTCCTTGGGAACGCATTTAAAGTATTTTACCTGTGATGAAAATGACTCCTCAAAATAGACTATTAAAGGTATTTCTCTTTTCTTTGGATTAGTAGAATTGGGGTCCAGATGAACTGCATACACCACCTTTGAGGGTTTTCTGCTGCTCTGTTTTTAGGGGAGTTTTTTCAGCTAAGATAATGAATTTGATTGCACTAGGGAATTTTAATACATTGAAGGTCTGTGTTGAACACATTGGATATATGTGTTGTTTAAGGGATGTACTGTCTTTCTAGATACTTGAAAATTAATCTTGGCGACATCATACTGTCTTAAAAAAACCCCACCAAAACACAAAGCCTTCAAAAGAATAAATACACTGTGTTAATTAATTGAAAGGGACTTAAAGGTAGAGCTGAACCTACCCCCTTCACACCATTCAATTCTTCCCATCCAGTGGAAAGAGGTGAGGAAAAGGGAAAAGACATATGTCCTCTGGACTGAATTACAAGAATCCTACATTTTCTTAGTAGGTGTAAAACTGAGGTAGGTGGTTATTGTATCAATATGTCTTCTAAGGATCAGCATTTAAGAAGCAAAATGGCATTTTTTAGTTGCCTTGTGCATTTTGCTATGGATGCACATGCATTGGTTAGTTCATACCTGCCCCTAACAACCCCTGATCAGCACTGTAATTGCTGGACAGGATGCTGTTCAGCCAGAACAATTTTCATAAGAGGCTCAGTAAGAGACCTCTGGAATGAAGGCTGATTAATTTTTCCCTTCCCCTAAGTAGTTGCCTTGTGCTGCCTTGTGCTGTCTTTAAGTGGTTGCTATAAATAAATCACTTCTATTTTCCCTTTGTCACTGAGAGCTGTATTGTATTCTGAAACTGCTCATCTCCTCTTCCTTTAATGTTCAGCTGCTCCTTGCTCTACTCCCAATGTTTAATACGCAGATGTTGTAATAAGATATTTAATGGCAAAGACATTTGTTTGGTTGTGCTGAATAAATTGCACACTTGAACTCTGACTGAAGTGAATTAAACCTCTACAGCAGTGCTATTGTTTCTGGTGCCTGTCCCCCAGATTCAGCTGGCACTTTACCCACAGGTGAGTCAGATGAGAACACAGGTGTCTCTGCCTGTAATCATGATGGTCATTGGTACCGAGGCTGACAAAATTTTGTATTTTTGCAATGTTTTTCTAATTCTATTAGAATTTAAATTCCTGGTGGCTGGCTCAGATTATATTAATTGTTATTAGAAGAGTTGCTGGGGTCACTCTAAGGCTGTAAGTTACTAAGGGTTTTCTTGTTTTTACTTGGGAACAGCAGCTGATTTATTCTGCTTTTTTTGGAAGTCACTGCTGTGACCCACTGTTGCAGTGTTTATTTGCTGGCTGCTGTGCCCCTGGTTTAGACAGAGGCACTAACTCAGGACCTCATTGCTGAAGGCTGCAGATCTGGGATACCTTGATGATGGGCACTAAGGAGCCCTTCAAAAAGCTGTGGTGTTTGGAATGGGACAGGATGCCATGTTGTCATATTTCTGTTTTTAAATGTAGATATGCTTCTGTTCTTGGGGCTGTTGCCTTCAGGAGCCCCCATGGCCTTACTGGAGGTGGGATGGTACATAGCCTGTGAGGTGAGCAGCAGAAATGTGGCATCTGACAGCTCTGGGTTCAACTTAAGAGACCACGTGACCCCTAAAGCATCAATGTGGGAATATCTTTGCAGTATTGCCTTTGCCAAACTCTTAAACTTTGTGAACTGTAGCAAAGAGATACAGACTCAGAGTTCAACCCTGAAGCTTTTTATGAAAAGCTGTCTGACATATGCTGTAAAGATAGATGGAGAAAATCTGTTGGTACAGTCATTTTTCTGCTCTGTGAGTCAGCTTGTTCTAATGGGTTTTGAAGAGGATAGCTCATCATCATTTGGGGTTTTTAAGTGCAGGTTGTATGCAGCGTTAGCTCACTAAAATTTCTGCTGTGCCTTGATTGACTGGCCTGAAGTTACATCATCAGCATAAGCTAGTCAGCCTTAAAATAGAAAGAAAATGTTTTTTGATGCTAGTTACCCATTGAAAGAAGTGGTTTGTGGCTTTTGTTTGTTTTCACTTTTAAATTTAAGCAGCAAATAGCAGGTTTTTAAGACTGGATTGATCTCATCTCTGCAAGAACATATTGTAGTTGATTAAATCAATGCATTGGTGAGCAGTGTGTGGCTCTCAGGCTTCCTGCAGCACAGGAGTAGCAGGAGTGTGGCTCTCATGTCGAGGCTGTGCTGGCCAGAGGCTTGCAGATAATCCAAATTATTCAAGCAAGTGGGAGGAAGGAAATTAGCAGAAGCTGGTGTGGCTGGTACCACCTGGCACCCGGCTGCATCCCTGGGCCTGTGGTGGAGCACAGTGATCCCTGTGGAGCAGCTGGCTTTTAAACCTTCCCCTTCTTTCCTGCTCCTTATGCAGAACTGGCCATGTGAGGCTTGGCTGTAGGGAGAATGGTTTGGTGGGCAGGGTCTGGAAGAGTGGTCAGCTCCTACTAGCAGTTGGTGGCCAGCAGCAAGGCATTCTCCTGCCAGAGCTGCTCCTGCAACCTGTTACTACTTTTTCTCTTGCTCACCCCTTCCAGTCTCCACTTTCCCTAGGTACTCATATTTCTGCTCCTTGTACTACTTATAGCATATTTTGCCTGTGTATTGAGTTGGATCTCAGCTTTGGGAGCTTTTCTGTGGCTTCAATCAGTGGCTCCCAGCAGCACAAGGGCTTTTATGTATATTTTTAAAATATCGAAATGTTTTTGTATGCGTGTATATGTCTTCATCATGTACTGAACAGCTTGGTGGTTAAAGTTGTGTGAGCTGGTCTTGTTGCTGCACACATCTGGCATCAAATACAGAGATGAGCAGGTAAATCAGTACTGTGCTGGTGAGAAATGCAGTCCTGCTGTTGTATAGGAGAGAAGAGACAGAGGCAAATCTCCATTTCTACTTGGAAAAAGTACATGTGGAAGTACTTTTGGGGATTGTTTTTCAATCTGTCAGAATTCCTTGCTGCTTTGTTGATTTGTAAACTTCATGTGAGTAATAAATGCATGGGATGGAGCTGCACCAGGCATTGGGCCATGGAGAAGTGTGTTTTGGGGAGTTGTGATTTTGGCTTTCGATTCAAATGTTATCCATTAGTGTAAATAGAGAAACTGAAGTCTGCAGTTGCTTAACCAGTTGGCTACCTCCAACTTTAGTTAAACTTTTCTGAACTGCTTCTACTGGCAGTAAGGCAGATAAACAATGCAAACAGTGTTTGTTCTACAAGAAAGATACCATTTTGAAAGAAAAGGAAAGAATAGATTCTTTAGTAGAGATCTGGTTGTGTTTTTCAAACTTAATTTATTCTGAATGAAATAGTCAAGCTTGCGTAACTAAAACAGTTGAAACTTCAAAGTAAACTTGTTCTTAATCTTGTTGAGGAGGAAAACCAGTTCAAGATATAAACAAAATTAAGATTACTAAATCAAAACAGTTCCAGTGCATATTGGGACATCTTGCTTCTGCTGAACTTAACTATGGTACAATGTCTTTGCCTTCTCTCAACTACCAAACATGGAGAGAAGCTTTAACTTTATTGTTGGAGTGAAATAATCAGACTCCTCTGGGGTAGCTCTTACTTAATTCCTGTCATTGGGATGTAGTGCTTCCCTAAGTAGCTCCAGTAAGTCTTCACTTACCTGTAGTCTGTGCCTGTGTGCCACAAGAGCACACCAAAGTTCTTTGCACATAGAAAACTTGAACCCTGCAGGATTGCTTCGAGATTTTTTTATCTAAGGTTTGCTTTTGCTGATGGTGGTTTAAAAACAAACAAAAGCACACACAGCCCCCCTGCGCCCCAGAGAACAGCAAAACCACCCTCTACCTGGAGCAGGCAGACAAAAGCAGAAGCTTTTCCTTTTCCAGCTGTGAAAAGAACAATTCCTTTCCTCCTTTGCCTGTTTTGAGTAGCATAGACTGTCCCAGCATAATCTATCCTTTACTATTTACCCTCCATGGAACAGAAATCCCTGTGCAGTTGTTTGCATTGCAATAGCAGATTATGTCTGTTTGATTTTCTAGCAGTCAGAAATGGATTGTGGCATTCATCATAAGAAAACAAAAACTCAGGATTCTGGTAGGACCCATGAACAGCAAGAGGAAGAGACCAGTCTTGCAAATACCCTGGAGCACATCATGGGACAGCTGGATGTTCTGACTCAGGTATGGTTTGCTTTTTAATTTGGGAATATTTTGCAATAATTTCATAGAATAATAATATGGCTAGTTCAAAACCTCTGCTTTTTAGTAGTATTTTGATCAATCTTTCATCTCATCATTTGCTTCTCAGCTTATCTCTGTCAATTCTCTCACACTGACTTCCACCTTAGGGCCCGCTCTTCCCTGCTTTCTTTATGCTGCAGCATAGTAGATGCTGCTGGAGCCAGCCAGCTCTGACAGACTGTGCTGTTAGCCAGGGTTTATCTAGGGTGATGCCTAAAGGAGGAGTTGGCAGACCAACTCTGTTTTAGTGACCAACTCTTCCCTCCTCCGTTATACCACAGCCTATAGGTGAACTCTGTTCAGATCCTGCTCCTTTCCGCCACCCAGCATTCACCTACACAGTCCAATTTCTGCAGATCCTCCTCCCCTCAACAAGTCTGGGCCCTTCTGTGCCTCATTGCTGGAACATGCTTTTCACCCACAGCTACAAACAACTAATCCCTTGCTAAAACATTAACAAACAGTTCTTTCTTGGAGTCACTAGGCAATGCTTGAACAGAACCAGCCATGAATGGTGATCATCACAGAATGTGTTTACTTCGTAAGAATTTGGGAATAGAAATGTTTTTTGATTAACTAAATAACTGGTCCTTGCTCATTGTGGAGAAATACTGTTTCTGGTTGTCTGGACCTGAGTTTCATTGTGGTTTTTTGAGGTATGTGAGAAGCAGGGAGAAGGCATGAAATGGTAAACATTGGAGGTCTCCTGTAGCTGAGACCATGGTGGTAGGATGGAAAAATCTGTTGGGAGGGTTTTTCTATGAATTTAAGTATTTTTTCTGGGGAAGAACAAGTAGGTCTTAAACACTTGGTGTTGAACATACTGATTAGTAGTCTGAGTTAGCTCTCTGCTCTTGAGAGAGTTAACTTGTCAAAGTACTTGTCAAAGAGTGTAAGATGATGGGTTGGAGAGCCCATCAGGAGATTGAAGGCTGATTTAGGGATTAAAAAACATGCCACAACTACAGGCAGTCTAAAATAGTGTAGGATGAAACCCAAAAGGTATTTAAGTTCACTTGGCAGAAATGCAAAAAAGCACTTTTGCTGTGATCTTTAAAACACTGAATGCTGGAGGAGGGGAGGGAAATCTTGTGTGACACTGGGCCCTCATACTTGTGAGTAAAAAGCAACCCAGTATATACACAAAATATTTTAATACTGTTTTTATGTCTCCCTAGTAAGCTTGGAATGTGATTGTTATCTTTCATTACATAAATCACATCCACATTTCTGATGATGGATGTGTAATGGCTCCTTTTCAACTTCATAGGTGTTTAGAGGAGGCAAATATTACAGTAAACAGTATGTGTGGGATTTAACCTAAATATAAGCAATGCAAATATCTCTGTTGAAGTTATTGTGTAACTGTAGAAAATTCTAAATGTTGTTTTAAACCTAGCAGAAAGAGAAATTGAGATCAGTGGGGGAGGAATAAATTAGTATGTTATAGGATAAAATTGGAAATGGCCCTGAAATAGTAAAAAACCAAAAAGCTGCCTTGAGTTGGAGCTGTGTTCTTCAACCTTTTACCTTTTTTGTAGCATTTTTACCATCTTTGAAGTATTTCATTTCCTACTGGTTCTCCTCTGTGTATGTTGTATTAACACCACTTTAATGCATTTGTACAGGTAGATGTCTCTGACATGCTGTTTTCATGCCAGGGTTTTGGTATTTAGCAGCAACACAAACTGACACCAAACAAACTGTAGCAAATGAGCCTGGAAGAATTGCTCGTTCCTGGATGAAGGCACCTCAGAGAGGAGGGATGTGGTCAGGTAACAAGGCAGATGTGGAGGGCATTGACTTGAATATCTGACCTTCAGCAATTCCAACTTTGGCTGGTGGGAGAAGGGGATGCAGCCCTAGAATGTAGCTCCATCAGAGCCACTGTTACCCCTCTTCCCTGCAATTGGATGTGCTCTGGTAGGAGCTGGGGTATGCAGAGATCCAGGTGAACTAGCAGTGCCTGGTGGTGTGGGGTTGGTTGTCTTCCAAGGCATTTCTGCCAAAGCACAAATGGGTGCTGCTCCCTGCAGGCTGCAGATTCAAACCAATGTGTGTGCCAGCTTTGGGCCTGCTGACTTCTCTTTGTGAAAGGAGGGACACCACTGCTTCAAAACAACAGAAAGCTTTCATACATAACACTTAACAGGTGTCACTATTTTCCTTTGGAGAACGCTGGAGATGTTCCTAGTGCTCGTAATTCCTGAGTATTGCTTGTTTAAAGAGAACTTTAAGGCATAAACAATGCCATCCAATTGAAGGAAAAGAATAAGTGACATTTCCAGAAACCCTCTACTGATATAGCCACCCATGTGCTTTTCAGGGATTTAATCTGTTAGCTCCATGGGAGATTGGATTAATTTCTGATGTGGTATCTTGAGTTCCTGTGTTCGTTGTTCTTGCTGTAGATGCAGCACTGTGTTACCATCATGTAAGGTACCGGTGGGGGAAGGTTAAAGTTGTGATAAACTACTTTGAGAAATTATGCAGATCTAAGCCAAATTTATTTTGCTAATATTTTTTCTGTAGCTGTCATTTTAAATTTTAAACCTGGTATCATGTAGAAGTGAGAATGAGAGAAAATACTTCAAATTTCTGCTGAAAGGGGTGATAGTAAGACACCAACTGTGGGCTGTCATCTCTTGCCAGCATACAGCTTTGTTCTGAGCTGCACACTTGAACTGCATCACCAATTATTAGTACCTTCCCTCTGCTGGCAGTAGATTTCCAGATGAAATGAGGTGTCACGTGCTTGAATTGAGTGAGATTGTTTTTACTCAATTCAGAGGTCTCTTGCCAGTTACCAATTGCTGAGGCTGTGGAGATGGTGTGCCCCATACAGAAGGATACACTGGAGCAGACTTGCTCATTCAGCTGGGTACTTCAGGTCTTGTCAGAGGGAGATGGATCAAAAGAATCCAGTGGCTGTTGTATATCACAACTAGCAGTAGCCATGAGAGTGAATAGAAGCTTTGCTAAGCTTCATTCTTATGTTGTTGATATGATTCAATTCTTTGAAGTTTTGGCAACTTTCTTTCAACCGGTCTTTGATTCAATGAAACTGGTTTTTTCCCTCCTCCTCCTCAAATCTCTGTCAGGATATCTTTTGTTTTACTTGTAATAAAGTGGTCTAATGTGACCTGACAAGGTCTTCGTATTTTTTCCTAAAAGCAATTTGTATTTGGCCTTACCTGGCTCTTTTTCATAACAGTAGCATACACTTAATAATTCTGCTGCCTTGAAGAGTGAAGTTGAGACCTGGACATAAGCCAGTTGTTTTGGATTACTTAGATGCCCTGGCTCCCCTCTGTAGGAAAACAGGCAATTCACATCTGGCAAAGGAATGAGGGAGATGAGAGTAATAAATGTACAATACTGATGCTTTGCTCCTCCCTTTCCTGCAGCTTATTCTTTTGTCAGTGCCTCAGTGTTTGAAAATCCTCTACTGGCATTTCAGAGATGTGAAAAGGATGAAAATGCAAACTTTTTATCAATTTATTTATTTTTATTGAAGACTGGATCTCAGTGCCTATATTAAGACTTGAGGTGAATATTAAAGTTTAATGGGAAAACAAGGTGATTTTCTCTCTTGGATAACCTGGCACAGAAAGATATGTTTTGGCGGAAACAAAAATGTAGCCGATATCAAAGATTTGCTTGGTTCAAGTGCATTTCTTGCATTTACAGCTGAGCTGCCCTTCTGAAAAGATCATCTGTGAGTAGCTGTTTTGACTGCAGTGGAACACTTGTATTTGCAGTGATCATCTTCAAACAGTTTAATGTACTCTTGTCCTCACTCCAAACACCTCCAGCTGCTGTGTTCACTCTGTTCATCTCTGGGCAGCAGGCACTGAGGCAAAAGCTGCTGCTTTTATGTGGGAAGGAAGATGTCTTCTCCAAATGAAGGGTTCAGAATCAGGTTAGCATAAAAATTCATAAATAGCTGTGATAATCCACCCACAGGAAATGGCTTTATATGCTTCCCCAAACTAATCTTGTGTTGAAGCTGGGAGAAAACAACACAGTGAAATGGAGAAGACTTGATAAATCTGTAAAGTAACCCAAAGCCTGAATTGAAGGCCAGTCTAGCTCATGTAAGATTAAAGGATTATTTCACTCCAGAAAAGATTGCAGGCGGAAAAAGAATTTTTGTGAATTATTTTCTTTACCATAAAAAAAGACTTGGACACAAGTGAGTTGCTTTTTAATTAAAGCTGAAGATGTTTGTGTGTCCAGTGCTTAGTAATGAAAATGAGTAAAATCAAATTTTTATTCCTTTTTGAGATGTGGTCTTAAGCTTGTGTTGGTGAGGGATTAATGTGGCCTTTATTTTGAGAGGCACTGAATGTAAATTAAGCAACTGGTTTAGTACAATATATGCTTTTATGACTTCACATAGTTACAAGTCAAGAAGAAATATTTGTCAAAGGTGGGGGGGATGATGTCCCAAGTGCTTCTACCTTTGCTGTGCACAAATATCTTGGTTTCTGTGGTGCTCTCAAGATCTGAACACTGATGGACCCAATAAATGGGAGAAAAATTGCATGAAATTTTTATTCCTAGAGAAATAGCTTGAAATCTGAAACACTAATAAAAAAGTTCTCATCTGAAAAGCTGTGGAGTGTCAGATGAGCTTGGCTCTTAAATATGAATTTAAAGGACATAGAGGCTATTTTTTGTGAGTCAGACCCATCTCTTAGAGATTCAGTAGCTTTGATCTCTCACTCAAAGCAAATTAAGTATCCTGGTTGTTACCAGTCCTCTGTCATTGAGCAGAGCTACTTTTTTTTCCCCCTGAAATTTACTTCCAAAATATGCTTATTATAAAATCTTGGTGCAAATACGTTTTTCTCCTAAGGTTGCTTAAATTAAATGCATTATGAGGGAGATTGCTGTCTTAGCAGGACACTGTCTGAAGGCTGGCTCTCCAGAAGTACTGATCCTCTCCTAGGATGTTCACAGGACCTTCACTTTTCATTTTCCTTCAATGGGAAGGAATACTAAACACCTCCCACAATTTGTTTTCACAGGCAGACTTTGAAGATTAATATAAATTGTTAATCAGCTATTGGATACCAGCAGCTGAGTTCATTTAGATGAGTGATTAGCATTCTCTCAGAGGTAGGGGATGGATATGGGAAGGCTTTGAAGTCTTTGTGGCTGGGGAGGACCTCTGGTCATTTGGGGTTCTAACCTCTGTATTGTGCAGTTGCTGTCATGGTGCATGTTTGGACGTTTTGTTGTAGCTCATCCTGACTGGGTGTGTTTTTGGTGAAACTGGGAGTCTTCTGACTCCTTTTGCTGTGCAGGTCCAGCCCCAGGGGGGTCTGGGAGCTCTGCACCAAGGAAGCTGCACAGAAACCATCAGCCATTCCCTTCTAGAAACGTGCAGGGTCTGATGTAAGTGCCATCAGTTTTAGCTTTGGCTGATCAACTGTCACAACTAAAGCAACAGCAACGTGCGATGAAACATTTCTAGTCAGAGGGCTGGAAATGGAAAGGCTCAGCTGCAAAGGTCTTGTGTGCCTTGTTGTCTCCACACTGTGTGGATGAAATTGGCAGAGCCTGTGGCTTATCTTTGTAGCTAGGATTGATTTAATACAAAGGATGACCTTTTCTGTGCCCCAGGGTCCCTTTGGTGACTGTGATACTGGTACTGATCATGCTGCTTGCTCTGGCAAATACTGGATGGTACTGGCATTTTTGAGTATGCTTGTGTGGTTTTCCTACTGTAAAAAGCACAGTGAGCATTGTAAGTGGTCACTTGTTGCTATGCTGAGTACCACAGGACCAATGTGTGCATTACACCAAAGTTGCTTCTATAATTTAGTGAAAGGGTTGGTAAACCGTAATTCAGGTAATTCTACAGAAAGTGAGGTGTGCTGGGAGGTGGAAGGAGAGATGGCAGCTGAGAATGATTGATAGAATGATTTGGTTGGAATGGACCTTAAAAGTTCATCTAGTTCCAACTCTGCTGCCAGGTCAGGTTGCTCACAGCCCCATCCAGCCTGGCCTTGACCACTGTCAGGGATGGGACAGCCACAGCTCCTCTGAACAGCCTGGGCCAGGGCCTCATCACCCTCGTTTTAATAATATGGGGAGGGTAGCTGAGCAGTACTTGTTTGAGTTTTCTAACTAACCTTTTCCTTCTTGTAGTGCTTTGGGCTGCTAAACAGAAAAAAAATCTTTACTTTTGAAGTGTCCTTGGTAGCCAGTGTCTGAATTCTGAATGGTGGATGAAGAGAGCTGACGGGACTATGAACTCTCATGCCCTGCACTAGAGAACAGACAAGGAGGTTGTTCAGCAACACAACTTAAGAAGATCTCTACGTAGGGATACTGTTGAGGCCAGGCTAGTGCTGGCATTTGTCCTTTGCAGACATTGGCATGCATTCCTAATCCATGTGACCCCACAGTGAACCTTGGATGGATGTTCAAAACTTTCTTTGAGGGGCCTGTGAGACTTCCTGACTCAGCTGTACAGCTGCTCTGACCAAGATGTTCCTGTCCAGCCACATTGGAGCTGAGTGTGTTGTAGGAACAATAAAAGTTTGTGGAATTTGAAGCATGTTTATGAAGTAAACCCAGGAAAAATAATGTAGTTGAATTAGAGAATTAGATAGTGCTTAGTCTTCACTTACTAACTCAGTTTGGTGTAAAGTAATCTATGCAAATAGGCTTTGTGAGAATTCACCTTAGAGTTTGCCTTCAAGACCATTGAGATGGTGAGATGCTGCAGACCCGATTTAAAATGTTTGGGGTAGCACATTGTGTTTTAGTCTGAGCACAAGAGGAGCTGTCATTTCTGTTAGAAATCACCCCACATTTTATTTTAAACAAAAACTCACTCTGAGGTTAAGGCTTTGACCACTGAAATAAGACTGGTCCTTGCAGGCATTTGCTACATAAGGTGTTAATTGTTATGAAAGCTTCATGCCTTGTTCTACTGTGAGATGAGGCTTACCTCCCCACTTAGTCTGTACTGCCAGCTCTTGCTGAGACTGCTTCAGAGCATGCAGAACATGTGTAGCTGGCTTGGATGCCATCTCAAAGCTGTTAAATTACTATTTGCACATGAGGAGAGCCACCCAGCTCTTTTTAAGTGTGCTTGGAAAGAGCAGGGATCTGCTCTGGGGGTCCAAGTGCAGCTGCTGAGATGGAGGGGCACTGGCAGCATGTTGGGGCAAAACCCAGTATGGGAGGAGAAGCTGTTCTTGCCAGACAGGTTCATGCTTAAACTTTTGCTGTGTAAATTCTCCAGTGAGTCTTTCAATCTTGCAGCTGCAGTTTGGAGTTGTAAAACTGTGGTTAGTGGTGAGAGTTAAGGTTTTTTTTCTCCTGTAAAACTTAGGTAGGGCTACCCCAGTGCAAACCCTTCCCATGGTAGTTTGTTCCCCTCATTGCATTAGTTTAGAGAAAGGGCTCCCAAGCTTAATTTACCTGGGTGCCCCTTGGATGCTAAGGCAGCATTTTTATGATGCAGTTCACTTGCAGTTCTTGGCTGTCTTTGTGAATAAAGTGGGCTCTGAAATTGTTAATTTTAGGGGAAATCACAAGAAGTTACAGCAGGCTGTCTTGGAGATCATACCTGAATTGGCTATGCTTGTTACAGAGGGCAGAGCTCTTTTAACCTGCAACTCCAAGTCAAATGTGACAAGTCTCATTCTGTAAATCCATGGGCTATATGTAGTCTTCAGTGGACCTCTTGAAAACCATCCATCCCTAAGTTCTTCCTTCTACCCACACAGTGGAGTGAAGAAACTGTGGGTACAGAAACTTAAAAACTTCTGCATTTGTTGTGTGTTCGTTGTGGGTGATTTTTTTTATAAATTGAAAAGAAAATGCCGTCTTCATAAATTAACATGTCAGGGAAGAAAAATCTGAAGAGGCAGAAGCAATGTTTTTTCTTTGAATTGTGTGATATGTTAGTGCTCTCCAAAATCTTTTAGCATATGCTTAGAAAAAAACAGTGGAGCAAACTTTTGAGGATCTTTTTAAGTAAAGCTAGAAAACTACTTCTGCTTCCTTTGAGATCAATGGAGAGAGGGATTTTCTATGAAGAAACAGGGATAGAAGTGCAAGTGTCCTATTTTTCCTGCACAGAGCCAAGAACACATCTGTGGTGCAGTCACTGTGCAGGATTATATCTCTTGTAGGTTCAGCCAAGCTGTTGTTACTTGGCCTGAGGAACTGCTGTCTCTACACCTTTTGAGGGAGTTCCCTGATTACTGGTGATCAGTCAGGCAGTTCTCTGGCCCCTTTGCTATTACATGGCAACTCAGAGCCTCTGTGACTGCACACTGGAAAGGCCCTGTGCTGCAGCTTTGGCCTTGCAGAGAGTGTCCCTTAGCAGAGTGAGCTGAGCATTAGTTATTCCAGCCTTCTGTGCCCTTGCCCACCTTGCCTCCAGCTCCAGGTTAAGTCCTGCTTTAGCTCATAGCAGCCATCTGGCTGGCTGGATCTCTCCTGGGAGGGCCTCCACTGCTGCTCCAGAGGCTTGCTGGTAACCTTGCTCTGGACTCTGCTGTTCAGGTTTCCTTGGATGCTGGTGGAACTGGTTTCTTTTGGCATTCAGTTAGCACCTGGTTTCTGTTATCTGTACTTCTCAAATGCCCCTCCAGGGCTGCTGCAGAAAGTTCAACCCTAAGGCCAGTGGCTTTTAAACTGTCTTTGCTGCTTAATCAAACATGTTTAAGAGGGGCTGAGGAAAAGATACTGGTGAAAGCATCTTGGAACAGCGTCCCAGATCACTGTTATTTGGGTTGTAAAAATAACATGGAGGAGTATCATAAGAGGCTTGTCATCAGGTAAGCAAGCGTGACTACTGGTTGTCTCAGTTTAGGTGTCCTAGGGGAGGATGGAAGTGAATATTCCCCAGAATTTTTAACTAAATAGGAGGCAACTTTTTATTTCTCCATAGTTTCTCATTAATGCTTCCAAAGAGAGGAGCAGGTTTTTTCAATGCTGAGTCTGAAGATAAATGAAGACAAATGTAGCAGGAAGTGTTGGTAGAAGTGATTTAAGTTTTCTGTGAAAAATTCCTGTATTCTGTTCTGGTGCCCATAATAATGCTCAGTATATTACTGTAATGTCAGAAATACTCCCTAAAAAGTAAATAGCTTGGTCTTTTTTTCTTTTTTAAGCCTAAGCTGTTATCCTCCTGCCAGTTTGAGCCAGGACCTTAATAAATTATCCAGCATTTCCTCCCTGGTGTGTAATGGAGACATGTACTGTATTCCTGACACACTAGGAAGCTCAGATCCTGCCACAGAGTGCAAACCTGGCTCTGGTGAATCCTCACTGGATCTGGCTAACAGTGTTCACAGTGTTCTCCTTGGCTTAACTGCTGGTTTGTTATCTTGGAGAAGCCATAGCAAAAGCATGCAGGGGTTGAATGGGTGCAGTTTCATTTGCCTCCCGAGAATGCCTTGCTTTATAAATATTAGCATGGAAATATTGTAAAACTTTAAGCTGCTAATAAAGGAGCTTTTCTGTGCAGGTTGCAATATAGCACTTATGGCAGCTGGGCAATATTTGTGCTTTCCCATACCTTCCTAGGATGTCAGATGCCCCATTTATATCCATCATATATTCAAGTCTAAATGGACTATAGTCACTGATTCCTACTTTGGACTTCCTGAATTTCATTTCTGACTGCTACTTTTCCACTTTTAGTTTCCAAAAAATACTTACTGCAAGTTTCTGCTTATACTTACATGCAATTTCCATTTCAATAAGCATTTTCCTTACAGCTTTCTCAGAATTTCAACACTTTGTTAAATCTGCTTTACTTTTTTGTCTCATGGTGCTGTGTGTAACAGTTCTTAACTCCTATTGACAGGATCATGGTGGCAGTAAATCATGGAACAGAGGAACCATGAATGATCTGGGTATTGCTTCTGGCAGGGCAGTGTGACTGGGACATCAATTCAGCTGATTATCTTTCTAAAAAAAATTTGATGCAATGTTTCTCTGTCCCTCTTTTTATTGGAATGTTGAGTTACTAGTTCATTTTTTGGATGGAGAAGCCAGGACACCTACTGGTTTTCATTCTCTGTCTGGTTGCTTGAAGGATAAGATCTTTGCTTTAAACCCCTGGTAGATATTCAGCCTGCTGTGTTCTGCCCTTGGTACCTTTGTTCCTGATCTCCAAGACAGTCAGTAGGCAATGGCATGGCTGGATGTGGAAAAGATTAGGTCCTCTCTCTTCTGAATATATGAGAGGACTCCTGCTGGCTCTAGGGCACCTGGGATGTTACCTGCTGGCTCCACAATGTTTCTTCTGGTTCTCTGTGTACTTCAGTTTCTGTGCCTCAAAGGGATGGAAACAGAGGAAGAAAAAACTTAAATGCAGCTGGTGTTATAGCCCATGGAATTGCCCAGGCAATGCAGGGTTTATTCTTTCAGGTGAAGCTTTCTGTATCTGGAGAAGGGCTCTTCTGGCGTGTCATAGGCTATAAATAAGAAATATATTAGAAATAAGCTTTGAACTATGTTTAGGAAGGAAAAAAAATCTTCATTATGATGTCCACCACTGGACAACCTCAAGCCCTTTCTTAACTCCTTGATGCAGTCTTGCAAGACGGCTTTCCCTTATGCCTGCTGTTGTTTTTACTATGTCTGTTTTCTCTTTTCCCCCATGACTTATCTCATTCCCCAAATCATTTTACAGCAGACTTTTCTTAGTCTCAAGTGGCCTTAGCCAAGCTATTTCCTCTCTTTGTGCTTTCGTTTCCCCAGCTGTAAAATGGGGATAATGAGACCTGCTTGCTTTTGTCAGGCACTTAGAGATGTGCTTACGAAATGCGCTATTAAAAGGCTTTCTATGTATAACTGCTATACAAACAGCGGTTGTCCAAGTTTATTTGAATTACTTTATTAAAGTCCCAGGTTCTTAGCATCTTTTGTTTTTAGCAGAGGATGTTATTTATGCAGTAAAAATGCCCAAAATGTGAAGCTATTGATCGTTGCTGATAAGTTTATGGATATTAAGGCATTAAATCATCACCCCCCTTTATCAGCCATTCTGGTGTCTCTGGAAGCTGAAAGTGGTTGTGCATAGCTGGGGCCCTTGATTATCTTGGAGTGATCAATAAAAGGTTTTCAGCAGAAGCTTTTATTTGCCACGTGGTTAAAATGTTCTTCCTGTGCATCCTGTACATGATGACTTCAGCTCGAGGAGAAAGAGAACAATCTTTTGCTGGGTAACTGAATTACACAAAGAAATGTAGGCATTATGTAGAGGTAGATATTGCAACTTGAAGTTTTTCCCCATCCATCTCCTGCTGCATTGTCTTAGTCTGGGAAGTCATGGTGCTGTCATGGTGCTTGTCCAGCATGTTTTGTGTGTTTTAATTACAGCAGACCCATGGTGTTCAGGGAAGGGAGGAAATGGTTTGAAGCAAAGAGATAAAATCAGAGCCATAACTGAGCAAAATTGTTTAATATCTGTATGTCTTGTTAGCAGAAGCGTGACTGGTGGCTCTCCAGTGTCTGGTGCCTCATGAACCTGTCCAGGAAAGGAAGTGCAGAGTCTGAAGCACCAGTGCAGAAATGGGTGCTTGGTGCTGTCTGCAAAAGGGCTTTGTGCCCACTGTCTTTTATGGCTTGTCTCTCAAGTCATGCAGGACTCTGCCCTGCTGGAATGCTGACACTGAAGTTCCAGTCTAGAAATACCTCGAAATATTCCTGTGAATTTAGCATTTTATTGGGCATGTTTTTGTTGAGAGTACAGTGTGCAGTGTGTCCTTGTCAGTAGCTCAACAGCAGCTTTCACTTTGTTTTGCAGACAGTTTCCATCCTGGAGCAGAGGCTGACACTCACTGAAGACAAGCTGAAGGAATGTCTTGAGAATCAGCAGAAAATCATTCAGAACAAAGCAAGCTGATTTCCTGAGATCAGGCAGGAGCTGAAGGCATTGGGAGGTTTGAGGTTGTTTGTGTTCCTAACAGACTGTGTGTGACTTGCTTTAACAATTTTGAGCACAATCTATTTTTCAATTGGAATGTATAGTCACTGTATCTGTAAATAGCTTTGTTACTTTGCTAAAATAAAAGCAATATTTTATTTGTAAGTGTGGGTAACAACTGTGATCTCTTGTGCTTTCCAGAAATACAGCAGCCAGCATGTGGACTGAGTACTAACCAGGAAGGTCACATCTCTCCTGTCTCTGGTCCTCCTAAGTTAAAGTGTATAAGCAACTTAGAGTTGCCAGATGCCTGGCCCAGGCTGTATTAGGTTTGTTGCTGAGGTGTGTGCTGGCTGAAGGTGAGGAGCAAGCTGCTCTCAGGATATTTGGGGCAGTGGTATTTCACCTCTGGTCTAGAACCATATCGAGCAGGTGGGATCCTGTATAACTGGCACCTGGAAGGGTTTGTCTCAGCTGAATCTCACACAGCAGCTGAGACCTTGGATGATATTTGTGCAGAGGTGATTAAATCTGACACATTTATCCTGCTCCCATGTGCAATATAGGAAAAATGATTGAGGCTGGAACAGAGGCCCCAGCATGTCAGATGCAGGGTGATTTCCACAGAGATTTTGCTTCATCTTTGCTTCTTAAAGGCAAGGCAAAGAGACAGGAAGGGAACTAAACTGTGTAATGTTTTCCACATCATGAGACTCCCCTCTTCTCATACTGAACTGCCTTTAATTTTTGGTCATTTTGCAGATGTTTTCACAGTTAACTAGCTCATCACTGGCACCCTCCTCCATTCATCACTCCTCCTGACTTTTTTGGGGCTTGAGCAGGTGTTTAATATGTAGCTGCACAAGAATTTGGACTTCTGGGAGATTCTTTCTGCAACACCTCTTCTGCTAACACATCCTTTCTTTTAATAAACCCTGACCCACATTCCTGGAGAAATGACCCCCAGGAACTTGAGCACCTAAGGGTTACCCTCCTCACCACTGTCTGTCTGACCTCTGCAGACAGTGAGGCTCAGTCCTGCCCTTATTGGCACCTCGTGCCACCAGCACCTGCCAGCCTTGCACAGCTTCCAGGGCCTCCATCTCCACATGTGTTGTGGCACTCTGGATGCTTGCCTGAGGACAGGCAGGCATCCTTACTTCACATGGGATTTAGCTGGTTTTAAGGCCAGGCCATGTGGTTTTGGCTTTGGGATGATTTTTGGTGTTGCACCTATTTCTGTTACATGCTGTGTTGGCTGAGACAGCACCTTGGTGGTGTTAATGCTCCTCATCCCACATGGGGGGAGCTGGTTGTGTTTTCCTGCCAGCACTAGGAAGCTTCTGGTCTCCTTCCCTCCTAGTTCTTTGTACATCTCTGAGAACCCCTTGCTGGCATGATCAAAATATTTCTCTTCTTTATTTGTGGGAGGCTGAGAGCTTTCTCATTTCCATGCTTGGTTGATGATGAATTTCTCTCTGCTCTGCCACAGACTTTGTTTTCTGTTTCCAGGCTCTGAGTCTGATAAATCATTACTTTCCCTTAATGGAATCAATTCAGTGGTGATACTCTGTGCTCTTGCTCTAAGCTTTCAGTGGCTTTTTGCTGAGAGGCTGACATCATTTTCATTCAAATGAGCTTGTGTGGTGATGCAGATGGGTGGGGAGGAGGGGACTCAAAGATGCTGTGGCCAGTTTGCTGCTAGAAAAAAAGCTGTTCCTGCCCTGGTCTGCTGCCACTGAAGCAATGACAAAAATCGGTTGCTAGAGCCTCAACTTTCAACTTGATTCTTGGTGTTGTGGACTGGCCTTTGGGATTGGGGTGTGGAGGGGAAAATGTAAACATTCCTACTTCAGTTTTTAAGCTCAGTTGGTTAGAGGGTGGTGCTAGCAGTGCCAGAGTCATGGATTTGATCCCTACATGGGCCATTCACTTAAGAATTAGATTCAATAATCCTTGTGGGTTCCATCCAACTCGGAATATTGTGTGATTTACTTAAAAAATAGCCTTTGCATGTTGTAGTAGAGATGGACAATGATGCCTGTTATATTCTTGAGAAGTTTAATCCAAGGCTTTTTATTGTGCTTTACACGCAGCGTTTTTATATCCTCCTGACCCCATAGTGCACCCCATCTCACCACCCCTCAAGTCCATTGGTGGAAGCACTGTTTTGAGAAATCATCCCCAAAAATCTAAAATACAGATAAGTCCTGTTTTTCCATGGTGTTTTTTGCAGCACAGATGTTCTTTGTTTTCTTCTACTTTTATCTTCTTTCTCTTCTTCTCATGGGCACAAAGGAATCCTGCTGGCTTCTTTCTGTCGACTCTTTTGTCTGACACACAGCCTGCTGTGGGCCCTCTCCACATTTTTCATCCTTGTAATGTGTAGTTTCTAATTTCTTAGAGACACAGAAGCAATATATAGTACTTAAGAGAGGATAGCAGTACAATTGACACATTTCCTGTGTGTTCAGAGGTGCCCACATTTGGGCACTTTTGATACAGATGCTTTTCCTTTTCAGATGTTCTGAGTGAATCCATTTGAAACATATAGTTGTGATTCTAAAACAGGTTAAGTGCTCAAGTGCTGAAGATGAGTGGGATTGTAGGCTGTTGTGTTTTAACCCCAGTTGGCAGCTAATCCCCACACAGCCCCTTACTCACCCCAGTTGGGATGGAGAAGAGAATCAGAAGACTAAAAGCAAGAAAACTTGTGAGTTGAGATAAAGACAGTTGATCAGGTAAAGCAAAATGTGGAATTCATTCACCACTTCCCATGCAGGCAGGAAGGTGTTTGGCCAGGACAGCAGGGCTCCATCATATGTAATGGTGGTTTGGGAGGACTAATGCCATCACTCTGAATGCCCTCCCTTTTTCCCTCTTTTTCCCAGCCTTATATGCTGAGCATGATGCCACATGGTCTGGAATATCCCTTGAGTCAGTTAGACTCAACTGTCCTGGTTGTCCCCTCCCATCTTCTTATCCCCCAGTCTCCTCTTTTGGGGTGGGGTGAGAAGCAGAAAAGGCCTTTACTCTGTATAAGCACTGCTCAGCAGCAACTAAAGCATCCCTGAATTATCAACTCTGTTACCAGCACAAATCTTAAACAGCCCCATAGGAGCTACCGGGTAAAAAAAAAAAACTCTGTCCCAATCAAAAGCAACAGATTGGGAAAATTGCTTTTCTTAACTTCTTTTTCCATGGTGTTTTTGTAGAGGTAACTCAGGGTGGGTGGGAGTGGGAAGTCAGGAGGTGAGGGAATCTTACAACCTCTGTATGATTTAGGTGGCAAGAAAGGTAATCCGCAAAGATTCTGACAGTATTAACTACCTTCTTTGTCCCAAGTCTCAGCAACTTCATTTTTCCCCTTACAACCCTCTTACCTGGAATAGGATTTAAACATACCTGTACTTCTGAAGGCTGGCTATTGCTTGAGAGACATGCAAGGCTTGGAAACTACGGGACTGACATTTTAATCCTTGTGCTTAAAGATGGAGCAACAACCTCCAAAAAATCCCAAAACCTTGAGGAGCTCATATCCTGTTACCTGTCTTGTCCTGAGGCTCCCTGCTTTATCCACTAAGCACCACAGTTCTTGAGTGCTGAGGAGAGAGTAGCCTCCAGAGTGAGTTAAACCCATTTTTATTTTTACACTCATGATCTTTTTTTTATGTGGGCACATCTGCTGTGTCCCATTGGTGAAACTGTTAACTCAGGGAGCAGTGGAGCAGCCAAGTGAGGAGCAGCCTGTGGTTTGTCCTTGGGCTGACATGGCCTCTGTCCTGCTTGAGGACAAATCCTGCCTTGAAAAACCTCACGTGGTGAGCTCTGTGCAGGGGGAGGCTATGAAGAGTTAAGGATTTTGTTTTGGATCTCCAAAGCAGGGTGGAAGCCAAGTTCTTAAAAAAGTAGTTTAATTTGTTGCCATTACATTTGCCAGACATCTGACCTCACTAAACTTTCAGCAAGGGTTCTTTGTGCCGAGATTGGCCCCTGGGGAGCCCGGTGCTGCTGCAAATGGCTTTTTGGCTGCTGTGAGTATGGAGCATGTTAAACACAACCGTGATCTGTGAAAAAGTAAGAATCTTCAAGCACTGCCCACTTTCCTTCCTGTCTGGGAGCTGGAATTGGAGAGATACAACAGTAGAGCTCATTACTGAATAGGCAGAAACAGCAGAGCACTGTGGTACTGACTCTCCTGGCCAGGAAATGCAATGGCCAGGAGCATCATCTGCCCACAGGCTTGTCACTGTACATGAGTCCACCAGCTAACCAGGAAATAAAATCCAACTATGATCTAAGTAGCTGGGCTAAAACTAGCTAGCCTCGTGGTACAAATCACTTATTATATAACCTCTTTAAAGAGCTGCTTTTGAACGAAATGTTTTTTGAAACACGAGTGAGTAGGAGGGGAGGGAAGCGAATCGTTTTACAAAGGTTTGTCACTCTGACGTGAGAGCAGGGCTGTGTTTCTTCTCTTGCTTTTAGAAACTGTTGGTCTGCAAGTGCTTCTCAAGTGGCAGGACCTGATCAACTGTAGTGTTGGAAGGGAAATAAGCTGGGAAAGAAGTTTCTCTTATTGATACTCCTCCGTGTATTTGACCTGGATTTAGTGTGCTATAGGAAGTTTCATGTGTGTCTCAGGGATTTGTAGCTCTGCAACAGAGCTGTCACTGCAGGCAGACAGCACTCTTCAGTCCCCCTGTTCTCCTTGTCAGAGGAGATGCCTATGAATTGTTTCTTCTTTTGAGGTACAGGTTCCATGAAAGAAGATCTTGTCAGAGATTTGAATGTGAGGTGGCACTGAAGAGAGTGATGGGCTTCCAGGGCACAGGTCTGTGGCATCCCTTACTTTCTCCAGTGCTGCTGGTAAAGGTGTGCTGAGAGCCTTTGTGCTACACTGCACAAGTGGTGGTTGTTGCCTCAGGTGGAGTTTGAAGGTATCAGTTCTGAGCAAAGGTGAGGGTACATGGTTAAGCCAGCAAGCTGGGAGAGAGTGCTGTGGGGTGCTTTCTGATGGTGGATGAGTGTTGCAAACACCTGGACATGTTCTGGCAGAGGGTCATTTTCTACTTAGTTGCAGCTGAGACAGGCCAGGTGACCACTGCTCAAGGCCAGGAATTTGCCATGTGCAAGGAAGTCTTTCCCCAGTGACCACCTTTAGATTTCTTTATACTCACTCCAGCGTTCCTCCCTGATAATGCAATACAGCTGGAAACACCATTCTGTTGTCACAAAAATGCTAGGCTTGAATCAGTGCCGTGACCCAGTGCCAAAAACCTGTCACCCCTGTTCTCCCCTGCTGTTTCTGCTCCCTGCAGGCACCTTCCATGCAGATAATAACTCACTGCTCCCTTCCAGAGACCAGGCAAGCTGAGGATACAGTACTGCTCTGCATGGCACGAGGATTTTTCTGCAAATTTCCGGCGAGGAATGCTACTGAGGCATTACTGCAAGGGCTTGTGGCTTTGTGAAGCATGTGCCACTGGTAGTAGCTGTTCTTGCAGCTGGTGACTGAAAAGGTTAAGCTAAGCAGCTGCCTGGATGGACCTCTGGCATGGCCTCACTTCACTCTGAGGTGGCTCCTCTTTGGCAGTGATTCCTTCCTCATGTTTTCACAGCCAGAGCTGAGTTTTGGTGTGCAGATCTTCTAACTGGAGGAAGGACTTCTGCCTGTTTCAGCTGAAATGAGCACCTTGGAGTGTGCTGGGCACCACGAGATCCTCCTGGAAGTATGGTATGGGCAGAGGATGAGAGGGCCATTGCAGTTCTTGTATAAACACTTGTATCTACACTCTGCCATGTGTAGATGCTGTAACAGCCACAAAAGCTCTGCCTGTCTCCTGTTTACACCTGGTCTGTGTGGTGAAGCACGCACCTTGTGCTAACCAGGGTTAACTGAGATGGTTTTCATCCTGTGAAAGCCTAGGAATATCCTTTTCCTTTCATTCTTCTAGGCTATGGTTACTTCAGAAGACACCGTTCTTTTCATTGTGGAAGCAGTGGGTGTTGATTTCTGTGTCAGAGTCTTCTGATGCAGGTCTGTGGCTGGAAAAGTTTCTCATTCCATCTTGGGTTCCCTAGGCTGGGAGCTTTTTCCAGGAGTTAGGGATGAAGATTTTGGCTTTTGGCACTTGTCCCCTGTGGACATCAGTCAGTAGAACCAAGACAGAGGTAGCTGTGGTGTTGCAGAAACTGCTGAGTGCTCCTGGAGTGAGAAAGGCAGGCTTCAAGAGTCCTGTTTGTGAAGCAAGACCCCCAAGGTGACCTGTTTGCATCTGGCTCTATGTGCTGTTAAGTTAATTGACAAATAACTCTAATACCACTTGATCTCCTACTTAAAGATAATTCTCGCCTGCTGGGCTATTTTTTTCTTTGTAGCTCCTGTTTGTTTCCTAAGGGAGAGATTATTTGACCAGTGTATTTCTGTGATGTGTTTCTTTTACTCTATTATTTATTAAATCAATAGATCTTCAAAAGGAACACCTACCACAAAGTGTCTAGAGCAAAGTGTGCTGAGGAAAAAGTGAAAACCTGCCCAGTGGCACGGCCTTTCCTATCAGCCCAGCATCTTTTCTGGAGAGGAGTTCGCCTGGGCACAAGGGGGTGGATTGTCCATGGAAACACCTTATCAGCAGCCCAGGTGATGGGGGCAGAAGCAGAAATTCTTGGCTGAGTACCTGCAGGTCACACAGTGAAGCAGGGCCAGAAATAAGGGTGTGTCATGAGATAGGTGTTCTAAATTTGGCGGCCCAAGTGGGACATGGGAGGCGTGGTCCACGCTGTGCTGCAGAGGATGCTGAAAACTCTTAGGATACCTTAGAGAGGGGCTGTTGGTGGTGTTGAGCAGGCTCAGAGTGCTCTGGAGACATTTCAGCTCTGGTGAGGGCAAGAAACAATGCTGAGCAAGTTTCTGTGTCTGGTCCCTTTTCCCATCCTTTGATAGCCATGGGCCTGCTGGTTTCCCTGTTTCCTGTGCTCTCTGTCGTGGGTTGGCAGAGCATTTTGGAGGTTATATTCTTTCCTACAATTCCCCCACTCTGCCTCATTGTGTGCTGCCTTTATTGCCAGCTTGCACAGGAGATGTGAAGATGAAAGAGAGCAGAGATGATTATATTTAATAGCAGTGAAAATCGGTGTGGTGATTGAGGGGCTGTTTTCCTTCCTGCTCTCCCACCTATTGAAGTTGGGAGGCAGCTTTGAAATCTCACGTGGTCATTTGGCAAGCCCTGTACTGGGCTCCACTGTGGCAGTGGAGAGGAAAGCCAGGTTACATCTGTGTTGTCTGGATTTTCCAGCCTGGCCCTAGTAGACAGGAAAGTCTTTTTCTCCATTCACTTAAATGAAAAGCTCCTTTGCCCCCTTCTGCAAAGTGCCTCTGTCCTAGCCCCAGCAATGGGCTCGCCTGCCTTTTGGATGCAAATACTTGCTAATTTACAAGTTGGGAAAGGAGCAGCGGAAAGCTAATGAAGGTCAGCTGAAGTCCTCTTTCCTTAATCCACCCCAGCAGTTCACAGTCTGATCAAAGAGCTGTGGGATCAGCTGCCACTCATCCTGCAACAAGCAGCTCTGGCCCTGTCCTGGGAGCCCAGGCTCTGGAAGAAGTTGCTGGAGGTGGAGAGGTGCTAAAATGCCAAATGATAAATCTCCAGCAGACACTGGAAAATGTTTTCTCTGTCTTCAAGACCAGCATGAAATGGATGCCGTAGTATTTAAGGTGTTCGGAGAGCTGAAGGCTGAGTGAGTGACAAAGGGACTGTGACTCTTATGGTTGGAGCCAGTGTGTCTGTCTGTCTTGCAGTGAGTAGCAAGGCAGTGCAGCCACCAAGCCCAGGAGCAAGTGCATACTGTGGCCATGGCAGAAACCTCTTTAAAAGCATGACTGTGGTTCTTATCCCAGAATTTATTTAATGTCCTAGGACTCCTTATCCTTCATCAGCTTCCAACCACTCTGAACCAAACACCGCTCACTGTGAGCATCTTTTCCCTGGCCTCTGCAGCCAGAGTGCAGGATTTGGCAATGAACCAGCTTTATTCCCGATGTGTGGCATACTTATCTCTTCTGTGGCTACCTATAAGGTGCCTCCATCCTCCTGCCTGCACAGACCAGTGAGACTTTCCTCTCCTGCCCACTAGGAAGATGCTGAATCTGGTTCCACCTCCTCCCCAGGTATTTCTGCTTTCCCCAAGGCATGAATCCCCCCAGGGCTTTTGATGAGCTGTGGCTTTTGGAATGTGCAGAGCTACCCTTCGTTGGCCACCCCTCTCCTTAGGATCCCTTTTTCCTGCTGGGCAATCTTTGTTTACGTCCAGTGAGAAATTTTATATGACTTAACTATTTAATTAAGGTTTTTTTTCCTTTCTTGCTGTTTCTCACTCTTAATCTGCATGGAAATTGTTCTTGAGAATATTTGCATCAGTTCTTCTAAAGTCAGTTCCTTGGCAAACTTAGCAGTGCTGCTATAATCCATCCACATCTACCTGCACTGCTTTAACTTACAACTCCACTGAAATCCCTGGAGTTAGTTAAAATGAACCCCTGTGGATAAACAGAAGGGGTTTTGGAAGGGGTTTAACCCTTTGCCTTCCCAGCTGCACAGATTGTGAAGTCCCAGCTGGCTGCCTGGGAGCTTTGCCTCCCTGGAGGGGAGATCAGGTAGATGTGAAGGTTGCTCAGAGCTGGGGTTGGGCCAGATGGCTCAGGAGGCTCCTTCCAGGTTATCAGCTCTGATGAGGTGTCCAAATGCAAAACACATGAGTGCAGAGACACAGCAGTGGAATTGGTCTTGACTCAACACGGCATCTTTGCAATCATTTATAGGACTGTTGTGCTGGAGAGGCTCTAATGCCTCCTTTCCTCTCAGTCACAACACTATTTTTCCTTTTTCCTAAGCCTTTTTGTTGCTTGAATTTCATCCTGGCTGGATATAAAGCTGCCTTGTGGCCTTGCTGGATATGTTGCATGTTGTCCCTGCAGCTGATGGTCAAATGGGTCCTGTCACATATGAAAAACAATAGGCTGGTGATGCAAAGTGTGGAAGATGGTTTTTCCAGGAGGCTTTGTGAGGTTGTGTTTAATTGTGTGGTCTTTTTTTCTCACGCAGGGATGAAGTCCATCAGGTGATACAGACTCTGGCCCAGAGTGATGACATGCCCTTAGAAACTTCTCATCACCCTCTAGCATGACAGCCAGATAAAGCCAGGAAAACATGTCAGGAATGCTAAGGTAGATGTGAAAATTTAAGAGGAAAAACATGGCTGCAGCCCCCTGAAAAGCTCAGCAGGGGCTATGAGCCCACTCTGGTTTTTGTTTGCCTCTACTTTCCTGTAGCCTCTCAAGAAGCCTGGCCTGACTGAGAACTGTGTGTACCATGTTTCTCATCACACCCTGGCAACCATGGGCTTCTGCAGGCCCCACAGCTGAGTTCCAGGTGGTGGTTTTTGCAAAACCCCTTTCAAAAGGATTTCAGGGCCAGTCCTGTGAGACAGCACAGGGCTGGAGGGAAAATCATGTACTACTTGTGTGTGCTGGTTTGTGTCAAACTACATCCAAGAGTCTGGAACAGTGCTGGAAACAGTCCTTTTCTCCTGTTGATAATCTTTCCTGGAGCCCCACCACATCCCTGCTGGAAGGTTTCTCTGCTCTCCTGTCTGGTGGAAGTTGTCACATAGATGGGGTGTCTCATAATCACAGCATTGCACAGGCATCCTCAGGATCTTTGCTGGAGACCTGTGAGACAGGAGAGGTTATACTTCAACCACTCTTCATGGACAAGGATCTGGACTCACTGGAAGGTGGAGTGGCTTCTTTCAGACCATGGCACTTGCCTGCAGGTGGTTGTGCTGTGACCTCCAGCTAGGACATGGCAAGGCAGGTTTGGTTGAAGCTGACTGGGTACTGCTGGCAGTAGGAGTGTGGTGTGGCTGGAGCATCCAGCTGTTCTGCCACTGCCTCAAATGGCTTTTGTACCCTGTGTGGAGCTCAGCTTTGCAGCTGCAGTGGCTGAGCCAAGATCAGCACCTGTGTTTCTGTTTCTTTTGGCTGTCTCATGGGACACTTGTGGCTTTGCCTACTGAAAGGCACGGCAGAGTTTGGATGCTGGGTAGGGATGTGGTGATGCAGCCAAAGTTTGGTTTGGCTCTGGACTCCCTGTCCCAAGCTGGAGCTGGTGGCTTGAACCTGGAGACCTAGTCCTTTTTCTCCACAGACAGAGATAATATTTCTGTGAAAGGAGTGGTGTGGAAGTCAAAGCTAAGTGGTACCAGAGTTACTGATCAAAGACCTGCTTGTGTGGAAAGCTACAAGAAGCCTCACTGTGGTGATGTTTTCCCCTCTGTTGTTACAGTCCAGGAGATGGAAATGTCAGTCAAAACAGAGGCAGCTGAGGGTGAACCAGTCTCTTTGGAGATTGCAGAACAGCATCCTAAAGACATGTCCTCACAGTTGCTTGCATCCCTCACCAGTGTCTGTGCTTGGCTGAGGAAATAGCTCATGGCCGTGTTGAAATGTGTTTGGTTGGGTGACAGCCCAGGTGCAGAGCTCTGGGTGCTGTTTCATTTCCTGTGCATCTTATGCCTCATCTCTTGAGTGCTTTCTCAAGAGGCTTTCTTGTCTCCCACTCCAAATCTCCTCCCTTGTTGACTCTTCACAGGATGGTTTCTACACTTGGATTTTGTCTTCTTCCTCTTTGTCTTCTGAGGCTTTCATGCCTGTTAGGTTCACTGGAGACCTCTGAGAAGGGAGGGATCCTTCTCTCCTTTTTTCTTCCCTGCAAACTGCATGTCCTGGTAAAAGGCCTTCCTCTCTATTGTGTTGTACTGAGTGGCCAGGAGTGTCACTGCTTCAAGTCCAGTTTCTTGGCTCACCCTGAATAAGCTCAGAATTTGCTAGGATTTGTAGTTCCTGACAACCATATCTTTCCTCAAGCATCAGATATGGAACAGACTATTGCCTGCTTGGAGACTATAGACTACTTGCTGGTTTCCCTGGTGGTGGGCTTTGGGTGCAAATCCCAAATTTAAGTTTTCCTTCTCAACCTCTCACCAATTTTCCTGCTGCTCTCATCAGCCAAGGCTGGTGGGAATCCGCCATTCCAAGCAGAATGCTGGGATGGGGCAGGCAGCAAGGTCCTCTGCCACCAATGCTGTGTGGCTTGGTGACTTGGCTTGCACTTGAGTGCAAGAGAAAGCACCTCCTGTTGTCCAGCAAGTGCCATACATGGTGTGTTCCTGATAAAGTGCTGTGTGAAGTCACCTCTCAAACCTGATGCACGGAGCTTGTGCTGATGAGATAAGCCTGTGGTGGGTGGGATCTGCCCTGGTTGGTTGTGTTACACCTGCATTGCACAAAGTGGGTTGCTCAGGCAGTGTTGCATCTTTCTCTCTAATGAGTTTGGGGTGACACCCGCACTTTCACCATTGCCCAGGGCACGAGGAGAGGCTGCTGCAATAGGCAGGGGAAGGAGCCAGGAGGTGAGGCTCCTGCTGCTTAGGCTGGCTGCTGTGGAGTAGAAGGATTTCGGACAAAATCCACACAATTTGGACATGCTCAACACTTCCCCTGAGCTTGTGAGCTTAACATGCCCCCAGGCAGCTCAGTTTCCCCCCACCCCATGCTGTGTGGGGCTGTGCAGCTGAAGGAAGCTGGGGAGGTCGAGTCCTCCCCCAGCCACAGGGGAGTTTAGCTCCCTAAACCATGCCAAGACAATAAGCTGCAGATCAAAGGTAGATGAGGTTGGCCAAGCTGTGTGCACTTCATCTGCCCTTCATCACCCAGGGCTCCTTGGATCCTGCCTGAGGGTCTGTGGGTCATCCAGTGGTGTGGGAACAATGCTTTGGTGGTCTCTGTGTGCAGATTGTGGGGACAGATTAGGCTGCATGGGAGGCATAATCAGGAGATTATCATAGCTTCTCTTATCTTAAATTCCATCTCTTATCTAAATGCCCTCAGTTGTGCCTTCTGCAACAAAAGCTTACAGGTTTGAGTAGAAGTGAGTTTACCAGGTGGTTGCTGTGGTGTGGCTGCGTGAGCAACAGATGCCTGGCTGTGAAGGGAAGCTTGCAATAACTTGTCTTTGGTGCATGATGCTTGTGGAAAGCCTCTGGGCTGACTTCAACCATTTTCTTCTCCTGGACCCCATGCTTGCAGTCTCTGTACTGGCCTAGAGAGTGAGGTTTCATGCTGTGGTGCTGAAAATAGCACTAGAATATGGTGAGTAGAAGCTAGGGAGTGTAAGCTCTTCTTGAAGGAGCTGGGTTTTAGTGCAGCAAGAATGTCCTCAGTCCAGGGCAGATGCCTACTCTTCTTAAAGCCCATCCAGTGTTTCTGCACAAGCTCATTTTGTGTGGGCTGTTTCAGAGGTCTAACAGTTATTAAATCTTACAACCCAAGTAAATAAAACTCCTTCTTTGCTTCCAAGCTGAAGGAGCTGATGTCACTGGAAGCTGTGCTGTGTGTGCCATACTTATGTACCTTCCATCAGGAACTGAGGTGGATCTAGCAGAAATGCTGACTGCCTTCCTTGAGGTGCTTGAGAACTGAGGTAGAGCTGACAGCACTTGGAAATGTGTCATACCTGCTGCAGGTGTTAAGGAAGCATTTGAGGTACATGCTACACACAAAACTGTGCCTCTGCCCAGCACCTAGGTAGGTTGTGAGCTGTGCCAGGGTACACAGTCACTGGGCAAGGATGGACAAGCACCCTGGTGGAAATAGTGACACTATTGCATTCCCTGATTAGTTGTCTTTCCTAATTTCCAGCTCCAGTGTTGAACATGTGTGGATAGAAAAACAACTGTGAATCTTTTCCCATAAAAAGTGCTTTTGTTTTCCAGCAGACTCCAGATGTGATAGAAATGTTTTAGGGTGGGAGATGTTAATTGCCCTTAGCACAAACTCATTTTGCAATGCAGGTATGAGGTGTCATGGCCATATCTGTTATCAGGAACTTGGAGCCTCATGGCTCTTTTAGAGGTAGGTCTGATTTTTTTTTCTGTTACATAGATGCCATAGATGTTTCCATATACTCAGTTGTGTTGTGGAGGAGGAAGCAAGCAGCAATTTTCTGGTTTTCATTCATGTTTAGAGACCTCTGGGCTCTTTGAGGGAAAAAAATTACAATTTTTTTATGACAAAGAAGAAAATTTATTGTCCTGCTTGAAATTGCTTGTTTCTTACTGCTTAGTTGTTCTTAGCCTTCCAAAAGACAAGTGGTTATGACTTCCATGCTGTTGTTGAAATATGATAGACTTCTCATTGGGTAGCATTGGGGAAAATTTTCTTTACCAAAGGTGGAAATTTTGGGAGTCAATTTAGTGCTTCACTGGGAGTCATTCTGCAACATCAGCAAGATGGCATTTGCTTCCAGCCAGTATCTACTAACTTGCTGTGTGTGAAGTTGGGTGAAAGATTTGAGTGAGCAGCAATTTTGCAAAAAAATGTCACTTCCTTTACCCTGAGCCCATCACAGATTTAGCCTGACTTTGCTCAGGGCGGTGCTGGGATTTTTGCTGCTCCCCTGTGCTCAAAGCACTCTCTTGGAATTGCATCCAGGTGCAACTTCCTCTTGCTTCTGACAAGATCTGAATCCATTTTGCCCAGTTCCTAAATCCTACTCATCTTTTTTTATTCAGCATTTTTTCAGTCAAGTAAGGAGCTGCTCAGTTTGTCCTGTGTTGAAGCTCATGAAGATGGGGGAAGATAAACTCTTGAATGATCAAGGCATTAGGACATGAGAGCTAATTCCTAAGATGTCACTCAGCTCTCTAAATCATATGCCCTGGCTTTGCAAGCTGTTGCTGTGATGTTACCTGCTTGGCCAAGCTTGACATGCTTCTCCTCTGGCCTTGGATGACAAAATGACTCTTTGATGTGCATGGTGTCCCCTTCCTTGGACGGCTGCTGTGACCCTTGGATTGAAGTGGAAATCAAGGAGAATTCAGGAACTTTTTTGCCCCTGGAAAATCTTTGCAAATTTTTGCCACGGACTGACCAGCAAGGGAAAAGTGACCAAATAAATTGGAGACCTGCAGAGCAGAAATGTCTCAGGCATAGCAGCTCTTCAGAGCAACAATTGAACTGACTCCCTTTTCTCACACACACAGACCTTTCACTTAGAGGAATAGACCTGAAGTCTAATTCCAGACATCTGGGCTGGATGACCTGGCACTGGGGACAAGTACAGCGAGGATGTCTCTTCTCGGTGTTGAGATGTGATGATGCAGCCTTGTGCAGGTGTGAAATGTCAGCAGTGAATGTTTACCCAGGGTGCCTGACATGACATGCAAGGATCTGCCTGTCATTTTGGACCATCTGTTTCTTGCTGTGAGGTGTCTCTTGCCTTTCCCGGTGTCTTCCCCAGCCTCATTCTTCTCTTTCTAATCATGATCCCTTACTGCAGGTGCTGCTCTTTGCCTCTTCCTGGTCTTCCATCCTAAGCCTGCATTGTAGCCTTCTTCCCACCAACATCCTGGTGTCAGGTTTGGGTTTGGATTTTTGTGGTGAATTTGATTCCATGAAGCGGCACCCCTTTTGTGAACTTGTTTTTCCTCATTTAAGTGGTTCTTGCTGTGTCTCCCTCCCCTTGGCATGGAAGAGACACACTCAGGCTCTGCCTGTCTGACTGGCACTTGCTCAAGCCCTAGGGACTGCAGAGCTTGTCCTGACGTGATCCTGCAGCAGTGGAGAATACCTGTAACACAGAGGAGAGAGCATTCATTGCTGGAGTAACCAGGGAAATGGGAAATGCCTGCCTGACTGCATTAGAGCCCTTATGGTGGCTCTTCCAAAGACTCTGCTCAGGGAAGAACCTCCCCTGGTAGTTTCCCCTCCCTGTTCAGGTCTCGGCAGCACTGTAGGAGAGTATACTTGTGCATCTGCAGGTAATTCTTATCCTGACTCCACAGCATTGGGTCCCTGGTGCAGGGGGAAGGGACCATGTGCCCACTGCAGCCCCATATCAAGTCAGTTCTGCCTTGCTTTTGGTGCTAGGGAAGGGAGCATCCCTTTTCCTCCCTCCTCTGAGACAGGAGTTTTGTTCTGCTGTGGGAGTGCCTTTCTCTAAGGGAAAAGGGGAAGACCCAGGAGGGACAATGCTAGAAAGATCTGATCCTGTCATTTCACTCCCAGCCCTGTGTAGTGTTGGGCACTGTCTGGCCCAGACACCACCACAGTTTTTTGGTGGGCACAGGGTGTCCTGTGCCCTGGCATCTCTCCTCTGGCCATGGCTGGTTCTTACATTGTGGTTTCTCCTCCCTGGGCAGATGATGAATGAAAGAGAACATTTCCCAGGACATCTCTCCTGGCTAAGCCTCTATAGTGCTGTATTTATTTTGCAGGATTGATGCGTTGTGCACTTTTCTCTCTGGCTGATTGAAGCAAACACAAATAACTCTGCTTTTATCTGCCCAGGTCCGGACCCTGCTCAAAGCCTCCTCTTGGCATGACTCACTCCTGGGCAAGCCCTGGAGAAAATAGATGTGGTAATTCAGTTGCAGATCCCATCCTTTTCTCACGGCCCCTCAGCTGGCTTTGTCACATGTGCTCCAGGTGGCTGACAGGAGAGCAGGGTGCTCTGAGCAGGAGCCTTGCATCAGCCAAGTGTCTTTTCCTGCCTCTTCTGCCTGCTCCAGCCCTCCCAGAGGGATCCTTCTGGTTGACAGGGTACTTGGTCCCACAGCCAATTTGGGACACTTTGTCAGCTGTGACACTTTGGCTGTGGTATAGGTGTTGGTGTATACTGTGTTCTTGATCCATTGAGCAGTTCATATGAAGTAATTAATAAAAAATGTGCACTGTCACTTCTGTTGATGTCCTGGCCTTTGTTGGTTTCTGCAAGGGTAAATTTTGTTCGCTGAAAGTTTTGTTGTTTTTACAGAATGCCTGTTTTTATCATCCTGTTTTCCTTTCTCTCATTTTGCCTTTCTGTGTCCTCCTTTTTAATCCTTAAGTAAAAACTCATTATAAACTAAAATCAGTATTTTAGGAAAAACAACATGAAATTGAAGGGGGAAGCTGGAATCCAATTTGATGGATAATGAATAATCCTAGACTCAGAAAACCCTCAGCTATTTTTTCAAAGCAGCCAGTGCACTACTGGCTTGATTTGCTGCTCTAAATATTGGCCAGGTTCTTTCAGCCTTTGGGAAGGTAAATGAGAGGCTGTTGCCAGGTTTGGTTGGTATTGCATGGATGATGAAAGGGCCAGAGGAAGGGGCAGATGTGTAATTGTGAGTGGGAGCTCAGCCATGCGGGCTGGCAGCTCGAGGTGTAGCACAGAGCCGTGTGCTTGATGTGGGATCTCCCTTTGCCACGGCTCCAGCGCCAGCCTGGGGGATCACTCACGCTGGCTCCAGCATGGCAGGGTGCTGAAAGCCTTCCTGCCCATACCAACAGCTTGGTGACTACCAAGCCCCCCTGCCATTTCCATGCTGCTCACAACTGAGGGGTTTTGAGTGCTGACACTCCCCACACAGCCCAGAGTGGTGGAGCAGTCGGACATCAGTGGGCAGGTTTGTGCTGTGATGCCCTTCCTTCCGTTCTTCCTTCCTTCCTTGGGTCTTAGGAGGAGCATCTTTGTTTCAAGTCCCACGTGTGACAGCTGAAGCTTTGTTCTCTCTGTCTTCACTGAATCAAGTTTTTATTCTGCTTTCATTCACACTCTGCATCATCATAGAACCATGGAGAGGTTTGGGTTGGAATGGACCTTAAAAATCATTGAGTTCCAGCTCCCTGCCATGGACAAGCCCATTCACTAGATGAGCTTGGTCAAAGCCCCTGTGCAATCTGGCCTTGAACATGGAGCCCTTTCTGCTTGACATGCTGGTAACTCTTAAACTCACAGAACTTGTCTGCCTCTCATCTTTCCATGCTTACAAAGCCCTTGCTGTTGGTTAGCTCCAGGACAGCTGTCCTCCATTCTGCCCCCTGAGGCAGGTTGCTGCAGGAGGACCTTCTTGGCACAGCCTGACCCTTGGGTTTGGACCTGTCCCCAGCCCTGCCTAGCACAAGGCTTGAGCACAGACCTGAAGGAGGAGATAAGTACAACCTTTTTGTGTCCAACTGGAAGCATCTCCTGTTTCCAGCAGCAATTGTGAGGGATGCCAGGAGCTTTGAAGAGGAATCAAGGGCATGTATAGACTCCTCCTTCTCTGGCAGGCAGCCCTTGGAGGCGATGGTTTAAACTCTGCTTCCCCTGCCAAAGATGGTTTCCATCATGCTTAAGAGAGGATGGCTTCTACAGGAATTTATAGCCTGTTATTATCACAACACAGGCTTGTCCTCCAGGCTCTATGGATGTACCCCTATCACCAAGGCTGCTGTTACTTTCCTGAGGGGCTGCACCTTGCAGGTTGAAGTCTGAGGAGGGTGCATCAGGCTGGGGTTTGTCCTGCTTTTCACTGCAAGGACTTTCTGTCTTGTGCTGGCCATGTCACACCTGCACAGGGCTGACTTGACTGGCCAGATGATGGAAGAGACCAAGTCTGTGAGCACAGTTACCTGAAAAACAAGAAACATTTGAAGATGTATTTTCCCTTGTCTTAATAACTTTCCAGTGGAGCTAATGACAAAGCTAAAGCTACATTGCTGCCACCATGAGTGCAAAGTGGTCTCCAGTGGTCTCTGGTCTACTTGCCACAGGTGCTACCCTGAGCTTCCTGATCTGAGGAGGTTTTACTACTGTTGGATGGGGGATTTTTTAGCAAGTTGGCCAAGGAGGATTCTCCAGCAGCACTGCCTCAGGGATCCTGGCTGTGGTCCCTGCCTGTGCCTGGCCGTGCTGCAGTCAGATCCAGTAGCATCGTGTCCATTTCCATGGCAACAGCATGTGCATGACCATAATAAAGTCAGATTACAGCTCCTTCCCTGTGTGTGCGGGCAGGAAAGCAGTTTTCTGAGGTAAGAGCTCATATGATTTGCAAAGGAGCATTTTGACTGGGTAAAGGCAGACTTTCCAGTGGCTAGGAAGGCTGTTTATGCAATGCTGGAACTGCTAATGAAGATGGAGTGAATTTCCTGGGATTTTTCTTTTTTTTTGCTCTGCAAAGCAGATTTCCTGCACATGTGTAGTAGGAATTAAATGTAAAGGGTGATTGTTCAGAAAGGGCTACAGAACAGGTCTCTGAAACTTGCTCGTCCCATGGGGTAATAACATGGGCTGTGTATTTTCTCAGAAGTGGCTTTAATACTGTGGGATCCAGTCTCAGCTTGGAGTCTGCTGCTGGGATGGCTGTTTGTCATGGGCTGAATGCCAACAGCCAGGCTGTGGGGAGAGCTCACACAGCCCTTGAGTTTAATCTCTGAAGAGCAGGCGCTGAGCAGCACTCTCAGCTTGGCCAGTGATGAAGACAGTCTCCTCTGGAGATGTGGTGGAGTCCAAAGGGGTCCATTTGGTACCTCTGGAAGTTTCTTCCAAATGAAGCCATGGTAGGGCTGTTGGTAGGTCGCTGGCTGATGTTGTTGGGGCTGTTGGTTGGTTGCTCTCCAGCATGGTCAGCACCATGGCTGAGTTTGCAGGAGTCTGAAATGATGAGTCCTTTGACCCCAGCATTGCAGTTGCAGCACTTTGGTTAAAAAGGCAGGAACCCTTTTAATGTGGTCAGACCTGGCCTTCCTTGTCCAGTTCAACTACAGCTAGTAAGGTGAGATTCTTGGTCAGGCTTAGGAACATAATTTCTACTTCAGTATCAAACTGTACACAAGACCAAAAGGATTTAGGCACCACATGGGTTTTGGAGGACCAGGCATCTAAGCTGTGCTGAAGAGGGAGTGGGGATGATAGTGTGGGAAGGACACCAAGGAACCTTGCTGCATTCTGAGAACACCTGATGTATCTTGGTGAGGTTTCTGTGGTGGCTCCTTGCTCATTCTCATGGGGCAACATCAAAGGAGGCTGCCAGGTGAAACAAATAGAGATCAAGGTAATACATCATCATGGGAGAGCCTTGAAAGCCCTGGCTGAGGGAAACCTGCCTGATTGGCTCCAGTGGGGCTGGCAAAGCTGGCTTTTCCCAGCACAGTATGTGGGGTTGTGCTGGCCCTTCCGTGGGCTGTGTGACAACTGTGCATGGATGAGGCTGTTGGACACTGCCCAGGTGGCTGCTTACAGCAGAAAATAGGGCAGTGCTGGGGCAGGTGTTGCAGCCAGAGGAAGCTCCCAGAAGGTTCTAGGGAAGGGTTTGGTCGTGGGTTAAAAAAGGACAGGCCCCAGGTACTGTCAAATGTCACTGAGGTTCAAGACCACAAGCATCCTGTGGTTTTGTGTTTCCCCTTCCCGTCCCTGTCACCACCTCTGCTGCGCCCCTGAAGATGTGGCTGTGAGCTGAGTGTGTGTTTTGGAGGTGGCACCCGGGTAGCACCCACTGACTCACCCAGTGGGTGTGAAAACCAGGGGCTGGCTTTAGCACCAGCCCTGCCAGAGGGATCTCAGCAGTTTCAAAGCATCCTTGCTGCTTAGCCCAGCTTGGCTTGCTTTCAGCAGCCTTTTGCTTGAGCACCAAATCCTCCTCGGGAAGTGCAATATTCATGAAGGAGACACGTTAATTAGCAAGCCGTCTGCTCCCTGCTTTGGCATGTGAGTAGGTGGTGTTACCTCTGGAATTAGGTTGAAATCCGTTTGGTATTTAGGTGCATTTGATTTGCAAGAGCTTGTAGGCCCCTTAAAGAGCACCTCTACAGCACGTTGAGCTACACACAACCTTCATGTGGTATGTTTTCTTTCAGTCACTCTGGGACATGCAAGGACACCTCATGCCCAAGCTGGTGTCCCCTGGCCATCTTAACAAACTGTGGGCAGCTGACCACCAGCATTCAGGACAGATCCAGTCATTCCTGAGATCATCCTCTCTTGCTGGCAGAGCAGCCATCAAGAGATCCATGATCATCTCAGACTTGGTCGTGGAAGTTGCTCAGGGGAAGCTTGTTCTTAAATTTCACTGTGTTTGGAAGTCAAATGAGCAAACCCCAGCTATGCAGCTTCACAGCAGCTCTGTGTGGCTTTGCTGCTTGTCCCCAGCCTGGAGAAATGTTATGGTCTCTGGTCAAGAGTTTTGAGCTCCAAAGGGGATGCGCTGCAGCCTCTTATTGAACCCCAGTGGCATGAAAGGAAACACAAAATGGTTAAAACATCATCAAACCAAATTAATTTCAAATAAATTCCTGACTAGTGTCACCACTATCACTGTTCCAGTGTTAGTAAATTGTCTTCAAGTATCAGTAAGTTTTGGCAACTTCTCTTGAGCACAAGAAGCTAGAATCTCTGTTATCAGGCTTTTATTTCCCCTGAATCTTTATAAGATATCTCTCTTTTCTGCTGAATTCTAGGAGTAAGAAAGTGAAGATGCTAAAAAAGACTAAAAATCTTGCTTGTGTTGTAATTGAGAAATTGAAGTTTCTTCCCTTTTGTAAGTGATTTTTCAGTGGTTTCAATATTCTTTTCTTCTTTTGCTTCTTGTCGTAGCAAAAACAATGAGAGGAAAAAATGAAAGGCATGAAAAGACCAAATGTTTTTAATTTTCTGGTTAATCTCATAAGAACTTTAAAAAGTAAAGAAACGGCTTATGCTAGTTTTTGGAAAAAGGCAGAGAAATTCCAGATTCTGCCTGTCATTTTTTCCCCCCACTTGAAATAATCCATCCAACCCTAAATTAAAACATTTGATTTGGAAACTGGGGCAGAAGGTGAGTGTTTGTGGGTGTGTTGGCAGGGGCATCCTGAGCAGAGAAAAGCTTTTGGAAGGGCAGGATGCAGCCCCAGCACTGCAGGGTGAGCTATACTGGGACTGTCTTTGGGTGAAACCATGGCGGGTGCTGCTGGGGTGGACGAGGAGGTGAAGACGCCAGCCCAGAAAATCTTTAAATACTTCCAACACAGGAGCTCAGCCCCCACTCCTGTTAATTTGGGAGCTACTCTCAGCTGCTCTCTCTGGCTCTGAGGGATGCCCCACTCCCAGGGTCAGCAGCCTGGGCACCCAGCACCTCCCAGGACAGCTCCTTGCCCTCTCTGCCTGGGTGTTGCGCTGGACACCAAGGAGACTGGAGGAGAAACCCTTGCTGCAGTGAGTGGTGAGTGCCTCCTTTCCTATTGGAATCCCTCTGGAAGATGTTCATCACTAATGCCCTGTTCCTCTCATTTAAATGAAGGTTTCTGCATCCACATGCATTTGTGCTCTGGACCACATGAGCCTCTGCTCCAGGATCTTGTCCTTGGGGTAGACAGAGGCTTTGCTGAGCCCATGGACTCCTGGTTATCTGCAGCATGAGGGTGCTCCCAAGCCAGGTTCAAGACAGACTGAGCTGGGTGAGTTGTTTCCTTCCTGCTTTCCCTGAGCCTTTTCCCACCAGTGTCACCCAGCTCGCTGAACAGGAGACCTGGGAGGCTTCTGCTCCATGGCAGTTCCCTCATTTGGGTGCACCCAGCTGCACTCTGTGAGCAGCCAGGCTTCCTTTCTGCTGCCTCTGGAAGCAAATCCCGCAGCAGGGGACCGCTGTTGTGCCTGCTTTGCCCAGCTGATGATGTCAGGGAGGAGAAGGGTTGTTGGGAGAGAATGACTTCATGGAGCCGCTCCGGGAATTGGTCACCCCTCCTCGCAGCGAGGGCTGCTGGAAGGGAGCCAAGCAGAAGCTCTGCCAATGATGTCTTCATCCTCATAGCCCAAAGCAGGCAGTGTTTGCAAAGCCTGAGGTGATGCTGGTCCATGAGGGGCCAGCCAGGGATGACTGTGTAGCTTTTGGTGGCTCTGCTCGAAGCCCCAAGAGCCCCAAGGTGTGTTTTGGCTTGTGGATCACAGTGGTGGGTTTGGATGGCCCTGGAGGAGGGGACAGGAGGACATTGGCTATTTGGCTATGAACCCATGATGGCTGAACCCCACAGTCCTGAGCCCCACAGTCCTGTGAGGTGAGGATTTCCACATTTACAATCATAGTGATGTTCTCCAGCTGTCCCTGAAGCACAAGAGGGATCTCCTAATGCAGCACAACTTTTAAGGGCTGAATTGATTGCTGGTGAAAAAACCCAAGCCTCAGTATGCTATGAGATATCCCTGCATCCCATCATTGCCTCAGAAGAGCATTGCAGAAGCACTCCAGCCCTGGTGCAAGGGCTGCATGTGGCCAGAGCCTACCCACTGTGTATTGTCCAGGAAGGATTCCTTTTGCTTTTGCAAGAGTAAGAAGAAGGTTTGTTTAAAAGATCTCCACTGGAATACCAAAAATTTAAAATGCTTTAAAATGGTCTGTTTTGCATTGGGAAGATGTAGAAATGCAGAATGGATAGCTCTTGTAAGCTGCCCCACCTGAAACACCAGAGGGTGGAAACAATTAATGAATTAATTTCACTATCCCCATTGGAAAGGTGCTGGCCACAGCCCTGGGAAGCAGTTGATGGGGATGTGGAAGGCAGCTGCCTCCCTTGCTTTGATCCAAGCCAGTGTGAGCACTTGTCCAGAAAGGTGGGGTCATGCTGGCATCTTGCAATGCCAGAGCCTGAGATGAGACATGGCTTCTCTTTGAAGTCAGGATCAACAATCTCTGAAAAGAATATTAATTAAACAAAAGCAAAACAAAAAGCAGGACCTACTCCTTTCCACTCCCTTATTAGGAAGATATGGCAAAGCCTTTCCTGTGTTTGGGTTGGTGCTCAGAGAAGAGCGGGGAAGATTTCTAGCAGCCTATCTCCTTGGTAATGGGCCCACTTCAATCCTGTGGTTAATTATATTAAATAATTATGAGGTTTAGCTCACCCTGTGCCTTTTCACACCCTGGGTGACTATTGATGGCAAGGACCAGACAGAGCATTGAGGGGGGCTGGACTCCATGCCCAGCCTCAGCACTCTGTGCTGGCCCCTCTCCCAATGCTGGTGAGCTCAGAGGTGCCCAGGCTCATGTTGGCTGCATGTGGAGCATCTGGAGCAGGGAGTGATGCAGAGGGAGCATCCAGAGCGCTCTGGGAAGCTCTGGTGCACAGGGCCAGGAGCTGTTCTGTCTTGCTGTGTAATGAAATACTGCCACACCTGTGTAAATTTCCCCATAGCCTGGGGCTTGGGTGGAAACGTATGGGATCATTAAATCAAGCTACTTAGGAGCTACTTGAAGATGGAAGGTATGAAATCCACATATGAAATGGTGGTCATGTCTAGGCCATCCCCTGAGCACCTGACCAGTGACTCTGGCTTTTGGCTGGTGCCCCTGAGGGACAGGCAGAGCTGGCTTGTGCAGAAAGCCCAGCTGAGCTTCTCCTCCATGTTGCAGACTGTTTGAGGCTTGCCTGGCAAGGCCAGGATGTCACCTGGCATGAGAAGCCAGCCAGTCAGCAAGCTCAGGTGGTGCCTGTAAGGACAGGGGGATTGAGAAAGAAGTGTGTGGATCTGGGATACAGAGCTGGTCCTGCTTTGAGGCATGGTTCATGCCACTTTCAGAAAAGTTCTGCTTAACTCCTCTGCATTTGTACTTCCTCCTTCCCCTCAGCTGAGGTCCCAAGGAATTGGGAAGGAAGCTGGAGGGAGAAAAAGGCTTATAGTTTGAAAGGCCTTGTGTGTTTGGCAGCTTCTGTAGTGCTTTGCTGCATGCACTCCAGAAGAAGGCTCCAAGCAGCTCCCTGCTTATGTGTATCCCTGGGGAATTCTGTCTAACTCCCCAGCCTTCCCTTCCCAGGCTATTAATTCTTGGGAGCTGAGGCTGTGTGCTGAGCTATAGTAATGCAACATCTTTTCCTTTGGTAGTCAAGACTGCAGGGTAGCAAGCTGATTGCAGGGGACGTCCCACACCACATCTTCACTGTACAGCTCATCAGTGATGTATCTTACCTCTGGGCAAGGGGATGGATCAGATCATGAAAGCCACATTTTTCCCTTGGAGACTTGTGCAGTGCTGGAGCAGCTCCAAGCACAGCTCCCAGGCTTGCTCCATGCTGCCAAGCTGCAGTGATACAGGGGCTGGGGATCTTGGTTTTGGCTGGAGGAGCAGCAGTTCTGGTACAAGCAAAGAAGATGCAGGGAAGTTGTCTTCCTCCTGTTCCACTTCATGTTGCCTTCCACACATGTGCAGTGTGAGGGATGTTCTCCCCTGCCTTTGCATGGCACTGGGTTGGTCTGTAAATCCCTGTCTCCTGCATGGGGACAAATGCAAATGCTCCATCTGCCATGGCCTCCCCAGGTGACATTCAACATGTGCTTCCCTGTGCTCTGACTGCCTCCTTGCAGCCTCAGCTCACAAGCACCACTCAGACTTTTAGCATCTGCTCTCTTTAGCTTTGCAGCCCTGAAATGCGCACTGGCTTTGTCACATGTTATGTGCTGCTGACTGTGGGATGTGCCCAAATATTGAGTGACTTCCCAAGCTGAGCCTAACTGTAACCGATGGGATCTAGGGCTGTTTCTTTCCACTTGGGTCATGAAGAGAATTTGGATAAATAATTAGAAGAGCTGCTGCCTTCCCCAAACTGCTGGTGGGAGAGGCAACTGCCAGGAGAGAACTGGGTTGGAGGTTTGCTTGAAGAAAGGGGAAGTGAAATTCTACTGGAGATACCACACTGGATCTGAAGACACCTTAAGTATTTTGGAGAGGACCAAGACCGATGCTAGATGGTAGTAAATTGCTACCAGAGGGGATATTTTGGAACCAAAAACCCAACTCTAGAGCTTGATTTTGGGTTCCTCTTTGTTACAAAAGGGGCTCAGCACATGGGACCTGCCTCTCCCAACAGGACGAATAACACACCAGCTGTATCCCCCTTCCCAGGGCAGCTCCCATTAGATCACTTTAAATCCAGCCCTGCTTGACCTTTGTGTCCAGTTTAAACAGCATGACCGAATCCTTGCCCATGGGGAAGCCTTGTTTGAATGTGGAGGTAATAAGATGATTTGAACACAAGAGCTGATAGTTTCAAGTAACTGAAACTTAACCTCGCTGCATAAAGCGTCATTGTCCTGCCACAGAAATGCTCTGTCCGGGAGAGCACAGCTGCAGGGGAAATAAATGCTCTTTTTTTTTCTTTTTCTTGCTCTTTTTGCTGTTTGTTTGTTTAAAACCCAGGGCCCTTGAGTTGGTTTGCTCTGGTCGGCTATGGCAGTGGTGGGATGTGGGTGCTGAGCTCTGCCCAGGGAGCTGGGGTTCCCTGACTGACAGCAGGGCAAATTCCCTTTAATGCAGGGAATTAAGCCCAAAGCAAAACCATTGATGGTCATGAGTTTAGTTGAGATCCAGGCCAAATCCTGTTTCCATTGAAGTTAAATGGGAGCTTTAGCTGCTGGTTTCAGAGGGATCAGGGCTGGGACCTGCTGGCAAGTGTTGAGTACATCTGCCCTACTGACCTCAGCAGGATGGGCTGCCCTGACCAGGGGTGGGTTCTGGCTTTCTGGGTGCTGCAATGATCCCAGAGCACTTAGGGTGGCAGTGGGTGCTCAAGCTGTGCTTTGCCTCCCCTGTACAGGTCCTGACTCCAAAACAAGCCCACCTTCCTCCATTTGAGCCATCACCAGGCAGCAGCTGCTGATTTGTCATTTGCCTTCTCAAAACCATCTCCTTGTATGGAAACAGTTCATCACTGCCTGCAACCAGCAGGCAAACCAGCAGGAACATCAGATCCTGCCAGTATCTGTTTTGAACATCAAGGCAAGTGGGCCTGGGACAGCCTTATCTGGGGTAGAACATTACTACGGGTGCTGTTCTAGAACTTCTGCTTGCCTGCTGCTGCCGTGCCTTGAGGCCAAGAAGAGCACTTCCAGACAGGCTGACCTTCCAAGGTGTGTTATAAATGGAGTGAAAACCCGGGTATTTTTGAATACATGTATATGAGTGGTTGTATTGGACTGAAAGTGCTGGTTCTGGATGCTGGGAGCTGCAGGAGCAATCACCTCCATCAGTGCTGCATCTCCAGCTCAGGGCTGGAGAGACCTGGCTTAGGGCTGTGTTGTCCAACACACACAGTTGTTCTTCCAGCAGTTCAGACTGTGTGAAGGTAAGAGGCAGAGGGGTTATTTTGTTTGTTTAGTTTTATTTTTAAAAAACTTCCTTTATTTTTAAAATTCCTCGCCCACACAAATCCATGGGGTGAATAAGCAAAGTCTTAGTCCAGCTGGTTTTGGGCACTTTGAAATCCCCCTGGGGATTTTTTATCTGGCAGGGCTGGGATCCTCTCTTCCCGGTCAGAGCCAACATAAAAACATTTCTACTGATTAGTTGCACTTATTTATTTGTCCAAACACACAGCAACCCAAGCCTGTATTTGTGTGTGTACTCAAATGTCTTCCAAAAACCACTCCTACCACCCCTGCAAAATAGTTGGAGGGTGACACAAGAGTGATAAACATCTGGCCATGGGAATGCTCTGGAGTGAATGAACAGGGAGTTGTGAATGGGGACCAGTGGTGCTGAAGTGCAGGTGACTTCACCCACATGAGACCCAGATAACCCAGGCTTCGATGCCCTTGTGTCCCAAGGGAGAGGCAGTGACCCAGAGCACCCAGCTCAGAAAAGTCCCTTGCTTAAGGAAGAGGCTTCATCCAAGCTTTTCTACTCAATCTACTGGATTGAGGCTGGACTTGTGATTTCAGTTCACACCTGTGTTGGCCCACAGGGGGAAGCTAAGGTTTGTGATCTGTGGCAGGAATCGGCTGTCCTGTTTGTCAAAGCTTCCAGTTTGATGATGGGAAGATGGAAGAAATTCTTCTTGTTGGAAGATGTAAGAAATTCTACTCCTTGGGACTGAAATAATGTCACTTAATTGGTAAGACACTGGGAAAGCCTCAGAGACCAGAGTCCACACCAATTGCCAGTTCACATGCTAGTGAAATCCTGCTGTTGTAAGTATATTCCTAGACAAATGTGATTTTTGTGCTTTGGGAAGTTAGCAAAATTGTATTATTTTTTATTATTTTTCAAACATTGCCTCTACAAGCTACTCAGAGTTCTCCAAGAAAATATCTTTGCCATTACTACTAAATAGGTGCTTTTTAAACGCTTTGGAAAAATGAATGCTGAAATGAAATCCAGAAACAATTAAATAATCCAGTTTTGAAACCTTTTTAACTGTAAGTTATTTTCTCTGGTTTATCAGTGTCTTCCCCAGTCTCTTCTGGAATGCTTTGGGTTTTGCTTAAAAATATGCAGTAGTGGGAAATGGTTTAGACAGAAGATCCAGCCCTTTTTTTTGCATGTGCTCAACACAGAGGCAGCAACTATTAGAAGAAAACCCCAAATATTTTCTGCCTGACGTGTTTCTCATCTCCCACTGTTGTGGGCACTGGGAAATGCAGGAACACACTGCCCAGCTGCTGGCAGTGCCCTGAACCTGCCACTTGCTCTTCTTTCCCAGGGCAGCACAAATTGACCCTCCAAGCTCAACAGAAGTTTCATGGTCCAGCTTTATAGGCCCACAGATGCCACAACCCACATTGCTAGGAGCCCAGCTTGGCTCTGAGCCCTTGGAGGTGCTGCTGATGGGGGATTCCATGGACCACCTGCTCCTGCACCTTGCTGTCTCCTATTCCTCATCTGCAGGACATTTGCAGCTCTCTTAGGAATTACTGGTGTCCCAGCATCTCACCACTTTTTGACCTGAATCTCTAGCCCTTCTGTGCTTCCCTTCTTCTCTCTGCTGCCCATAATTAGGGGTGGATCTCAGACAACAGGAACAAGTAGGGGTGGGAATGTTGATGTGGCTCAGGCTGTCTAAGGAGGACCTCAGTGATTAACTTGGACAACAAGGTCTAGGGTGGCTGTGCTCTGGAATGGCTGTGATCTCCCAAAGGCCTCCCCTTCTGAACCTGGGGTTCTTTGGCAAGTACCAGACTCAGATCCTAAAAAGCTTCAAGCCATATGTGGCTTGGCTTGCTCATCTCAAACTGGAGGTATCTGATGAAGCTTCCACGGTGGTCCAGAGCAGGGACTTGGCTCTGCTTGCATCTCCTTGGGCAGAGGTATTTCCAACTGCCAGCATAACATATCACTTTTCTTCTCCAGCACAGATGTGCAAGCAGGGAAGCTATGTCAAATCACAGGGGATTATCTACTGTGGCCCTTGAGAAATCTTTTTTTTTTCCTTCATTTGGTGGACCTGTGCCTTATCCCAGCTGGTGAAGAGCTGGTTTATGATTCATGGCTGGAAAGAGAGGCTGCATCAGAGAGTTTTGGCAGTAGCCAGGCTGAAGGTGGACTGGCTGCAGAAGCTGTGAAGGCTCAAGCAGCCCCCCCAGGAGGTTCCCTAGCTGTTCCCAAGCCACCTGCACCTCTCTTAGAGGCAGCCCCTTGCTGGCATTGAGATTTCTCTGCAGAGTGCCTTGGTCCTAGGAGGACTTTTTTCCTCATAGGGAGGGTTGCATGGAAATAATCTGATGTGGGAATCTGCTCTTTGCACTGAGGGGGTTAAAATCTGCTCCCTCCTTCTAGGCTGACCATGGAAAATACTGCTCATGCCTGGGACTATGCAAGACAGAAACTAGGGCTCCTAGGATACAGTTATACAAATAATACAACTTGTTCCACGAGCAGCGGAAACCAGCAAAGCCTGGTTTCCGATGGGTTTATGTTGTGGAGTAAAGGACGTGCATGAGCTTTCATGGTCAGTAAAAGCTAAACATGCACCATCACCTTCTCATCAGCCACCAAACTTCACAGAACTTACATTCCCATAATAACAGGGAGCCCCTGTACCATGTGGCTGAAAGTGTCCAAAAAGGAGGAGAGCTGGAGAGGTGGGATGCAGGGGTGGTGTGGCTGTGAGAACCTTGTTTCTATAGAAAATCAGGTTGTAAAAATGATGATGCAGGCAGACAAACACTGGGCTAGTTTAATGATGTTTCCATTATTTCCTAGCTCAAACTGTGCATCTGCTTTGTAATGATGATCATTTTGCCAGGGCCAAAAGCACTCAAAGGCAGAGATTTTACATGATAATGTAGCATATGGGGTACCTTGGACCCACAGGGAGAAGTGTCATTCTGTTTGGCAGTCTGGCTTTTGACCTTCAAACTGAAGAAACTTGTGTCCCACTTCCCATTTCAGCCCAGACTTGGTGTTTTTGCTTTGATTGCCTCTCAGACCTTGGGATATCTGGTGGTCAGTGTGTGATAAAAGCAGAGCCCTGCCCCTGTCCTCTGCACCAGGCCTGAGTGACCCCTGAGCTGTATCTGAGAAGATGCAGCTGTCCACATATCCAGTTTCTGGTGACCACATAAAGAAACCAGCAGCTCAGTTTTCTACTTTTTTTCTGCTGGGATTGCGTCATATTTGATTTCTAGGAGACAATACATGAGTGATGAAGATGTTCAACAGATGCATGCTGGAACCTAACAGAAGCCAGACCTTCATCTATTTGTCACAAGCCCCTTCTTAGGAGCAGCACCAGCTCATGCCACCCTTTCAGGGATAGGGGAGCAGTGGAGATGAGGAAGAGGTTTCTGACTAAACCTCACAAAGACATGCTTGATGATTTTTGTCAGGATGGGGTGCAGGCTCCTTGGTGATGCACTGGTCATTTTCATGAGGGTGGCAGTGGGGCCACTGGTGTCCCTTGACTCTGAGCCACCCACCCTTGGGGAGAGGCCCCAACAGAACTTGGTGTCCTGTGAGAGAGTGGGGGCTGGGAGAGCCCTGTGCTTGTTCCCACTCACCTGAGTAGGAAGCAGCATGGTCCATACTGTCCCCCAGTCTCCTGAGCCAGCCATGGGAGCTGTGTCTCTGGTGTACTCCTTGACAATTTGTCTCTGGGTTTGAGGGATGGGCATAAAAGCTGTGCCTGGCCAGATGAGGTGGCAGGAGGCTGCTGGGAGCACAGCCCCGAGCCATGGCGTTGGCAGGAGGTGACACAGCTGAGGTGACTCCTTACTGCCAGCACACAAGCCACTTCTGGGGTGCTCATTAACAGGGGGAGGAGAGGGTCTCAAGGTAAACAGAGCAAGGCTGGCAGATGACTGCGCCATCTCTGCGCAACCTCGTCTAAGCCTATTTTTATAAATCATGTGAAACCCAAATTAGAATTTTATCCATCTGCTGTGCTGTAAGTCGCTCTTCCACCAGCACAGCAAGCCAAGAAAATGCTCTTAACTCCCTAAGATCTGCTTTGAGTGTGAGCAGGTTTTGTGTACAGGGCCCATGGCTGGTGTGGGGGATGCTGTGCTGCACATCCTGCAAGGCTGCAGGACAGGCTGTCACCAGGCCCTACAGTAGACAGCAGTGTCTTGACATCAAAGGTGAGCCAGACAGAGGTGTGGATGTTCAGTGAGAAGTCTCCAAGGCTCCTCACTGTGTGTGGGAGGACAAGGGCTCACCTCTGCCTCATGTGTGATACAACCATGGCTGAAAGTGTGGAGTGAGACCATCTCTGCCTGACTCCTGTCCCAATGCTGAGGCTCAGACACTGTGGGGTGAGCTTGCTATGGCTTGGCACAGTGAAGAAGGTCAAGAAATGCTTTCTGCTCTTTCCCATGTGTCCTACTTGTAACAACGGTATACTTTTAGCCTTTCCTTCAGGGAGGCTGTTACCCCTTTGCTCTGCAGATGCCCAGTGCTCTGCATGGGACAGCTCCTTGAAAGAGTCACACCCAAGTAACCTCGGTGTGGCCACAGCTCTGTGCCTGCCTTCATGTGTAGTCACTGAACCTGCCACTCCTGTGGGAGCACACACTTGTGGGAGCATCCCAGGGCCACTCCTGTGGGAGCACACACTTGTGGGAGCATCCCAGGGCCAATGACACAGCCGGGCTGGACGCTGCCCTGGCAGCCTGCACAGGGCTGGCCCTGCCTCAGCACAGCAATTTCTAGGAAACACATTGCCTCCTCACACAGGAGGTCCCTGATGGAGATGATGACTCACCAAGGGATCTTTTGACCTCTTTACCCGCCACTGTTACAACCTGCCTTTCTTGACATTTAGTGCTTTTCTTGTCATTAAAAAGAATTTTTTAAAATTAATATTATTATTGTTATTTTCCCCTCGAATTGAAGATTTCAGTGAACAGTTTGGGGGGTAAACAAGCAGAGATGACACTGTGGAGGAACAGTTGGTCAAGTTTGTGAGAGATGGAGCCAGATCTAAATATGGCACAGCCTCGCTGGTACGGAGCAGAAGGAAGGAGGCATATGTGTCTGAGCAGTTGGATTGCTGCATGCTCTGTTAGATTTCCTTAACATCAAGTGCGTATCTTCCTCTTTTCTTCCCTTTTTAGCATAAAAAAAGGAGTAGAAGCTCACCAAAAATGTCTTTGGGTGGAAATAGGGAAGGGCTATGAGGAGGTGATGGACCCTCTCCATCCCCACTGGCTCACTTTACGGGTGTAGGCAGATATGTCTGGATGATGTGCTCCTCCTCAAGGACCAAACCAGGAGGCCTCCCCCAAAATTTGGCCTGGAAAAGGCCTTTTCCCAGGTGACCTCCATGCTGCTTGGCATTGATGGAATGACCACTTTGGGCCATGTATCCCCCAGAATCCAAGATCTGCAGGAGGGAGGAGATCACCAGTGTTCATCTGGAGATGCCGCACAATCTCAGCCTCTCATCTGGGCATCTGCCCACCAGGAGCAAGATGGACCAGGTGCTCTGGGCTGTGCCCTCAACCTGGGCATCTCCTCCAAAGTCCCAGGCCATTTTGTTGACAACAGAAAATCCAGTTCCCTCTAGCAGTTAGTTCCTCCTGCGAAGTATGTCCTCACACCTCACTGGCTGCATGAGCTTTTTGAGCCCCTTTGTCTGCTGACAAAAAGCCTGCAGAGAAACCAATGTCCTTGGAGTGTGTTCATTGCTGAAAAGAGTTGCACAAATATTTCACTCTCCCTCTGTGGCTGACTGTGGAGACAACCAGAGGTCAGGCTGTGCTGGGGAGAGACAATGTTCTGCTGGATGCACACTGCCACTCCTCCTGTGGCTCCTGTCTGTCCTGGTGGGCAACTCACAACCCCTGGGCTGGGGCACTGAAGCTTTCTTTGTGGGATGTTCTTGCTGCATTTTCCCACACACAGGGAAAGGCAGGGAGCTGGAGAGGAGAAGCCAAAGGTGAGACTTGGAGAAGTTGTGAGAAGTTGCAAGCAGCTTCAGTCAGGGCTGTGTAAAACATGACCTCCACTAAAAAGTCAGTATTTGCCAGCAAATAACATACAGTTTTATGTTTGTTTAATTGCCTCGGTCTCCTTAACTGCATTTTAGATCAGAGACCCCAAAATCCTCAGCACAGGAGAAAGAGCTACAGAGAGAGAATGAACAAGGCAGGTCCCAGAGCACTGATTATGCTGCCTGGTGTGTTCCAGTGGTGTCAGCTGCCTCAGAGCAGCACCTCAGCTACTTCTTCTGCCCTCTGAAGACTTGTGTGAAAATGACCAAGAAACAAAGGGCCCAGGCTGCTCCTGGAAGAGGAAAAGGCTATTGGTGTTGCTTGTTGGTGAAGGGGCCGAGGACAGTGTCTGCAGTCACATCCTGGGAAAGCAGTTGGAGATTGATCCTGGTTTGGTCACCCACTGATGAGCTAATCTTTAACTCCAACCATGTGAGTATAAAAAGGATTAACCCTAAGTTCTAGAGCTTTAATCACATATAAAAACATGGTTAAAGCGTTTGTGTAAGGAGACATTTCAAATGCCCTTTAGTGAATGCAGAGGTTCATCTTATTTGGAGAGGTAGAAACAGGAATACAGAAGCAATCTTCTGCAATGCAACACTGCTGCTTGTTTCACAACTTAATTCATTTTTATGAACAGGCTCTTAATTCAGTTTAAGTCAGTCTCTTTTCTCCCCCTGCTCCCCCTGTGCAATGCAATCCCGTTTGTGTCTAGGTTACTGGCAACCAGTATATCAAGCTCTAGCCAAGCATGTATTAAAATAAAGCTGCAATCTGCTGAAAAACAGGTTTTAAGATGGAAACAAATAATTAGAAACACACAAATTAGTGTCTGTCTGACAACAGGTTGAGCTCTGCATGGATTTAAACAAAGCTGTAATGGCAGGATGTGAGCGATTCAAACTGGAGGCAATGGCTGAGTGTTGATATTAATGGGTCAGCTGGAAAAGATGCTTGGTTTTGGCTGGGGCTGAGCACCCAGAATTGTGAGATAAAAGAGAAACACGTGAGAGCTTTCTGTAACTCAGGGCCTTGTAAGGACTGAGGCCTGGGATGAAGCAGGAGCTTTGGCTGATGTCAGAGTGCAGCTGCTGCACTGGTGTGTGTTTGCTGGGCAGTGCTGACACACCAGTGGCAAAGATGTGGAGGCATTTTCTATGGTTTTGTACCTTTGCTGTGGGTGTTTTTGTGCCTGCAGACTCTGGCAATGCCCTAGACAAGGCAGAGAGCCCTGCCGTGCCCCATGGTCGGGCAATGGACAGCAGGGCCTCTGGGAGCTTTCCAGCAGCTGCTGAGAGCAATTCAAACACTCTTTTTCTCTCACTCACACGAACATCGCCGCTGGAATTGCGGTGTGCCCTGCCCTCAATAAGCGTGTGAGAGAGCGAATCCCTCCAGCAGCGTGAATCGTTCTTCTGCACCCATTGTTATGGAAATCGCCTTAGAGACTGTTGCTCCAGCAAACATTTTTAGAAGCACAGTTGCGAAACAGGAGAACTACTCGGAGGTGAGGAAAACCCCCATGCAGGCTCTTAGCACTGCCCCTTCCTCCAGAGGCCAGTGGAACCCTGCTGGCTCTCCTGGTGGGGATGGATTTAGGGTGTTTCTTTGCCTGGTAAGGCAGGGAGAAAGTGCTTCTGGAGGAGAAGCCCCGTCTGCGTCAGTCTCCAAGGAAACCCTTGGTGTTGCGTGGCTCAGCCTTTGTTGCACGCCTGGGCAGTGGCTCACACATCCCAGACTTGTGCCTGAATCATACATCCACACTTTGATCTGCCAGTGGCATTTTATGGGTGCAAAATTTAGGCAAATTGTGGGGTTTTCCTACCCCTACATGTCACTTCATCTCAAAGAGCCTCATGGTTGGATTTGGTGTGCAGGAGAAGTGAAACCAGCCCTATCTCTGTTTCGAATGCACATTCCTCGCCGCTGAGTCTAGAAGGAGAAGCCTTCTAATGCTCCCACACCTCCCAGCCTCTTGAGAGCAAGCCTGGAAGCTGTGGTGGTTACAGGGAAGCTGGGGCAGCAGGTGCTTCCAGGTCTGCTGCCACCAGCCTGGGTGCAGTGCCTGAGCCAGGGCAGGTCACCCCTGGGCTGGCTGGCTGCCTCTGCCCATTGCTTGGGGACAAGCAGGAGAGGTAGAGGAGAAAAAGTCACTGCCTGGAAAGTTTCCAGACCCCCACAGGTTAGGGCTGCCCACCTGCACAGGCAGTTTCACTGCTCACCCTCCATTTGTGGTCAAATGTCTAGCCCTTTGTTTTAATTTAAAAAATCTCTTCTTGTCTTGATTAACTACACACAATTGCTTCTCTTGAGTTTGCTCATTCTCCACATCGCTGCCTGCTGTGGAGCAGGATCAGCTCTCCAACCTGTGCCCAGGAGCTTCAAGCAGCCTCAGCTGATGGAAGGGGGAAAGCGCAGATCCAGTGACCTTTGTGTCACAGCTGCCCACAGTCCCTGCCTGACATTTGAGGAGTGCTGTGAGTGCTGGAGGGGGCATGGGGATGGGGTATTGTGCAAAGCACATGAGCCTCATCCTTGCTGGCAGAGTACCAGGCTGAGCTGTGACACTTCCTTTCCCTCTCTGGAAGTCACAGTTGCTTTTTGTGGTGGTGTCTCACCAGGAACCAAGAACAGGACACTTCCTTCAGCTCCTTGCTGGCCAGGCAGATGGATTGACCATAGTTTGTCTATTCCCAGGACTGTTTTACTGCCCACAGCAATGGAGCTGGAGCAGGGTGGAGTGTTTGGCTCTGTGGGATGTGTTCCTTGCTGCCAGTGCCATGGGATAGGAGGGAGCTGATAGACTGGATCTAGGGGACCATCATAGAGGGGACCCAGTCCTCTCTGGGATATCATCCCAGTGGAGATGCTGGGAATCATGAGGTGGTGGCAAGATGCCACTGAACAGGCTGGCTCTTAAACACTGACCTGTTGGGTCCCCAGCTTCAGCCTGGCTGCTCCTTGGCATCCCCCCAGCACTGCCTGGGGTGGGGAAGGACAGCTCCATCCCATCCTGTGCCTGCCTCCTTTGGCTTTTCCAAGCTGGCTGGTCTTAATTTCTCCAGGCACTCCCTGCAGGACCGCAGTGCTGGGTGCTGCAGATGTGGTTGAAGACACTGAACACCTGACCCTTATCCTGTTAAATTGTTCAGCTTTGCAGCCAGGGTAGCTGAAAAGGTATTTTTCTCCCTGAACCTGGCAAACTCTTTATCCCAAGGATCCTTGGTGGTGTTAACCCCTAAACCTCAACCCTCAACAGCCAGAAGTATGAGATTAGCATAAGCCCCCAACTTTCCTTGGATAAAGAAAATTTGGGGGGAGGATGAGAAAGGATAATTCTTTGGATTTTATATTCTAAGCCACTTGTGCTTATTTTACCTCCCTTGGTACTTTATCTGCTGCACTTGTGCAGGCTGGAAGCTCCCTTTTATTTAGTTTTGTTTGCTTTTAATGCGAAAATGGAGCTTTTTAGGGCAAGTAGCTGAAGTTTGGCCACAGGATCTGAGCCCTGGGCCGTGCCTGACTATGAAAGTCAGATGCCTTTGCTGGACATCTGGCTGCTTTAGTGCCAGATAGCAGGGAAGAGCACTTTAATATTTATCCTGAGCTAAAAAAACAAGTAGAATGAAGAAAAATATACAAAGTAGGCCATGAAAACAGGGTTTGTGAACATCTGAGATCCGCTTCTAATTAATAGCAGTTCCCATCCCAGAAATCATACCATTCAGCAAAAGTTAATCATCTTTGCTCATACATACAATACACTTCAAGAGAGAATGAGTCACCCTCATTGAAATGTCTGATGTTATGAAATCCAGTGTGACTGATGTAACAGACCCAGCTAAGCTCTCCAAATTGGCCGGCAGCACCGTGGCAGAGCTGCCTGTGTGTGAGCTGACTTCATTGAGTTTGCACCCAGGATGGATTCTCCCCTTAGTTTCTGGAACAGACTCATAGCAAAGGGCCCAGGAAGGCTGTGGGAGGGCAGGTGTGTGGCAGGAGAGGTTGGCATCATCAAGCCCCTGTGGTCCTCACTTCCCAGCATGAAACTGCTCATCCCCACCTGTGGGAGCCCACAGAGCTACTCTGCACCCGATCCTGCAAATGTTTGGGCACCCATGTAATTCATAGCTCTTTGGGTGTCTGGGACCAGCACTTCAGTCACACCACTCTGAATTTTTAACCATTTGCTGGCCTGGGGATTTATTTTTCCCTGCTTGATTGAGAGGGAAATGTAGGTTGAATTCATCATTAAGATTCTGCCTTGATATCAGCTGTTCCCTTTTAAATTAAATATTATTACCTGCAAACATTTCCTTTTAGCACTGGGAGCTGTTTGCTTGGTGTACTTTGTTTAAATGTCACCATATGAATTACTGAAAGTAATTTAAATATTTAAAGACATATACTGCAAGTCTAATTTTATTTTGAAATCCCAAGCCAGGCTCGCAGCTGATGCAGCAGATAGCAGCTCAGCCTGGCACCCCTGGTTCCTGGCCCAGTTCTTGAAATTAATCATTTGCATTTCCAACACCTTTCACCCAACAAGTCTGGGCTCTGAGATTTTTTTCTCCAGCCAGATTTTCTTCTCTCTTTGAGGCCTTGCAGCCCCTCTAGGATAGTGCAAGTCCCTTGGAATGTTTCTCCCATCCACCCATCCACCTTGGCTGCCCTTCTGGGGCATCTGCTCCATAGGGCAAGCCCTTGGAGCAATAAGATCGGAAATGCCAGGACCCCAGCAGAAGAGACAGCGCTCTTGTATTTCGTGTTTTCCAACTAGAGAAGGTCCCCCTCCCGACACAACCTTTTCATCTCTCATTATCTTTATGAACAGCTTAAAAAAAAGGTACCATTTCTGGCATACAGGCTCTGCTGCAGGTTCCTCTTCACCTCCTTCAGCTGCTGGGATTAAAGGCTACAGGTAATGCTGGGGAGTAAATGAAAGTCTTTCCATGAGGAAATAAGCTAAAACAGTAAACAAAAGGCTAATTCTTAGAAGCAAAACAACTGAAGCTGTCACCAGGAAAACATGGTGATGGAGCACTCTGGTCCTTGGAAGCTGCCTTACATGTATTGGAAATTACCTTCTGACTCAACCAGCTAAGTGTGTCTGGTGCCACTCTGCTAAAAGTTTTTCATTGACCTGAATACCCGAGGTTTTCAAGGAATAACATTTCCCATGAAAAATGTCACCACCAGAGCCAAGCCTTTCCTGAGAAAAGCCTGGGTTAAGTGGGTGATTTCTCTTGCTCCTGGGAGCAGCCTCCCTGAGGAGCTTAGATCCCACTGCCGCATCCCCGTGGGCAGCAGCTGCTCCGTGGGCACACCCAGAGCTCTGCTCTCACACCTCTGCTGCCACAGCAGGCGGTCTCCAGCGCAAGGTCCGAGTAAAAGCCTTTTGATCATCCTGCAGCCGTGTCCCGGGAGCTCCTCTTTCCTGCCGCCCTTCTCCCTCCGGAGCCGAGTCTGGCTTCTTACGCAGAGCCGGTGACTCATTCCCTGGGACGTCTTTGCTGAAATTTGCCTGGTCACCTCTTCCCTGAGCGCTGCTTCCTCGCTTGTCAGATGGTGAGTGAAGGAACGCAGGCACAGTGTGTGCTGAGATGGCACCAGCTGCTCACAGGATCCCCCTTTCCTTGAGCCCTGGGTGTCCCCAGGCCGGTGTCCCTCCTCTTGTCGTGGGTCAGAAGAGAAGCGATATGTGTCTCCAATTCCACCCTTTTCTCCAAGATCCACCACTTGTGCTATTAAATGCTGTGAGCTCTCCCTGCTCCCCTGGCTTTGCACATTCCATGGTGCCGTTCACAAGGACCTCAATGTGCAAAGAGGAGCTTTATGAAGTCCAAGAAAGGGAATGGGAACTCCTGCCCCCAGGGAGGAATGGCCCCACTCACCAGTACACACTGGGGACCAGCCAGCTGGAAAACTACTTTGCAGGTAAAGACCTGGGAGGTCCTGGTGGATAACAAGCTGACCATGAGCCAGTGGTGTCTTCTCATAGCCAGCAATGCCATGGGCTGGATGAAGAAGAGCATTGCCAGCAGGCCAAGGGAGAAGAAGGAAGGAGGTTTTGATTCATCCTTTTTGACCAAGCACCACTGCCACTGGCAGAAACTGGATTGGCAGCTTGTGAGTGTTTCAGATTGCCAACTCTGAGGTCCAGCAAAGTGCTGCATGAAGGAACTTAAAGCCCAATGCAAGGAAAACAGCAAAGCAGAACTCAGACAGAGGGAAGGGACCTGCCCAGCATCACAAAAGCCAGTGGTGGGTTGGGAAGTGACCAGACTCTTCCCTGAGACCTGATTCAGATCACTCTATACTGGGTGTACACTTGAGTGTACCCAAGAGTGTCAGGCTGGCCAAAGAGATGCTTTGTGTTCAAAATAAAGGCCTGTTTCCTGGAAACTAACCTTTTTTGAGGGAAAAAAGAGCAGGGCTCAGCTGAACATTGCTAACACTGTGAGGAAAATAGAAGTTTCTTGATGCTCTGAAAGAGGAACCAGCCCCTTGCTCCTGAAATACTTCACGGAAATGGCTTCTTGGGAGTTGTTCAGTTTTATTTTAATTGCAGTGAGGGGTTGCAAAACCAGAGAATTAGATGCAAGAAAAAAACCCTCTGGAACTAGATCATCTCCACAGATGTCCAGCAGAATTTTCTCATGTGGGAACAGTGCTGCCACAGCACAAGTGGTGAGAGCTCAAAGCAGGGCATGAGCCTGGACTGCCTGTCTATCCACAGCCACAAAATACACCCAAACCAGAACAACCACGTGAATGAAAAGCAGCATTGTAGGGAACTTGCCCTGGCTGGGAGACCTGCACTTGGAATAAAAGGATATTAACAATAATTGGCATTAAAGCCACCCATGGTGAGAAGCAGCTGCACAGTGCAACTTGCTGCCCCAGTGTCTGTGTTGGCTGAGGGTTTAACTGTTGCATTTTGGGGTTTCAGTGATAGCCAGGGCTGTGGGGCACTGCTGAGGCTGCCTCTGGTGTGTTCTGGTAAATCCCAAGCAGCGCTGCCAGAGCCACTGGGACTGCCCTGGCTCCACCACGGCAGAGCTGAGCTGGGCTGCCCCACCCTTGCAGCAGTGGGAAGCCCTGGCAGGGTTTGCGTTTCAGAGGAGCACCCAGAAACCCAGGTGCCTCCCAGAACCAGGCTGAGGAGCAGAGGCCACTCAGCTCCATGTGGGGAGAAGCCTGTCCTTAAAATAAGACCCAGCAGCCTAGTGAAGAGGAAGAGTGCAAAGGCTGGTGAGCCAAAGTATGGTGAAGTCTTGTCTCCTCTCAGCTTCTCCCACCAGAGGGACAGGTCATGCAGAACCATCCCTGGGACGCTCTGCACTGCCTGCACCCAGTCCAGATCTTCACCATCCTACTGGTTCCCCTGCCACAAGTCAGCATCCCAGCAGCAGCTTGGGGGAGATGAGTGAGGGTCACAAAAGTCACCCCCTGGGCATGTACTGGGAAGCTGGGCTGGGCACACAGAGCTGGGTGCAGCCTGCTCAGTGACAGCCCTTCCTGGTGGGTGGCAAAGCTGCTTTCACAATGGTTTCCCATGAAAAGCCTGCACCAGGAAGTTCCCCACTTAGGCTCCTTGGAAAAAAATCTTCCTCTGCAGGAAATTGCTTCTTGAAAGCAGCCTGGCAGCCTGGAGGAGCTGCCAAGGAGCTGACGCGCATGGGGCGGGCCAGGTGCCGGATCTGCGGGGCCGGGAGGCGAGGGAGCCGAGCAGAGCCGAGGGCCAGGGCTCAGACAGCACCAGCAGGTCCTGAACTCCATGTCTTGGGCCATTCCTCTCTTGCTTGACTCTTTTCTAAGGAGGAAGGGTTTTTCTGGCATACAGAAGGAGGAATAAATGGGATATGGAGGTCTGTATTTTACTCCAGACTGTGCAGACTGTGTCCAACACATGCCTGAGCCAGGCTTGAGAGTAGATGTTATAGGTTTCTTAAGTCCCATAAATATCCTGTCCTCCATCACTCCAGTGACAGACTCAGGAGGGTTTCATGCCAAAGGGAGCATTGGAGCTTTCCCTTCCTCTGGTCTTCTGCAGGGGAGGATTTTCAAAGGGCGGTGACAGAGCTTCCAGACCTCCTAATTTAAAACTCACCGCTAAAAGGATAAATAATCTTAAATATTCTCCAGTTCTTCCTCTGGAAGGAGCCTGGAGCCCAGGAAGTGAGGCAGGAAAGAAGGGAAATGGTATTGCTTAAGGATGTTTTCTCAGTTTAATTAGACTGGACATGCCCTCCCTTTGCTGATGGAGCCTGTAGGTGGGCTCTTGGCTCCTGCTTAAACATCAGCCCCCTTTCTCTCCTGGGTTTCATAGAAAACACACCCATTTCCATAAAAATGCAGGGGTTTCCTCAAACCCTGAACATGGAGCCAGACTTTCCCTGAGTGGCCAGTGAGGGCAACAGGAACAAATTGAAGCACAGGACATGTCAGTTCACTTTTTCACTGTGAGAATGGTCAAATACTGCACCAGCTTGCCTGGAGAAGGTGTGGAGTTTCCATCCTTGGAGATACTGGGATACCCACCAGTAGGTGCAATACTTGCCCTAAGAGATGCTGCTGTGAGACAGGAGCTGGACTGGACACTCCTCAGAGGGACCTCCAGCCTCAGGAGGGGCTGCTGTGACCACTATGAGATGGTAGTGGCTCCAGGCTGCCCAGACACTGCACGTGCCTTCTGGCTTTTGCACAGGAGGGGATGGCTTGCTTCTTCTGCAGGAGCCTGCAAGAGAACAATTTTGTTGTCTTTGGATCAGAGTTCATTGACACATTGACATGAAAGTCTCCAGCTGTGCAGCAAAAGGTCATCTCAGAGAGTCAAATGTTACGTCCATTTCATACAAGAAAAATGGCTCTGTCCCAGGACCTGGCAATGCCAGTTCCACATGCTTGTGGCTGCCTTGTGCTTCACGAGATGCTCCACAAAGGTTTCTCCTTGTGGTGCTTCTTCCTCAGCCTCCATCCATCTGCCTTGCCATGTGGAAGATGCTCCCAGGGCTCAGCATCCTAGTGGGACGGAGCCCAACATTGGAGACTTTGCCCTGAGGCAGGGCTGTGTTAGGAAGGGTGAATCTGTTCCCATGGCTGAGTTGGATGCCTGCAGTGCCAGAGCTGATGCTCCACGGGGATTGTTTGCTGCAGACAGGAGACCCAGACCCTCCTGCTGAGTGTTTGTGGGTGAAAGGCTTCACCAGGCCAAAGTCATCTGACATTTTTCTCGGGGGTGGGTGAAGTTAATGAGTCCAGATTAGGCAGTGCGGAGGCTGGGGAGCTGGATTTCTGCTGAATATATATGAAGACAAATGTAAATTCTAAACTTTCTAGGGAGTATTTTTACCCTGGCTCAGTGTTAGCATCGATAAAAATAGTCACAAATTAGTGCAGGAGTAGAAAGTAAAATTGGGCATTTTTTCCCCCCTGTTAAAACCATGCATCTGTTTCTCTACCAGGAGTTAACCTCTTACATGCATTAATGAAACATGGGGTAAACCATCAACAAGTGCCCTCTCCTGACAAAATAACTCCTACTACATTAAATAATTAGGAAGGGAAGCTGAAGTTAAATAAAAAGTATTTTTTTAATTTTTTTTTTTTTAAGACAGAAAAAAGTGATTCAGTCCTAGAAATTCAGCACTGTGAGAGGATGTTAACATCACACCAGCCCACCTGCCTGGTTCCTTAGCACCCAAACGCTTGCAAAGGTGATGGGAGGTATCAGCCCCATTCTACAGATGGGAAGTACACAGAACTGTGAATTCACTCTGTGTCACAGAGCAAACCAGAAGCTGGCCTGGGGGCCCAGGTTACCTGAGCAAATTTCCCAGCTGAAATCTTGCTCACAAAACACAGCATTTTTTTAAGCTGCCAGTCCAGCATTTAGCTGCCAGGAAGGTGCTTCCTGTCTTGGTACTGGTGGATATTTGACTATAGGCACCTGAGACAGGTGCAGACTTCTTCTAGAAGGAGTTCATTAGCTTTGTGGATTGGTATCTGGGCCACCAGTCATACCTAATACTTCTTATTTGATGTAGCAAACAGCTGAAGAGTGGTGAGGAGGTAAGTCCTATGAACGTTCAGCTGCAACAGCCCAGATTTTTTGGGGAAGAGGCTGGAAGGAAAATCCTTTGGGCATAAAGTGTTGTGGAGAAAGTGCATGTTAAAAAGAAAGAAGCTTTTCAGTGGTTCATTTCTAAGAAGAAAATATATATTAACTTCTGACCAGCTTCTAATTTTCTTTACTCTGTAAATCTTAGGAGCCTTTGCCTCACCTACACTGTAGGTAGTACCAGGCTCCCCCTTGGCTCAAAGTAGGGCCTGTCACATCCTTGGAGTGATGCCTCTGCAGGGGCTGCCAGGGCCTGGAGTGGGCTGTGGGCAGACATCTGCTAACAATGCACTTACCTTGTGTTCTGTCATGACCCCTGGTCTTTGTTTCTAAAACCTCAAAACAACCTGTGAGCTCTGCAGCCAGGGAATCTGGGAGAAGAGAGGTGGTGGTGATAGAAATGAGGAACCTGAGCTGGCATCTGCACCAGCATGATGGGAGATGGGGACAGCTGAAGACAAAAGCATTCTGAAGCCAAGCCAGCAAGATGGGGCTGTGGGCAAGGGGAATTTGCCTCATCATTGCACTGGGCATCAAGGAGAAGGGCTGTTAGAGGAGAGGGCCTTTCCACAGCAGAAAAACAGCCAGAAAGATGCACACAACCTGTATTAGAAACCTGGGGTCAGGTCTGGTATTATGGTATGGGGATGATGGCAATCCCTGGGCTCCCCAGGGCCGCAGTCACGGCACCAAATCTGCTGGAGTTCAAGAAGGGTTTGGACAATGCTCTTAGGCACGTGGTGGGACTCTTGGGATGGTCCTGTGCAGACTTAGAAGCTGGGCTCAATGATCCATTTGGGTCCCTTCCAACTCAGGATATTGTATGATTTTATGAATTTACATGTAGAGTGGCTATGACTTTGTGCAGTCCTTGTCACAAGCACTTGGGGCTTTTGGGAGCCAAGCTGGAAGCTGCCTGTTTCTGGACACGTGTTGATCTTCTGCCTGTCAGCAAAGCCTTGTACATGGGGAGACAAACACCACCAACATCCCTGAGCCCCTGCCAGCCTTGCTGGGCTGAAGGAGGTGCTGGCACACCATGTCCTGGCCCCAGCCTGAAAGCCATGTCTCGGGAAACCTTAAGGGGTGTCGAGGTGCCTTCTCCGTGCGAGGGGAGTTGGGGGAATGCCCACAGCTCTCTGAAGAGCAGATATTTACTCTCTGACGGGAGAAACCCCCCTGGATGTCAGTCCCCGGAGCAGGCAGGATGGTGCCTCTGGCTGAGGCGCACTTTGGAGCGTCTGACTCCAGAGGGCAGCACGGCCACGGGCTGGCACCGACCGCCGCCCGCGGGCCGGCGCGGGCGCTCAGCAGCGTGACCCCTACCCTGGCAGTCCGGAGCAGGCAGAAGCGAGGGGAAGCTCTTCCAATGTCCCTCAGGTCCTGGATGGGCAGGCAGAGGATGTCACCCTTCTGTTAAGTGACATTATTTTGCTTTGGTCCTTTTCAGAGTGAAATCTGGTCTCGTCTCCGCAGGTGACGCGTCTGGAGCCTGACTCGAAACTTATGTGGTTGCTGATGCGACCGCAGGATGGAGGTGAAGCATTTATCTTCTGATTTCATAGGACTACACGCCGGTGGCTATGCCTGGCTCCCTCGCACCACCAAAAAGGATCCCCCTAAGATTTCTGGGCTGTTTTCATCACAACTGGGACTTTAGAACCAGATTTTAGTTCTTTGCAGAAGCCGCTGCTGTTCCCCTTGTGAATTGAAGGTGCTTTGATAAACATTGTGAAAGGTCAGCTATTTTCACTGTGCCTGTGGCTTGCATAAGAACCACAACATCCTCTGCTGCAAAGAGCAGTGTTAGGAACTTCCTACTGCCACACTGAATCACAATAGCTTCCCACAGCAACCAGTGGTAAAAATAAACTGGGCAAGGGGAAGTGGACAGCTTCTGCTGTTCCGCTTTCTTGGGCGCACTTGAGTCACAAAAACGGCGATGTAGAACAAGACATTTATTTTGCTGATGCCAATGAAATCCATGAATGGTTCAGAGCACGGTCCCACTGAAATCACGGAGTGTTTTGCAATGAGATGCTCGCTGTGCTCAGAGTTAAGCATGTGCTCAAATGCTGTCTTAAGCCAGTATTTTCATTAGGATCCAGCCTTAGGAATTAGACTAAAAGGAGGCAGGGACTCCCACACATCTGGGTGCTGCTTTTGTACTAAAGGCACGGGAATACAGCCCTCTTGGGATATTTCACTGGTTAAGGGTATATAAAAGACCACTGAGAAAACAGTGGCTCTGAAATCGTTTCAGTAGATCTTGGCTTTGAGAAAATCAGATTTTGACCAGAAGAAAAGTGTCTTCAAATACAAACCAATAGGAAGTTTTTCCTAGAGACAATGCCATTTGAACAACACAATTCTCAGCAACATTACAGCTAAGACTGTGTGTGCACGTGTTTGTTTTTGTGTGGGAGAGCATTTTAAGAGCAGTATCTTTCCTGTTATACAAGGTACAGCCCAGTTCTTGAAATTCAGCCAGCTGGGAAAAAAACCTGAGGAGACCTAGTCAGGTCACTGAGCCTGGGAATCTTCTGGTGAAACACACTCTGCCTCTTCCCTTCAAACAGTGTGCGCCCACAAAGTTTGTATTAAGAGGCTAAAGAGATGAGAAGTTAGGGAGAAAAAGAGGAATAGCTCATCTGTCCCANCCTCTGGCTGAGGCGCACTTTGGAGCGTCTGACTCCAGAGGGCAGCACGGCCACGGGCTGGCACCGACCGCCGCCCGCGGGCCGGCGCGGGCGCTCAGCAGCGTGACCCCTACCCTGGCAGTCCGGAGCAGGCAGAAGCGAGGGGAAGCTCTTCCAATGTCCCTCAGGTCCTGGATGGGCAGGCAGAGGATGTCACCCTTCTGTTAAGTGACATTATTTTGCTTTGGTCCTTCTCAGAGTGAAATCTGGTCTCGTCTCTGCAGTGACGCGTCTGGAGCCTGACTCGAAACTTATGTGGTTGCTGATGCGACCGCAGGATGGAGGTGAAGCATTTATCTTCTGATTTCATAGGACTACACGCCGGTGGCTATGCCTGGCTCCCTCGCACCACCAAAAAGGATCCCCCTAAGATTTCTGGGCTGTTTTCATCACAACTGGGACTTTAGAACCAGATTTTAGTTCTTTGCAGAAGCCGCTGCTGTTCCCCTTGTGAATTGAAGGTGCTTTGATAAACATTGTGAAAGGTCAGCTATTTTCACTGTGCCTGTGGCTTGCATAAGAACCACAACATCCTCTGCTGCAAAGAGCAGTGTTAGGAACTTCCTACTGCCACACTGAATCACAATAGCTTCCCACAGCAACCAGTGGTAAAAATAAACTGGGCAAGGGGAAGTGGACAGCTTCTGCTGTTCCGCTTTCTTGGGCGCACTTGAGTCACAAAAACGGCGATGTAGAACAAGACATTTATTTTGCTGATGCCAATGAAATCCATGAATGGTTCAGAGCACGGTCCCACTGAAATCACGGAGTGTTTTGCAATGAGATGCTCGCTGTGCTCAGAGTTAAGCATGTACTCAAATGCTGTCTTAAGCCAGTATTTTCATTAGGATCCAGCCTTAGGAATTAGACTAAAAGGAGGCAGGGACTCCCACACATCTGGGTGCTGCTTTTGTACTAAAGGCACGGGAATACAGCCCTCTTGGGATATTTCACTGGTTAAGGGTATATAAAAGACCACTGAGAAAACAGTGGCTCTGAAATGGTTTCAGTAGTAGATCTTGGCTTTGAGAAAATCAGATTTTGACCAGAAGAAAAGTGTCTTCAAATACAAACCAATAGGAAGTTTTTCCTAGAGACAATGCCATTTGAACAACACAATTCTCAGCAACATTACAGCTAAGACTGTGTGTGCACGTGTTTGTTTTTGTGTGGGAGAGCATTTTAAGAGCAGTATCTTTCCTGTTATACAAGGTACAGCCCAGTTCTTGAAATTCAGCCAGCTGGGAAAAAAACCTGAGGAGACCTAGTCAGGTCACTGAGCCTGGGAATCTTCTGGTGAAACACACTCTGCCTCTTCCCTTCAAACAGTGTGCGCCCACAAAGTTTGTATTAAGAGGCTAAAGAGATGAGAAGTTAGGGAGAAAAAGAGGAATAGCTCATCTGTCCCAGACTGGGGAGAAGGAATGGTTCCCACTCATGCTCACTGGAATTTAGAGAGTAAGGGCTTGAAGGATAACCTAGGTGAGAAGAGACCACAGGAGAGCTCCAGTCAAACCTCTGGCTGAAAGCTGGGTCAGCCCTGGGGTCAGGCCAGGTTACCTGGGGATGTGTTGAGCTGGATTTTGAAAACCAGCAAGGATGGAGATTGCACAACCTCTCTGAGCAATCCACCAATGTTTGACTGCCTGCATGGTGAAAATAGACTGCAGTAGAAGTGGCTCATACAGAACCACACTTTTAATGTCATCCTGCTCATTAAAAAGGGAAAGATCAAATCTATTTTGTAACAGGAACAGTTTGTGTGAGGCACGGAAAACTTCTGGTACCAGAGGACTGATTCACATGAGAAGGAATGTAAAAGATAGAAGGAAACCAAAGGGTGCCTCCAGTTACATTCCTGTCTTGAAATGTTAGTGTTGCAGCACAAAACGTTTGTATTTATAGTAGTGGATATCAACAGGGAAGATACTCTAAAAATAAATAAGGATGCACTGATAAAAACATCGATGTTGTAGCTTATTCTGAGAACGAAAGGGAATGCGGAGGCTTAATGAGTCTCAGTCGATTTTATTTTGGAACTGTGAGCTCCTGTCAAAGACCAAACAGGGCTGGGCACGACCCACTCAGAATCCACGCGGGCCTCCACACGCGCCGGCCCGTGGGCTGGGTGAGTTCGCTGCCTGACCCTTTAGTGAAGCTGCAGCCCGCGGTCCGGCGGCGGGGCCGGGCCGGGCCGGGCCGGGCGGGACTCACCCCGCGGCTCCCGCGGCTCCCGCGGCCCTTCCCGCGCT